>LPNX010331687.1:239074-393432 GCA_001517045.1 Pseudotsuga menziesii
TTCAGAAAAGTAACTCAACCATGGTTATTTAAATTGTGCATAAAAAGTAGTGTAGGAGGTGAGTTGTCATATATACCTACCCCATAAAACCCATAACTCATAATATTTTAATATATCTTATATTTTTGTAGTACATCTCTTAGGAGGCCCATTTTTTACCTCAAATTCTCTCTAATGGTAATCTAGTTAGTTTGTGTTCATGAATGCTCTGATCGTAGCTCTATCTACGACTTGGTCCTCTCATTCCACAATTTCATGGGTTTCATCTAGAATCCAAGCTTTGAATTCGTGGTTTTCCAAGCAATGACTCTTGGAATTCAAGGGACAGATTCTCAAAATTCGCAAGTAGACTACAAATTACTTCACCAATGGTTAAGTGGATTCCACTCCTCCCCCTCCATACCCCACTCAGCGTTATGCCCCTAGACTACATCTTCCCCACCTTACTATTAACAATAGGTATTCAAGCTCCCCTTCTCACAAGCACAGGGAAAATCACTACCAACCATTGCCATTGTTTTGAAACAACAAGCAACAACATAAAACAACTCAAACACAGGGATACAAAGTGAAGCATGTCAATTCCACCTCCAATAAGATGGGAAGAATAGATCAAGGATTTATTTGAGTAGCTTTAGGTCACACACAAGTTTTTATCACGAGAATTGACCATTTGCAGGATGAAGTTAGTAGTCTCACTAATAAGTTAAAAAAACTAAGAACCTTCTTCTTAAACAACAAGTCTTAGATGCCAAAAATCAAGATTCTCTCCAACCACCTAGTGATTACCTACACACTGAAATTTTGGATCTCAAGAATAAGCAAGACAAAATTCGGTCCCAACAAGGATCCTTCAAAAAGGAAATCGAGACTCAAATCAAATCCTAGACACAAGTAGTTTGTGGAAGTGATAAACGAACCCTGTTTACCACAGTGGAGCAAGTGGTGTAGGCAAACTTAATGAAGATCACACAAGGAGAGCTAGAAAACTGAATTTAAAGGTGAGGGGTCTCCGTGCGTCCTCAACACTACATCCAAATCCAATGTAGACCGACAATCCTTTCCTTCAAGAGACACAAGACCTTCTTGATATTATCCCATAGAGAGTTTGGTTTGGATCAGACTCTACCTTTTTCTACGGTTTAGATCATCAAGGGATTGTTTGCGTGCCCTTATGCAAATAAGAGACTATTCTCCCTTCTGCATAGGATCTTTTTGGACAATTATCTCACATGCTTTTATTTTATGGATCTTAATCATTCCAAAGATCAAGTAGCAATAGCACCACAGGCAAGGAAGTGGGTAGTCATCCATATTCTAATTTCTTAGCATTATCATATGAGATTCAACTCCTCCTCAGTGGACCCATCCTGGATTCCAAAAAAACAAGTTGGCCGGCCAAGTGGGGAGTGTCGAGGATCATTGTTAAGAGTTGGAATTGCAATGAGGCCCTTTACTCCTCCCCTAACATAGTCTATGATGCACGTAGAGCTTCAAATATTATCTTCTTAACCAAGACCCAAGCAAGCCCCATCAAGACTATCCAGGGAAACTTGAGGTATTCATTGCATTCAATTTGTAGGCAAATGATTCGATGCTCGACGGGTGTTCAAGGTTCGAGAGGTATAATCAGGGTAGAGTTAAAGTGGTTACAAAGGACATGTTTGCTAGATTTAAGTGGATCTGGGTTACTAAGGTCTACTATACTATTTGAAATCTTTATTTTATAGTCTATTGCTTTCCGCCTACCTCCTCAAACTTCGTCATACACAGAGATTATGACAAGGATGCAGACTAGGACTTGTATGCCAACATTATACAGTATTTTGTGCAAGGGGAGGTCATCCTTCTAGGGGGCTTCAATGCCTACACCAGGACTTGACAGATTCCCCCTTGTGACGAATCAAAGGATGCATTTTGCTTACCTAAGATTGATCCAAACTTAGTTGGTTTGCACTGGTCATCTAAGGGACCTCTCAATTTATGGGAAACACCTTTTGCATCTTGGTGAATCCCATGACCTATCGATTTTGAATGTTATCACATGTTTCCCTAACTCCAGCAGGTTCACATGTTTCCCTCATGCTGGGGGAGCTAGCATGGTATATTGTGTCCTTGCTAGCCAAGATATGCTTTAGTATATCCACTAACTCTCTATTGATAGGATACTAACATTGATCACGCCCTCCCATCATTTTCCCTTTATGTTGGTCCTTCCTCCACCCCTCCCTCACCATGCTCTCCTTCCCCCCAACCCATACTAAATACATTCTTTGATGACAAGACCAAGATACCTATATTGCCAACCTTTATGAGACCCTTCCCTCAATATCCAGTTTTGAGTCTCTTGAGACAACCTCCTCCAAGTATGAAAATCTTTCCTCGATTTTCCAGAAGGAACTCTTAGATCTTACCCTCACACCTCTAGCTCCACCACATGCTCCTCAAAATCCAATTTGGTCCCATGAACAAGTGGTACTATGAATGTAAATACTTTATTAAACATATATGTTACACCCTCTTCCACAGTCCCACCTCCTACAATCGATTATGGAAATCCTATCAATTCTACCTTTGTCGTACAAAATGTCTCTTCATAGCAGAGAGGAGATAGGAATTGCATGCTTCTTTTCACCACTCGCCCAAAGCTTTCCAGCACATTATTTTCCCCCATCATTCTAGCTTACCCACCAATATCAACCTTCGGTCCATGTTCACCCATAGTACTTCCCTTTATGATGTTCCCAATCATCCCTTTATCCTAGTCACCTTCCCCCCCATCCTGTTGCACATGTTCTACTATATCCATATCAAGGAGGCAACCTGAGAGATGATCACTAACAGGGATGCAAATGAGGAAGGCTTCCAAGTAGAGTTTTTCAAACATGGTATACAACCAATGGTGCATCGCATTGTTGACTTGTTTAACCGTGTTGTTTGCACATGCTTCCTATCGGCTTGGTCCCACCCTATTATGCACCTGATTCATAAATCAAGTTCTAGTGCAAATCCGAATAACTATAAGACAAACATGGTGCGACATACATTCACGAAACTCTATGCCACCATCCTTCACTTGCACGTATTCAAGCTCGATAGGATAAACCTCTAAGTCAGGGGTTAGGCATGTTTCAAGCTAGGATATCAAACAATGGATCATATTCTCACCCTATGCGGGATTATTGAGGAAGCAACATCGCTCTTCAACAAATTGGAAAGCTTTTAACAGCCCTATGGGAAGCCATGTTCTAGAGGCTTAGAGACATTGGGGTTTTAGAGATTCTTAGAGCCGTTATCATGAGACTCTATGAGACAATCCTTGGATTCCTTCACAGAACACATAGATTATTTAATTTATCAAGAGTATCATTGAGGTGAAGCAAGGGTCCTTCCTCTCAACCACATAATTCGAGTTATGCATAAACTAATTGGAGGCTTTTTTACATAATCACAACCAACCAGTTGATGAGTGTCTGGTCCATCATATCCTGATGTGGTCCACATGGGCTCCACTCTTGAGAGCCTATAGAGACAACTAGATTCTCTTGTGATGTTTTCTCAACTTCGAGAGTTGACGATCAACAATTGGAAAATAAAGGTTCATGATCTTCAAATATTTGAAGAAGCCCATTTTAAGGTGTCCCTTTTTACTTCAAAGGGATGGAGGTTGAGGTTACCAACACATACACATATCTGGGGTGTCAGTGGTCAAGACCTAGATTCATATTGAAGTAGGCTCTCCAACCCCAAGTGATTAAGGAGTATGGATTCCTCTCCCTTATAGAGAGACAATGTATCCAACACCATTTTTAGGACATCTCATCCAAACTAAACCTTATGAACTTTGCCATCAAACCCATAGTTTTGTATGGTTTATAGGTTTGGAGGGAGAGCTTGCTTAAGTCATAATGGGCCTATACCGAGAGACTATAGACCCTTTTACTTTGCCACATTATCAAATGCAAGAGCACAACCCCCTAGCCTATTATACAAGCATAGTTTGTTGCACATCCTTTTCAAATCGAGATAGTCTTTGGTAGAGCTACTACATTGCCTCCAAAGATTTTCCGATTTTGCAGCATGCAGAAATCGTTACCCATATCTTCCTTATCGATCTTCAAAGGCCATCACCTAGTCTACCCCCTCTTTTGGGAGAGCATTATGTTGGTTTTCATAGGTTTCTTGTTTCCACCAGTCTGTTGATATATCGATAAATTGCATCCCCCTATTCAAATATTCTTTCAATACCCCTAGTCACCTCTTGTACAATAAGCAGCAAATGAATGGGATTATCAAGGAGAACATTTAAAGGTAGCATATCTAGGTCACTTGGATTGCCCTTCTTGGGTGTTTGAGACCCAAAATTGCCTTGTATGCATAGCACTTTCTAGAGCTTAGAAATAGCCTCATGGTGTGTCTCCCTTACACACTTCAGCATTGGATACATGGACTTGAATCCCACCCAAGATTTTTCAATTTTGCGTCAAGTTGAAATCGTTACCCATATCTTCCTTATCGATCTTCAAAGGCCATCACCTAGTCTACCCCCTCTTTTGGGAGAGCATTATGTTGGTATTCATAGGTTTCTTGTTTCCATCAATCTGTTGATATATCGATAAATTGCATCCCCCTATTCAAATATTCTTTCGATACCCCTAGTCACCTCTTGTATAATAAGCAACAAATGAATGGGATTATCAAGGAGAATATTTGAAGGTAGTATATCTAGGTCACTTGGATTGCCCCTCTTGGGTGTTTGAGACCCAAAATTGCCATTTATGCATAGCACTTCCTAGATCTTAGAAATAGCCTCATAGTGTGTATCCCTTACACACTTCAACATTGGATACATGGACTCGAATCCCACCCAAGATTTTCCGATTTTGCGGCAAACAGAAATCGTTACCCATATCTTCTGTATCGATCTTCAAAGGCCATCACCTAGTCTACCCCCTCTTTTGGGAGAGCATTATGTTGGTATTCATAGGTTTCTTGTTTCCATCAGTCTGTTGATATATCGATAAATTGCATCCCCCTATTCAAATATTCTTTCGATACCCCTAGTCACCTCTTGTATAATTAGCAACAAACGAATGGGACTATCAAGGAGAATATTTGAAGGTAGTATATCTAGGTCACTTGGATCGCCCCTCTTGGGTGTTTAAAACCCAAAATTTCCTTTTTATGCATAGCACTTTCTAGAGCGTAAAAATAGCCTCATAGTGTGTCTCCCTTACACACTTCAACATTGGATACATGGACTCGAATCCCACCATAGAAATATCCTCATAGTGTGCCTCCCTTACACACTTCAACATTGGATACATGGACTTGAATCCCACCAGGACAGTTTCGAGTGGGCTTTCATTAGCTTCAAGTGCATGTTAAACAATAAATACCCTAATAAGATATCTTATTGCGTATCCTCCATCTACATGAGACAAAGACAAAGTAGCACTTTATTTTTAAATGTCCCAATTACTATGAGAAATGTGGTCGATTCCATTTCCTATTTAGGGAGTTCCATAACTCCCTCTCCATCTAGTTCTAGTACCAAGACCAGCAATGTCTAGCCTTATACGTGTGAGAGACCTTCAAGCTCATTGGCACACATTCTTACCCTTGCCCCCCTTCAACCCCCTCGACAAGACACTACTCAGAGGATCACAACTCTCTTCATGATGTTCCAAGATAGAGGCAACAAGAGGTAGGAAAAGTGCAACACTATTACAATTCCCAAATGTGTTAGACCTCGAGAGGAATCCTAAGCCCTCAACAACAATACCCACCTGGAGTTGTCATATGGATTCTTGACATAACTCACACCAGACTGAAGGCAACCCCCTTCTATTAGCTCCTAGATGAGGGGCATCTCTTCTAGAGAAAGTAAAGTTCTTCGAACCAGATCTATCTCTTCAAGCCAGTTCTCTGTACAAAGTTTCTTTCCTTCAGCATTGAATGGTAGGAGAGCTTACCTTTCAACTTCAAAGGAGGACCCCCTTTCCTTTGTCTGACAACAGGAATTTGGAGCATTGAGGCTCTTTCCCTTGTCAGCACCAAATCCTTGCATCTCTTTTTTTGGCGTTGTGATAGTCATGCTTAGATATTAATTCTTGTCTTTATAAGGGTGGACTTTGCACTCCCACTTTTTATTGCAACTTATGTACTGAGTAACCTTGTTGGCCTACCCTTAGTTATTTGATGGACATTGATAAACTTATCTTATCTATCTTTGATACAAGAGATTAACTCCTAATCCCATGTCAATCATAATATACTCCATTTTTCTTTCAATCACCATTGTGACTTAAGTGATATGATTGTTTCCACCATATTCAAATTAATATATTCCTCTTATAAGGAGAATTATCAATGTTGCACAGTGAACAATTGACTTGTTCATTTCCATAAACTTTGTTTGATAAATAGGGTATATCCACATAGGTTGAACACCTTAAAGCAACTATTCACACAAACAAACCAAAAATCATACACCAATGTACTGTGTTTAAAAATCCCATTGTTGAAAGAATGCTTGAACATTTGTCACTACATGCATCAAAAGATTTGATTGTTTTTGAGAATTTATGGGCCAAGTCAATTGCTACAATGCATCGGGAGCAATATTTTAATTTGGAAACATTTTTTGCTTCACCCAAAAATATTTATGTTTGCGCAAGATATTACCATTTATATAAAAATCGGAAGTACATTGTTTTTTCTTTTAAATCCCTCTCTTATTGTTTTAATATTTCATTTTGGTTTTGTTATTTGTATTTCCAATTTTTTCCATTTCCGATCTGCGTATGTTTTTGCAATGCGCCTTGTGTGATCTTGGCAAATCAAAAACACATTAGAGGAAATTTGGGGTCTAAAAAGGGCCTTATAAGAAAACGTGCCAACAATAAATTTTGTGAGTTGGAATTCAAGAACCAATAGAATTTCAATAAAATNCAGCGTGGGTACTCGTTGGATGCAGAATTTACGAGCTCTCCCGCTCAGAATTTGAGTAAAAACACATAGAGATACGTCGAAAATACGAACAAAAAAAGTAGTTTTTTGCATTCTTCCTCCAAAATTAATAACTATTATTTTATTATTTTAACTATTATTTTATCATTTTCTTTAGGAGGCCCATTTTAGACCTCAAATTTCCTCTAATGGAGAAGAAAGTTTTATTGTCTGCGTACACTCATTGCTTTGCACCTTATACGATTTTGGGAGATCAAAAATAGGGAGAAAAGGTAGCATTTTCTGAAATTTAGACAAAATGAGTTATAACCCTAAACTTAAAAAGTTTCAAAGAATTTTGAAACTTGCTTGTTTTTTTATATGTAATCATGTTGAAGTTTCTTGTAAGCAAAAACAAAGGTTTCAAAGTAAGCATGCACTTCAAGGCAAAAAAAAATTAAAGTTTCCTTTCTAAAATATTTATCTCGTCTTCTGTAAACTTTATTAAAATAGAGGTCTTGAGTTCAAATCTTTTTTTTTTAATTGTTTTTTTTAAACATGCAACTTTAAATTACAAAATAACTTTATTGTAAAGCGCATCCCACTTAAATTATAAAAAATAATCATGCATAAAGTATCTTTATTGTTCTTTTCTAATCACTTTTTGTGTGCAACTTTAAATTATATAAAAATAACTTGATAAGTGAGCTTACAAGTAAAGTTAGAGAACGAGGGGGAATTTTTTTCAACTCGGCAACCTCATCATGCACCCATCAGCACATGGGCCAACCAGCATCTACCACGTGGCACCTTGGTTACTTTTCATGCATTTATTCAAAAGGACATAACTTTGATATCCAAGGTCCACTTTCATTACCATTTTTAAAACAACCTATTTTTTTCAAGCTCTTTCCATCTAGACAATCATTTTTTGCTTTCGAAGCCATCTTAACTGCGTATTGTAATATGGTTAGTCCAAATAATATCCTGCTTATTGATTCAAATTACTTCTCATGGAATTCTTGTATGGTGGTTTTACTATTGAATTTTTAGCAATAGCATAAAGTTTAAAATTTGCAAATCTACTTAAACAAATCAGTAGTGTAGTAAAAACACATTCATCACATCAGCACACATGGACACAATATTTTTCACTGGGGAAACCTTCACAAGACAAAAACCCCAAAAGCATTAATAGCTCATCTCGTAAATGAGATGGCTTTAAGAAATTCTTCAAAAAGTTCTTCAAATTCCAGATCTGGAATTTAACCACAGTTTACAGTAAAAGTTTTATCAGTAAAAAAAACAAACTGATAACTTAAGCCACAGATCCACAAAATTCCAGATCTATCAAAAATGATCAACGCTACTCAAAAAACAGTCTGTCACAAATGATCAACTCTGCCCGAAGTACAAAATCGACTACCCAAAAAATAGTGACAGGCTGCCCAGAATAATTTACAGGCTGCCCAAAAGTCTTCTTACCTGCCCGATTACCTTTCTTATCTGCCCAGATGTGACGGTCCCTTGTGTTGCCCCTGCCCAGTGGTCTAATGGTTGCCCAACAACTTTTAAGAAGTCCTATTGCTTCCCGAAAGGGCTGGCAGAAAAGGCCCGTGGCCTAAGGGACTGTCCTGAGGGTCTGTGGAAGACCCAACAACCTTATGGCTGCCACAGGAAAGAAAATGGGCAGCTCGTGAGAGAGAAGAGTGAGGCTGCCCACAAAGAAAAATGGAAGAAAGGTTGCCCACAAATAAATCTCAGCTGCCTGATCTGCTCAAAAGAATGAAGAAGGTTGCCAGAGAAGACAAAAACAGAATGTTGAAGGTGGCTGTCCAAAAATGCTGAAAATAAACTTTGCTGATAAAACCCTAGCTGAGGGTTTGAACATGAAATTGTCTTCTTCACCTATGAGAGCAAACACTTGTGTATAAAACGAGAAGTCTTGATCTTCTTTTATAGCCTTCATTCACTTGTAGGTGTACAACAAATTAGGAAAGATAAAAATAATAATATTTTAATCTTTCCCTAATTTCACTTTTATCTTTTACCAAATGGTCCTTTTATTTATCTTTGACTTCTAGAAAAAGTCCTTATTTATTTTTGACTTCCATCTGTGGTCAATTTCCTCGTGGTACAAAGGTCTTTATTTAAATTGACTTTTGACTTTGACCTTTTCCAAGTGCCCCTATGGTCATTACGTGTGGTACCTTTTTTATTTCAAAAGTGCATCATCATTAACCAAGAGAGTTATTAATGCTTTTACCTCACACACTCTGTGAACCTAGATCTGGTACTAGGGTAACTTAAGGGTAGCTAATCCTTGGAGAAGCACACCAAGCCCATAGATCAAGGGTCAAAGTGCCACACACATACCCAGACCCAGTCTAGGGCTTACAGTGTCTTCATTCTCCCAGAGAATGGCTACTCAGAACTAAGCTAAGTCTACCAGTTCCAGACTGGTCTACATCGTGGTCCTGGACCAGATGTCTACTCAACACAAGGTTGAGTCTACACAGGGCAGATCTGGGTCTATATCATGGTCCCAGACCAGATATCTACCATTCAATAGAATGGTCACTCAACACTGGGTTGAGTCTTCACCGTGGCCCCGGACTAGGTGGTCCCATTCTCCGAAGAGAAGGGCTCTGGATGCTGCTCAAAAAAATCAACATTTACTACGAAGTATGGGATTTTATTGAATTATCTTGGGAACATAAATTGCCCTTGTTCAACCATTAAAGAGACTTAAATGGGGCAAAAATGACAAGACAAGTGGATTAATCGAAGTTTTCATCTCCAAAGATATGTAATTACACCTTCAAGGAATTGAGAAACCAAACTTATCTTGGTAAAAACTAGAAACTATGTTTGGTAAAACACAACGAGATTCAAGCCCAAAAGCTAAAAAACCAATCGATTGCTTTAAGTCCTGGTGATTTTTCTTGAAGAGTTTCTATCTAAGTTTAAAACACTTGGACTTTTACTTGTCAAATGTAATATAACAATATAGATGAACAACTTATATACACTATTATTGCTAAGCTTGGCAATGCCTATTTTGCTTTTGTATCTAATTTTCACTCCATCAAAGAAGCACTTATTAGTTAAGGGGCTATTTACAAATAACTCTCTTTTGAATCTTTTTGTGATTCCTTGATTCAAGAGAAACATAAGCCCTTACATCTTAAATGTTAACATTGTAGGATATCTACCAAAGCCTTAGTTGCACAACAGAAGTAAGGCCCCAAGCATCCAAAGAAGCAACATCCTCACAAAAACAAACAAAACAAGGGTCCCAAGCCCTCTTCACACCCCTACTCCCAGTGGTGGTAAAGGAATGAAATCAAAAGGAAAGAAGACTAAGATACATTGTAATGTTTGCGGATGAGATGGTCATCTACTGTGTAAATGTTTCAAGAAGATGAAAATCTTAGAAGCAGCAATGAAGAAGAACAACATCAATCTTCATCCTCCTCCTAACTCTTCTTGTGGGCGTGCACTTTCTGCTTCAGATTTCTCTTTCAATGAAACATCTACATCTTCTAATGAGTGGTTTATTGATTCAAGAGCATCTTATCACAAGAATTTTATGGCCAAGGATAAAGCCATATTTTCTACTCTTAATGAATGTAACACCAAACAAATATTTGTAAGTCGTGATAAGATCTCTTAGTGTTGTAGGGTCTTGAAAACTTTAGCTAGATAATGGTCATTTCAATGATGTATTATGTGTTCCAAATCTTTCAATGGGGGTGAATATGCTAACAACAACTTTACAACTTACTGCATTGCACAGAACATTCAAATGTAACATATTGTTCGATATACACCACAACAAAATGGTGTTGGTATAAAAAAGTATCGTACATTAAAAGAAATCGCAAATTGTATAATCCAATATAATCTACTAAGTCATCATTTTTGGGTCGACGCCATTAATTGTGCAAATTACATAGTTAATTGCACTCCCAAAAGGCTTTAAAGATATAACACAGGAAGAAGCATGGAGCAACATTAAACTAGACGTAAGCCGCTTATGTTTGTTTGGTAGTGAAGCATTGGTTCACAATCTTTATGAGAAAATAAAAGTATTACAACTTAAGAATGAAAAGCGTATTTTCGTTGGATGTTCCCAAGATGTTAAAGATTATAAACTTCTTCAACCTTATTTAAATGAAATTATTATTAGGAGAGATGTTAAGTTTGATGAAGGCATTTTGGCATGCATGCCTAATTCAACATTTGTGCCGCCCTCTATTTCCAACTTTTCTACTACTACTACTATTATGATTTCTTCTTCAGATGATGACAATGAGGATGCATATCCACCCGTACGTACTCACCCTCCTCCAATTGAGTCCATTGAACATGAAACTGCAACAACACCGCAACTTCCTAGATGGGTTTGTTTAACACGAGAGGTAACTAATGATATTGCTAGTGATCCTTTAGATCAGCATCGTACATGTTCACTAGTCCAACAAGCTTCCTCTCATTTGGTTCATGTTTTAGAGACTTGTGATTCAGAAACATCTGCAAAAGCTTCTAGCCATCCAAGTTGAGATGCAAGAATGAATTAAGAATATCATTCCTTAATGACAAACAATAATTAGGATCTTGTTCCTATTTTGAAAGGCAAAAAACTTGTTAAATGTAAATGGCTATATAGAACTAAGTATGCATTAGATCGAGGTGTTGAAAGACATCAAGCTCGAATAGTTGCCAAAGGATTTTCTCAAGTATATGGGATTGACTACACTGAAACCTTTTCCTCTATAGCCAAAATGAATTACATCCACCTTGATCTAGCCCTTGCCACTTCATTTAAATGGGAGGATCAAATGGATGTTCAATTCACCTTCTTGCATGGTAATTTGCATAGAACAACCTCCTAGCTATGTTCAAAATGACTCCAACCTTGTTTGTCACATTAAGAATATCTCTTTATGGCCTTAAGCAAGCTTGGTATGCTAAAATGGATCATTTTCTTCTTAACGCCGAGTTTTATGAATGTCATCCTAACCCCAATGTTTCTCCCAACAAAGTGGATAACCATCTCATAATACTTGATCTTTATGTTGGTGACCTTATCCTAACTAGTAGTGACCCCAAACTTTTAAACAATGTGAAATCCAACCTTAAGACGAAATTTGAAATTACAAACTGAAAGTTGAATGGCACTTTAATTATCACACCAAAGTGTGGTCACATACTGTCGTTGGAATCCAAGCTCTAAAATGACCTATCGAAGCCACGAGACTTCTTGACTTGCACTAATTGTTCCTTCATACTCTGCTTTTGTTGAAGAAAGAGCGAGGGCTAGTTGCTTCTTACAAGCCCAAGTGCCACGCATGAAACCAAGATTGAAAACATAACCTGCAATAGATTTTTGATCATCGCAGTCACCATCCCAATTGGAATTAATGAAACCAACCAACAAAGGAATCTCCCTGAACTGTAATGTATACCAAATTGAATTGTACCCCCGATATATCGAAGTATCCTCTTTGTTGTTGTCCAATGACTCTCATGGGGTGTCTACATATATTGGGTAGCAAGACCAACTACAAAGGAAATAATATGACAAGTATGAGTCAAATACCATAAACTACAAACTAACAGTACAAAGTGGTATCTACTTCAAGTGTACGTGGCAACAAGTTTGACTCCAAATTGAAAGGGAGATGAAGCTAGTTTACAATCTTCCATGTGAAAATGGCGAAGAAAGTCACATGCATACTTAGGCATGGAAAGGAAAATCTCTTCCTATGTTTGCAAGTCTTGGAGGCCGAGAAAATAATGCAAATCGCCCAAGTATGTCATTTCAAATTTCTTGGTAAGGTTGGATTTCACACGAATTAAAAGTTTGGGGTCACTACAGCGAGGATATGGTCACCAACATAAAGAACAAGTATTATGATATGGTTACCCATTTCTTGGTATAAACATTGGGGTCAAAATGACATCTAGAAGAGCCAGTTCCAAAACTAAAGCTATCCATTTCAACATACCAAGCCTCAAGAGATTGCATAAGGCTATAGAGATATCTCTTAAAGTGTCAAACAAGGATGTAGTCATTCTAAACAAAGTCAATAGGTTGTTCTATGCAAATTTCTTCTCACAAATAGCCACGTAAAATGGTGGATTTAACATCCATCTAATAGACCTCCCGCTTATGAAGTAGCAAGGGCTAAAACAAAGCGGATGGAATTCATGTTGGCTACATGGACAAAGCTTTTAGTATAATCAATCCCTTCTACCAAAAAAAAAAATTTGGATACTAATCAAGCTTTATGTCTTCCAACACTTCCATCTAATGCAGATTTAGATCTATACACCCATTTACATCTGAATAATTTTTTTGTCTTTCGAAAGAGGAAGAAGATTCCAAGTATCGTTTACCATTAACAAACGATATTCTTCATTCATTGTTGCATCCAATCAGGATGGCCAGAAACTCCAACAAATGTTTCTAGATCGCAATTGTTTGAAACTTGAGCCAAAGAGAGGAGGCTCATTGGAACTATGAAAGTGTACGATGTTGATCTTCAAGATCACTAACAAGATCATCAACCACTTCTTATGTTGTACAGACCCATCTAGGAAGTTGTGGCACCGGTGCAAGTTGATTTTCAAAGGACTCAACTAAAGGAGGGTGAGCAAGCCAAGGTGGATCTTCATCCTCACTATCATCATTTGAAGACAACAAAATAGGAGCACTAGTAGAAAAGTTGGGAATAGATGGCACATTTAGCAAAAATAGCAGAAACGTCAAATCAAGCACACAGGCCAATAGACTTTCATCAAACTTGACATCTCTTTTAATACTAAACTCATTTGAATGAGGTTGAAGAAGTCTATAACCTTTTACATCTTCAAAATATCCAACAAAAATGCACTTCCCAGCCTTGGGGTGTAATGCCCTCCTTTTCTCATCAGGAATGTGAGGACATGATTCACTACTAAACACAAGAAAGGGGTTGCAACTAGTTTAATGTTACTCCATGCTTCTCCTAATGCTATATCTTTTGAAGCCTTTGTGGGAGTGCAATTAACTACATAATTTGCACAATTAATGGCTTCTTCCCAAAAATGAAAACTTAATCCCCCATAGATTGGATCAAACAATTTATCATTTATTTTAATGCATGATTATTTCTCTCGATAACACCATTTTGTTGCAGTGTATATAAAACAATACACTACATTTAAATGCCATGTGCAATGCAATATGTTGTAAATTTGTTGTTAACATATTCACCTCCGTTATCTATTCTTAACTTCTAAAGTTGATGTCCAGATTGCTTTTCTACAAGGACCTTCTAGGCCAAAAACATGTCAAAAACTTCTCTTAAGTTTTAAGAAATAAACCCATGTGCGTCTACAGAAGCCATCAATGGACCCCTACTAAATCACAAGTTATTGGTATATATGGCTTGCAGGCTATTGGATATACTCTTGGGAGGTTGTTGTTCCCATGTTAAAAAAAAAAGAAAGTTAAGAAGTACTTGAAGCCAGAGAAAGAACCAAAACAAAGTGGACCAAATCATAATGAACAACGTACAAGGAGATCAAAGTGTGCCATGAGGCACGTTTGACAAAACTATCCCATTGTCCCAATGATATTCTTAGAAAACATAGTCAAAGGAAACACCATCTCTACAAGAAATGAGAGGAAGACCAAAGACCATTTTTGTTTCCATGGTTGTTGCAACGAGCGATAGTTTAGAAGACCAAACTAATCATGCCAATGTTTGCTCATGTTATCACTATGAGCAATAAAAACTAATGTGACCCAAAATTGTCAAATCTATATAGCTTGGTAATATTATCAACAATTCCAGTGGCTAAGACATGCCTAGGATCCTTTAATTCCTTGATTACAAATTCATGATCTGAAAATTATATTGTTTTACCTTCACCTAAATGAGTGGTTTGATACACTAATAGAAGAGTGTAGGGAAGACTTGGAACATATAATACATCATTAAAATGACCATCATCTAATTGAACTATTCCAATACCATACAACACTAAGAGATCTATCATCACCAACAAATATTTGTTTGGTATTACATTCATTAAGAATCAATAAGCCACTCATTAGAAGAAGTAGAATTTGCATTGAAGGATAAAACTAAAGCAAAAAGTGCATAAGAAGAGCTAGAAAGAGGAGGATCAAGATTGACATTGTTATTCTTCATTGTCAATATCCTCATCACACCTCTCCTCTATACAACTACATGTCACATGCGTGAAAGTAAACAATGCTACATGATCAGCACAACAAATTCCTACATGCTCTGAAGCCATTGGATCAACAATGTTTACACTGCCTCTGACCACTAGACAAGAACCCTATACACTAAAAGATCTCATAATCAAAAAAGCAAGGATTAAAACTTGGCTCAACATGTGCCTCCTAAGAAAGAGAAGGTCCTTCCAACCTCTCTTAGAATGTGTGAGTGACACTAGATCAACAAGTATTCTAAAAAGGCCACCCTCTCTCACCCCTCAAGCCAAAAACCTCGAACTTGCTAGACTCCAATCACCAATGGTACACTAATGTCCCTCAAAGGCAACTCTCCAGTGCACATATGTCATACAACAAACTGAAATGAGGTTTTCCCCCAAACCTATGTTAACTTGTATACCCTTATACAGTTCTTGATTAGCAGCAACAATTTAAGTGTTCTTCAATTAACTAATAAACCTTAATTACTAAAAATACAACTGCATAAAAAACCACAAATGCACAGCGGAACATCAAAATGCAACCACACAAAATAGACACCGGGATTTACCCTGGAAACCCCAACGAGGAAAAACCTAAGTTACCAGGATACGGATACAGATTCGGATCTGGATCCGGATATGGCACAAAAGCAGCAAGTACAAACAAATATAAAAATATTTTTATAATAAATAAATAAAATAGAATGAAGAAACAAAACTATTTAGGAAACACAAGAGTAGTAGAACTATAAGTTATTGCCAAAACAAAGAGGTCGTGTACCATAACTGATAATTTGATAAATTGTAACCATGATTGATATTGATAATTTTATAAACCATTTTAGCATGAACTTGAAGCAGGTCATAATAGTGTTTTTGTGAGCCGCATCCACATGTCCCTATCAGCAGGGAATAAAGTGGTTTTCTTGAATGTTATGGCAAGACTACATAACAGTGTAGGTGAAGTGAGTAACAACATAGCACATAAAGATATTTCAACCCCTGACAGCAGACCCTGACCATAAAGATAAATCAAATAAAAAAATTGAGAACAGACCTTGTGATGAAAAAGACAAAATCTCTACACATTGTTCACACACAGTCATTGAAGAATTTTGTCAAACACTTTACAAGTCCTCTGATATTAACTTATATAGATAAAATTAAGCTGGCACACAAATTGCCCATCAAATTCAACTAGTTGTAAGGTAATATACTGACTGTAAGTTAATTTAGCAGCGGAAAATCACACGTAACAACAGACTGTCCCATAATTCTAACACATGGGAATTAATTACAACAGATCATAGAAAGTACATTAACTCAGAATTTGGTCAGAAAGGACCCTAGAAAAAACCCCACTCCTTGTGGAAAACCGGTAAATAGGATTTTATTCAGCACGAGAAAGAGAAATCGGAGAATACATAAGCTGGTAATTTGGAGCAATATAGAACAAATCAGATTTTGAAATTCGAGCTTCACAACAGGTCCAACCCTTTTCCTGGAAACTAGTACACAGTTTTCCAAAGAAAATGCATGTAGAATACAGCCTCTTAAACAGCGAAAACACTACACAATAATAATACAGAAATGAAGTACTGTACACAACAAATGTCACCTCAGAAGGTTGCCCACATGCAACCTCGATCTTAGTGCACCCATATTGTTGTACGGACTTCTCCTTTTTCAATTGTATGGCCTCACTGATGTCTGTTGTACGAATCAGTCTCACTGCTGCAAGTTTCTCCTTGGAATGCATGCTCACTTCTAGGGATGCATGCCCTTTTCTAGGCTTCTAACTCTGTTGTCACTTTCTCATATGTAGCAGTGTGCCTCCTTAACTCACTCATCTCTCACTCTTCCATATCTCTGCTCAAGCCCTCATCCTCTCATGAAATTAGTGCCTCTTGCACTTCCTTTCTTGGCACTCGTGCCTCTCCTTTCCACACACTGGAATATGTGCAAATGAAGTCTCATAACTCTTTTATTTCCCTCATTAGGGTAACTTACATGACTTTTCATATTCCACGATTGCGATTAAATCTTGAGCTCAAGATCCATGGATGGGATCTAATCTCAAGTTCGCTTAAGTTTCCTAAGTGAACTATACACTAAATCTTTTATTTTTGAAAAGTCACTTTTCCCTAAATATTATAAAAGTACACTTTATGACTTAAAGTCACTTTATAAACATAATAAAGTGTTGTAAATTTTCCTTTAAAGCTCAAACTAGGGCTAAACAGTATATTTAATGTTACTGGAAAACAACACAGGAACTTCTTTACTAGTATTGCAGCGGAATATAAATACTGAAAAGCATTCACAACATCACATCAAATATAGACAGTTATTTTGGGTATGGAAACCCCCGAAAAAACTCAAGATGGGAAAATCGGTGCAACAGTCAGATATGAATTTTATTATTGAGAAAATATGGAACTTTTACAACCAGCAAAATATTCACCCAACCTGGCGAATGTGAACCTCTGCAGAAACACTGGACAAGTCCAGCAACCCAACACACCCTCAGTGTAACAATACGGCCCCTGCGTCCGCAGTACGGCCTCCTATGCGCAGTTGTACGAATTCATACGACGCTAACGTCAATTGTACGGATTTCGTATGATGTACAACTGCCCTATGCCGAATGGTACGACTTCCTCCCAGCGTGATCTATATGGCCTTCTCTAAGCCTGGAACCCCGATGACTCTGTCGGATAATTATTCCTCCGTCTTCTCAGCAAAATCCTCCATCCGACTTTCCCTGTCTTTCTATGTCTTGTCTATGTGTGTCCCCTCCACCAAATCTTCTATTAACATTAATGGCTAAGCAAAAACCCTAACCCTCATAATGGATCTATGGATGAGATCCTCCGGTGAGAATCAATGGCCAAGATTAAATTAGCCATTACTTAAATATTTCACTTTTCACTTTATAAAAGTGATTCCATTAAAGTCAATATCAAATTAGAATAATTAAAGTATTTTCCTATGTCAAAAACTTAGGAAAATCACTTTAATAGATTTGGCTTCCTGTTTAATGTCTTTCTAGCATGCAAGGGCACATGCAATGCTAGAAGACCTTCCTTGTTGCCACTTTCTAACAAGTGCAACTCACTTTTAAATCATAAAGTCACATCACAAAAAGGTACTTTAATAAATGCACATTAATAAAGTCACTTTAATGACATTAAATGAGACTTCACATCGCCTCAGACTCCTGCACCTAGGCACCTGATGAAGTAGTACCTCTGAGCTACAAAATGCTAACACCTTGATATTGATATATCAAAGTTCAAGAGCAGAACTTGACAAAAGGATAGATCAAACCTTGAGCAGGAATAGGGTTCACGCTTTTAGCCATTAGGAGTTTAAGGTTTTTCAAGTTTTTCATTAAAAAACAAATTTTTGGAGGATCAATGGGTCATAGAAGCACTAGAACTTGCACGATTATTCGAAAATTTCAGGAATTGTTTGATTTTTCACATGATTCGTTTCATGGGACAATGATACGTTTCCTTTTGCAGGGGATCCATTTCCATGGTGGATCTGAAACGAATCTGATCCAAATGCGTATCGGATCCGTGGATCCGTGAATCCTACACACTAGGGTGGTGGATCTGGTAACCAACAAATGTTTGTCTTCTTATTGCAAAATTTGATTACAATAGCACTACAAAAGTCCTCCAAATAAAACCTCCACAACTGGACCAAAATACAGAGGAAGATGCTCCAAATCCTTTCTGCAAACTGAATAGACAAACCCTAAACACACCGTGGATCCAACAGACAACGAAGAATTAACTCTTCCCTGGAAAAGTTGTGATCTCAAACTGAGATGTAGACAAATCACTACAAGAGGAAACATATCTCTTGCAACTGTGATCACTCACTCAATGTATCTCACACTGCTTATGACAACTCTCCATAGACTCTTTTATAGATTCACTTTATGTCAATACCATGGGCAATACCATGGGACACCCAGTATCATGGGCCCTTCAATACCATGAGCCCCCCCAATACCATGGGAAAATTGACCTTTTACATAAAGTATTATAAAAGTCACCTTTACAATGAGAGTTACAATTTGAGGATACTTCCACGTGCTAGACACAAGCCAACATAGAAGCACCTATCCTCACTACAAAGCTTCAACACTCCTTACTGAGGAAGGTGTTCTTCACCACCCCCAACTTGTCCCTAAAGAACTCAAACTTTCCCTTCGGCAATCCTTTAGTGAGGATGTATGCAACCTACTCATCTATAGAAATATACTGGAGTTTCACATCTCCCCTCTAAACTATGTCCCCAATGGAATGATACATGATCTCAATATGCTTGGACCAGTCATGAAACACTGGATTTTGAATGAGCTTAATGCCACTCTGGTTGTCACAGTAGATGACATTCGGGTCCAACTCCTAACCAAATAACCCCGTGAGCATCTTGTAAAGCCATATGGCCTAACAACTCGCCAAACTAGCTTCCATGTGCTCAACCTCAATAGAACTAAGTGCCATTGACTTTTGCTTCCTTCTAAGCCAAGAAACAACTCCTAATCCCAAGCTAAAGCAACACCTTAGGTGCTTTTTTTGTCCACCACACTTTCTACCCAGTTTGAATCTGTATAGCCCACCAACTACACTCCATCACCTTGGACATACCTTAGTCCATACTCGACTGTACCTCTCAGATACCTAAGCAGATGCTTCATTGTTATAAAGTGCACCCTCCTTGGTTCCATATCTACTAGCAAAGCGTGTTTACAGCAAAACAAATATCTGCGTGAGTGTTCATCAAATAGATCAAAGAACCAATCAACTGTCTGTACGTCGTGGAATCCATCAACTCTAACTCAAAAGCATTCAGCTTTTTCAAGTTGGATATCATGGGTGTAGTCATAGGCTTGCAGCCCTCCATCCCAAAATCTCAACTACATATTTTCCTTAACCAAGGAAAATCCCAGCTTCATGTTGCCACACCTCCAATCCCAGAAAATAGTGCAACAGTCCCAAGTCCTTCATCTCGAACTCCTCTGCAAGGTCCCTCTTGCATCTTGCTATGAGCTTTTCAGATCCTGTCGATAACAGGGCATCCATGTATGCTACAAGAATGAGTGGATCATCACCAACCAATAGAAAGTACAAGTTAGGATCTATCACACTCTTGACGAAGCCCATACTCACCAGATAACTGCCGATCTTGGAATACCAAGCTCTAGATGCCTGCTTGAGTCCATACAAAGCCTTCTTCAACCTGCAAACATGAGAATCCCTCCCATGTACCTCAAAACCCCGAGGTTGCTCTATATACACTTCTTCGTTGATCACCCCATTGAGGAATGTTGTCTTCGCATCCATCTGATGTATCCTCCACCCTATCTCTGAGGCAATAAACATAACAACTCTAATGGAAGTATATATGGCGACAAGAGAAAAACTCTCCTCATAATCAACTCCCTCTTTCTAGTAGAACCTCGTTGCCACGAACCTTGCCTTGAACTTCTCCACACTCCATTTATAGTATGCTTGATCTTATAGATCTACTTGGAACTCATATTGACTTTCCCTCTAGTCTAGGCACTATATCCCACACATCATTCTTCATGATGGAAGAATACTCCACCATTGTATCCATCCAGACCTGCTAGTCTGCATCCTCCTCAAAGCTTGAAAGCTCAGAATCAATAATGTTGCTTACTAGTGCCATATAACTGGAAACTCTCTACGGTGGTCTACTCATCCTAACTGAAGTCCTTGGAGCATCCACTAGCTCCCGTGCCTCCTTAAAGGTTCGCTCTGCCCACTTTGGCTTCTTCTTTCTAGAAGATTCGACCGAGATGAAATGACCATCCTGCTCCTCCTCATGATCATGTTGCTCACCCTCCACACTCGTCAATATACATGTAACATGTGTTAGTGGTCTAACCTCTACCTTTGGTACTCCCTGCTCCTAAGTTTCTGCTTCAACTAGTATGGATCCACAAGACTAACTGAAACCCTTGTCCTCCTGAAATTTCACATCTCTCCATACCACTGTCTTCTTCAGTGTTGGAATGTACACCTTGTAGACTTTCGAGGTTTCACTATACCTAACAAATATGCCCTTCTTAGATGTTGGCTCAAGCTTCGTACTCTTCTCAATTGGGACATGACAGTGTACTAAGCATCCAAAGATGCGAAGATGTCCAATCTCTAGTTTCTCCCCTGTGAATACATGTTAGGGAGCCATCTTCCCCAATACTTTGTGCGGGCTCTTGTCCTACAAATAACCGCATTGTTGCAAGCTTCTACCCATAAAAACATAGGTAGATCTTGATCAAGCAGCATAGCCTTCGTTTCCCCAACAATTACTTTGTTCTTCCTCTCAGAGAATCCATTATGTTATGGATTATATGGGACTATCAACTCCCTCTTGATCCCGACATCTGCACAAAACTCCTTGAAGGCATTTGAGGTATACTCACCTCGATTCTCTATTCCGAGCACCTGATCTTCTTCCCAGACTGGTTCTCCACAAGAGCTTTAAACTCTTGGAACCGTCTAAGAACCTATTGAAATTCCTTGATCTTCAAGAAATAGATCCATGTTTTCCTAGAATGGTCATCTATGAAGCTCACATAATAGATGAACTTGGCTCACAAATATCTGAATGGATCAAATCCAAGATACCTTTGGACCTGTTATTACTTCTGGGGAATGTAGTCTTAACATACATTCCCATGGCACACCCTTTGCATATACCGTGATGGTCTATACCGAAAGAAGGCAAACCAATTACTATCTCCTTGAGCACTTTGAGTGCTATATGATGCAAATGTGCCATACGCCTATGCCATAACTCACCATCATGATTGTTGTTGTTGCTTACCAAGGCACTAGCAGGTTCAAATTGAACTATATACAACTTGTTTCCCCTTACTCCAATTACCTTCGTCAAGCTGAAACTTAATCCCTTGGGATGGATGTAGACTTTCCTATCTCTGAAAGTTACCTCAAACCCTTTGTCCTCCAAGACAGAAACTAAAATCAAATTCTTCTACAACCCTAGTACATATAGTATGTCTTTCACTAGTAATCCCTTCTTGGACTCCCTCTGAAACTTCATAGTCACTGTGCCTACTGGATTGTACTTGGATTTGTCTCCAAGTTCAACGTAGAAGTCAGAGCTATGCTCCTTTAAACAAGTGAAATAGTCTCGTACTCCAGTGCTGTGACACAAAGCACCACTGTCAATGTACCACACACCAGTGGTCGTTGAGCTAGAAAGACATGCAATGAGTGAGGACTCATCCTCCCTACCATTGGTGGACGCCCCATCCAACTGTCTTCTGTCCTCTACCTCTTATTCAACGACAACAAAATGTTCTGCAATCCCTACAAAATCTGTGACCCTGTGTTTCAGAAAAACGTCTGCAACTCTGCCATAATTTCACCAAATATGCCCCACCATATTCCTCCTCAAAGTGAAACCAGCTCAGATACCATGTTAACGTTTATGCCCTTATATAGTTCTTGATTAGCACCAATTATTAATGTGTTCTCCAATTAATTATTGAACATTAATTACTAAAAATACAACTACATAAGAAACTATAAATGCACCACAAAACAACAAAATGCAACCACACAAAATAGACACAAGGATTTATCCCGGAGACCCCAACTGGGGAAAAACTAGCAAATGTTTGTCTTCTTCTTATTGCAGGATTTGATTACAACACTACAATAGTCCTCTGGATCTGGACCAAAATACATAGAAAAATGGTCCAAATACTTTCTACAAACTGGATAGACAAACCCTAGATCCACCTTGGATCCAATAGACAACAAAGAAGTAACTCTTCCCTATAAAAGTTGTGATCTCAAACTGAGATCTAGACTGATCACTACAAGAGGAAGCTCGTCTCTTGCGACTGTGATCATTCACTCTCAATGTATCTCACACTATCTATGACAACTCTCCATAGAGTCTTTTATAAATTCACTTTATGTCAATACCATGGGAAATACCATGGGACACCTAGTATCATGGACCCTTTAATACCATGGGCCCTCCAATACCATGGGCAAATTGACCTTTTAAATAAAGTATTACAAAAGTCACTTTTACAAAGAGAGCTACAATTTGAGGACACTTACACATGCTAGACACAAGCCAACATAGAAGCACCTATGTAATATCCCAAATACTGATATTCTCTAATGTTCTATGATAGTGCTAACTTGCACACTCAATCTGATGCAAATTTGCAAAATAACTGTGCATGCAAACTCAACATGCAAAAATGCCCTAACATATAGCTGAATTAGGGTTAGGGTATTGTAGAGAAAAATTAACACTTACCACTGATATTCTGGCTGATAATGACTCCAAAGATAGCTGCATGCATAAGGATCCGGATGGGTGGTCTAGTAATGCTCTTTTCCTTCGGTGTTACCGCCACGTAGTACCGTAAAAACCCTCTAAATTGAAGGTGACGTTTTGTAGGAGGAGAGGTCTGTTCGGGCTGAAACTTTCTGAGCTTGTCCGTCTGCTGATGCCAGAGAGATGGCCTCGCACATGCGGAGGTTTGGCTGCCTCTAAGTGCCCTAGCGAATTGATTAGCAGTTATGTTGCTCACGCCCCCAACTGATCTATTTGGTTGATAGTTGCTCCAGGTGAGCAAACTGATAGTTGATAATCACTACATACCGTAGGATAGGCCTGCTGAGAAAGAGGAAGCTGACATGCAGAGGAAAGACTGGGTTTTGTGGTCCCAGCGAATCCTTATGTGTTTTCCCTGCTACTTCCGGCTGCAAACGTGGATCTGCTAATAACCCTTCGAAATGTGTTGGATCTCTGAATACTATAATATATGATGGATGCAATGGATAAACCTGGATGATCTATCCCAATAAGAGACTAGGGAAAATATCTCACTATCGAACCCTCGCTAGCTAAAGACACCGTCTCCAACCCCAACTATTGCGGCTGCACGTTGTGCTACTGCTAGAAACTCCAAAATCAATCAACAATAACAATAGATATTCTCTTTGGTCCAATAACCCTTCTTAAATAGAATAGCATGTACTTTTAGGGTTTGCATGTCACTTTTGGGGTTTACGCTTCACTTTTGCATGCATGCAATTCTAA
Source organism: Pseudotsuga menziesii (assembly GCA_001517045.1). NCBI lineage: Eukaryota > Viridiplantae > Streptophyta > Pinopsida > Pinales > Pinaceae > Pseudotsuga > Pseudotsuga menziesii. The sequence continues at coordinate 263,402 of LPNX010331687.1, forward strand.
TTTCATGTTGACTTTAACACTAAAATAAGGCATGCATGCTTCGCATGCTTTATGATATGAACTCTTATGGCCTTCTTACTACACAGATGACTTAATAATACTGAATTGATGTACCTTTATGCTCCTAGTGCTATTAGTGCTCAGCTATTCCCTTTTTATAAAAACGGAACATTACAGTCCTCCCTTGCCAAAGATTGCTTGTCCTCAAGCAATGCCAACACAAATCCACAATCAATCAACTGAACCAACTGAATTCGGGGATGATCCCGGGGTCCCAAATTATCCTAGGAGATCTGTAGCACCCTCTGCTCAAAACACTGCACTGTACGATACCATCACCAGAGACCTCTTGAAAGCATCCTCTAACAATCACTAAACTGTCAGTCACTGTAATCCTAGGGTCCCAAATCAATCTGAGAATTGCAAAGGTCAAAATGCATCCACCGCTACCCTGTGTAGTATCGACACAAGGAGCATCATGTAGACTCCCAAGTAACGCCATTAGTAAACATTATATCCATGTTTATATCCATCATAAGGTCTTCCACCTGGATCCCAATGCAAACTTGTGCACATTTCATCCCAAATATCTGGAGACTCTTGTGGGACTATACCCTTGGCTAGGAATGTCTTCCCAAGAATCGCCCACTCAATAGGACACCAACTCTTAATCTCTCTCCAATCCAATCCCCGAAAAGTACCTTATCCATAAGAACCATCACAAGGAATAATCCTACCAAGTTGACATTCTGCCCTTCTGATTTCAACTGGAATGCTCATATACTGCTGGTCAATTTCTCGATCCTGGCCAACATGTAAAAACCATCCGCCATTATGCAAATGTGGACTCAAGCTACTGCAAGCCCTGTCTATGTACTCCTTAAGAGGACTGCTTTGAAATCCAAAGTATGTTTCTCCTGCTACCCCATCAAGGAATCTAACTGCTGTTCAATACTAGAAATCCTGACCGTTGACTCGGTACATACAACTCGAAGAACTGTAAGCTCAACATCTCGTTGTACTATGGTGTCTCGAAGTATCTTGGTCCTATCTTTCATCGCTAGAATGCTTTCTTTAACATGTTCAATCTTCTTTCGGTGGCTATCATCTGGAAGCTCTATCTCATGCATGTATAAACTCTCCCTAACCTCCATGTGTGATTGCTCCCTATCTCGACTGTTGTGCTCATTTCCTTGCACCTCATGTATTTCCTGTCTGGACTTCTGCTGTAGGTGATGAAGAGTGTACCAACTCCAACTCATCACGCAGCTTGTCTACAATCTGACTAGCGAATGTGCTTGTGTCGCTATACTCACAAGATGGCTCTAATGCGATCTCCTCATGCACATCCTCATCATGTACTGTTAACTCCAAATGAAGCTCACCAACAACCTGTACTTCATGCTCATCTTTCTTCCCTCCCCCAACTATGCCTTTAAGGAGATCCTCATCCAAATCCTTGGGCTAGCTCCCGAACTTGATGGTGTAATAATCTTGAAAATACAATGTTGCACATACCTCATCACCCAAGGCTAGATACTCTTGATATTGAGGCAAGTGTTGAAGTACTGCTAACCTCTGAAACTCTAAAATAAATGCATTTGCACTACCTGTCTGCTTGAGCTGTGCCAGCTCTCTAAAGTGTACCTCGGGGTCCTTCCGATCAAACCGCTCAATGAGCCTCTGTGTGAAATCTAGGTACGATGTGATGGTATTGTGACCCAATGTCACTAACTCGTGGTACCACCACTCATGGGCCTCTCCATCCAAATGCAAAGTAGCCAATTTAATGGCATTTGTCTCGATCATGGGGTTGAGCTGGAAGTATGTATCCAACTTCTGCACCCAATCCCGGGTTGGGCCACCCAGGGTACCCTCAAAGGTAGGGATAGTCAGTTTCCCTACGTTGCGTTGTAACACATAGTTCTGGGTGAATGGCCTATTGTAAGCTCTGGGTTTGTTCTTACTTTTAAAGTGGTAGAAGTCAGTGAAGGTCATGGCTGAATGGAAGTCATCTCCTAAAGCTCTATACTCTCTCAGATAAGCACTCATGCATTCTTCTGGTTCTACTTGTGCTAGAGGCACTGTAGTTGGACTATCTAAGAATTGAGGCATGGTAGGTCGGGAAGGCTTGTTGTAGATATGGGGATGGCTCTGCATGTTGGTATGTAAGTGCTCCCCACTACTATTGGTGGATACCCTATCACTATTGAGAAACAAGGGACTGTGTGGGGTGGGCCCATTTTTCTCCGTCATTTGCTTGAAGGTACTCAACATTTCTTTCTAGCCAGTAGTGAGTTCTTTTATGGTTGATATGAGACTAGTGAAAGTTGTTTTATCATCATCAGCCATTGTTTCTTTGCCCTTTCCAAACTGATACTCTCTGTCCCCCAACTCTATGTCCTCTAACCCCTCTTCTCCTCTATCATTGTTTCTAAACCTCTGTCTCCGGTAAGTAATGTTGTATGGGTCTTTTGAATTCATTTACACTTTTGCATGCCCACAGCTGGCCAAGAACATGCTCTGATACCACTATAATATCCCAAATACTGAGAGACTCTAATGTTCTATGATAGTGCTGACTTGCACACTCAATCTCATGCAAATTTGCAAAATAACTATGCATGCAAACTCGCCATGGAAAAATTCCCTAAAATATAGCTGAATTAGGGTTAGGGTTTTGCAGAGAGAAATTAACATTTACCACTGATATTCTGGCTGATAATGACTCCAGAGATAGCTGCATGCATAAGGATCTGGAGGGGTGGTCTAATAATACTATTTTCCTCCAATGTTATCGCCCCGTAGTACCGTAAAAACCCTCCAGACTAAAGGTGACGTTTTTGTAGGAGGAGAGATCCGTTCAGGCTGAAACTTTCTGAGCTTGTCCATCTGCTGATGTCGGAGAGATGGCCTCGCACATGCAGAGGTTTGGCTGCCTCTAAGTGCCCTAGTGAATTGATTAGCAGTTATGTTGCTCACGCCCCCAACTGATCTATTTGGCTAATAGCTACTCCAGGTGAGCAAACTGATAGTTGATAATCACTGCATACCGTAGGATAGGCCTGTTGAGAAAGAGGAAGCTGACATGTGGAGGAAAGACTGGGTTTTGTGGTCCCAGCGAATCCTTATGTGTTTTCCCTGCTACTTTCAGCTGCAAACATGGATCTACTAATAACCCTTCGGAATGTGCTGGATCTTCGAATACTATAGTATATGATGGATGCGATGGATAAACTTGGATGATCTATCCCAATAAGAGACTAGGGCAGATATCTCACTATCGAACCCTCGCTAACTGAAGACATCGTCTCCAACCCCAACTGCCACGACTGCACGCTGTGCTGCTGCTAGAAAATCCAAAATCAATCAACAATAACAATAGATATTCTCTTTGGTCCAATAACCCTTCTTAAATAGAATAGCATGTACTATTAGAGTTTGCATGTCACTTTTAGGGTCTACGCTTCACTTTTGCATGCATGCAATTCTAATTTCATGTTGACTTTAACACTAAAATAAGGCATGCATGCTCCGCATGCTTTATCATATGAACTCTTATGGCCTTCTTACTACACTGATGACTTAATAATACTGAATTGATGTACCTTTCCACTGCTAGTGCTATTAGTCCTCAGTTATTCCCTTTTTATAAAAACGGAACATTACAACCTATCTATTAGATTTTTATCTTTTAATCAATATGATCTAGGATCTTATCTGAGAGAATAACATGCACAACAATAATCACAAGAGACAAGAGACACAAAGAGTTTTCCTCAAGGAAACCATAAAGGAGAAAACCTTGCAACTTCATCAGAGATAGAATGAGCATCAATTGCAAAATTAAAACCCAAAACACAAAGATGATCTCCGACAGTTGTTCTCTCTCTCACTTGTGCAAGCTCCTCTTCTCTCACTCATGCGCTATAGTTGAGTGAGTGTGTGTTTCAAATAGAGAGGCTCACTCTCTATTTATACTAGTTTTCCACTTAACAATTACTTACCAGGGCCGACCTCACTAGGAGAGTCTAATAACCCTAGTACCCCTCAACTGTGGGGACTATTGCCCCGACTTACAAAGGAGGTTAATCTCTATGACTTTACATGAATTTATTATATTAATGATTCTCCCGATAGGAACATCGAGGTACAATGAAATACAATATAAGATATACAAGTGAATACTTTCTGAAGTTACAAATACATCAACACTCCCTCTTAACTAGGAAGGTATTCTCTTGACACAGTTCATCAGCACAGGTCTTCATCACAGGATCATCATCAAAGCTGGATCATCATCATCATCACTGCTCCCGCTATCTCAAGCAAATGGTGCTATCTCTCAATTCTACCCGTCATAGGAAGTTCTACAAAGCCAGCCCTTTTTCATGTTGGTTGTAGGCCTAGTCTCTATTTAGGTCTTCTTTAGTGCTTATATCATCAACATGGTAGGACACACCTACTACCATCCTAGAAAAGCTCTAGCACTTACATCCACCGGCATGGTAGGACACACCTACTACCATCCAGGGAAAGGCCCCAGCACTTACATCCACTGGCATGGTAGAACACACCTACTACCATCCAAGGAAAGGCTCTGCACTTACATCCGTCGGCATGGTAGGACACACCTACTACCATCAAGGGAAAGGCTCTGCACTTACATCCGCCGGCATGGTAGGACACACCTACTACCATACGAGGAAAGGCCCCAGCACTTACATCCACTAGCATGGTAGGACACACCTACTACCATCCAGGGAAAGGCTCTGCACTTAACATCCGCCGACATGGTAGGAAACACATACTACCATCCGAAGAAAGGCTCTGCACTTACATCCGTCGGCATGGTAGGATACACCTACTACCACCCGGGGGAAAGCTCAGCACTTACATCTGACCATGGGAGGAACCAATCCTACCACCATGTCAGAAAGGCACGGCACTTACATCTGACCATGGGAGGAACCAATCCTACCACCATGTCAGAAAGGCATAGCACTTACATCTGGGCATGGGAGGAACCAAACCTACCACCATGTCAGAACGGCACAGAACTTACGTCTGACCATGTCAGAAAGGCTCACAGACTCATCACTTCCCCTGGGAAGGAACCTCGATCTGGAGAACACCAAGCTTCTCCCTTAAGTACTCAAACTTCACTCTGTCCATTTCTAGAATATAATCATATAAGAGTTGATTACGTCTAAGGATAACCTGCGAGCTTTGCCAAGACTGATTATATCCAAGGACAACTTACAGGACTGTTTAGGTCTGAGCAACCTACGAGCATCACTAGGATTTTATGCTCAGACAACCTGCCTCACCGACTATGCTAGAACTCATCACTCCCTCTTTCGAGAGATCTCGATCAGGATCACATACTGGAGCTTCACTGCTCCTCTTCTGCTTCATCTGTACTTAGTGCCATGCAGGACTGCTTCCTGTTAAACCAAGATATCACACATGATCCCATACTGAAGCAGCACCCCGAATTGCTCTTCTTATTAATGGAACTGCCTACCCAATCCGAATCCACATAACCCTTCATGTTAATCTTCTAATTCACCTCATACTTGAGCCCATAATCAACTGTACCCTTCAGGTACCTCAGAATATGCTTTGCAGCAATCAGGTGAACATGTCTCGGATCCGTCAGGAACTGGCTCAATGTGTTCACAGCAAAGCAAATATTTGGTCTCGTATTCGTTAGGTACATTAAGGACCCAATCATCTGACGATACATCATGGCATCAACCGACTCTGACGAAGCATCACTCAATAGCTTCAAGTTCGATGCCATAGGTGTGGCCATGGCCTTGCAGTCCATCATCACGAACCTCTTCAGGATCTCTATTGCATACTTCCCTTATCTAAGGGAGATTCCATCCGCCCTCTGCCACACCTCCATGCCTAGAAAGTAGTGCATCATACCCAAGTCCTTCATCTTGAACTCGGTAGCAAGTCTCCTTCTTGCAACTTTAATGAGTTCCTCTTTCCCTGTCAGAAACAAGTCATCAACATATAACAGGAGCATCACTGGTGTTCCGCCTTCAACCTTGAAGTAAAGGTTGGAATCCGCTTTACTCTCAGTAAGCCTAGAGCCATCAGAAAGTTGTCCATCTTGTCGTATCATGTCGAACCTCAGGATCTTCTGCAGTCACTCCCTCTGAAGCGGAGCATCATTCTCCCTCTGTCTTTCATACTCTATGCATTGAAACATTCTGTACTGGAGTGACAAGTAGCTTCCTCTGCTACTAATACTCTATGTATCCATCTAGGGTCACTGGATACCAAGATCCTCTATCTTGAACCTTTTCAAAAATTCTTCTCGCGCCCATCTGTGAGCTCGTCATCCTCTATAGGATTTCATTTTCAACCTTGTAGCAAAGGCTAAGATCTTCATCACTCTAGGTGATCTTCAAGCTCCTCATGTATGTGTTATCCCATGGGTGTCTTCTGAGCTCATACAAGGCCTTCTTTAATTTGCACACATGAATCTGCCTGTTATGTGTCTCGACTTCCAGTGGCTGCAAATGTCTCTTCATAGTCTATGCCTTCTTTCTGAGAGAAGCCTCGTGCTACGAATCTTGCCTTGTATCCCACAATGTTTCCATCTACTACATGCTAGATTTTGTAGATCCATATGGAAGATACTACAGACTTCCCTTTAGGTCTTGATACTGCATCCTAGATACTACAGACTTCCCTTCCCTTCTTCTTGAACTTGTACTCTCCTTCCCTTTTTTCTTGGCTACTTCTTCATAGCGGGAAGGTTCTGCATCAATGATGTCGCTCAACAGTGTCACATAACTGCATTGTGTCTGAGACCTCTTTCTTTCTTTTAAGTATTGTCATATTATTCTTCATCTTGGATTATTTCTCGAACTGTCGTCACTTGTTCTTCGGAACAAGTCTCATCCTTCTTTTCTTGTACGTGATTGTACACGATCTTTCCTACAAGTCAAATGCATTAGTTGTATGGTTAGAAACATTTCATAAGGCATATTCATAATGGCAAATTCTTATGCACAAGAATATACTCGTGCAACTATTTTAGCCAATACAACATTCATCCATATCTCACGAAAACTTTCTAGATGCCTTCCATCTCTACCATGACATCATTGAGATTGTGCACTAATCTAATATGTCAGCAAAGAGGTTTCATTCTAGATAAGTAGCAATGGAGAGTTGTATAGCACCATGGGCTACTTACCCATCACATGCATATTAGTAGTATATTGTCATTAATGCAAACATTCTATCATGCATAACACATCAACTGAATATAAACAAATGCATAACCAAATAATATCATAAAATGACAATTAAATACTTATCTTTATTCATTTTGTGGGTAGACTCCTTGAGCCTTCAATTTCATCATCTTCTTCATTCATGACATCATCATTTCTTATCCAAATGTTAAGATGGATAACAAGTTCTTCAAGAATTAAGTCCTTCATATTCCTCATCGCTTGAGGGATCTTCTTTGAATCATGAGAGCTAGATCTTCAGTTGCTCCCATCTTCTTTTCTCTTATTATGAGTCAAGCTTCTTTTTGTGTGCGCTCTGCCCAGAGTCTGCTGAAGGTAATCACTTCCTTCTAGCACACATTCCTCGAATGAATGAATCCCACGATCTTGGGAGGCCATTCAAGGTGGTTATAACAGTATCTTATTCTTCTTTGATTGCTTTGTCATAGCATCGAACACTTCCTTTTTGTGTCTTCAAGGATGACACATGAGGGATGAGATGATCTCTAATAGAGTCTGCAATGATTCTCTTGGCTCTAGCCTTAGCCTCATCTTCCTTTGGCTCCTAGAACTTTCTTACTGAAGTACTGATCCAAATCAATTTCTTCAAGGATCACGGAGGTCCAATACTTCCATATACTTGGAAGTTGTTAGCTTCACCAAGCTTGTCATCAAGCTGGTGTAATAGGTCATTTTGAAATGAGAACCTCAAATGTAAATAGCAAAAGATTAGATCTTACCAATTTGAGGTGTTCGTCCTGGTTCCAGATCTGCCTAATCTAGGGTTTGTCAGAGAAACCCTAATTTTCAAAACTTGGAATCTTTCAGATTTGATTGGATAGAAAGATGTGCCTCCTCAAGGCGAGCTGAGCAGCATACTCATTTTCCCAATACTATGATTAGAACTGCAAAATATCTAATGCCCTAGTTTTCTTCAATTTCTTTTACAAAATTTCCTGATATTGTTTCTGCAATATATCGGAAAGTACTGCTCCTCTGTGTCTGAAACTTCGCACTGAGGTATCCTCGTTTCTCTTATTTCCAACACCGCAAGTTTGAGAAGAATTGGTTTCACCAATTGGGGCTTATGAGAGTTTTCCCAATGTGACTTATTTCAGGACTATTCAGCATAGCGAACTTGTACAGAGTTCAACGTGTCACTGTTTCACCTTCGGGGTCTGAAATTTTTACCACAGAAAGTACAGTCCGTGCCCTATCTGGAACATCTTGCGAAATTTCATTTGGACCTTCGTAGCCCGAGATATAGCAATTTTCCCTAGGTGTCCTGTTTAGGGATGAATCTAAGGAGAGGCTGGAACCTTGATTTGGAGGAATCATATCTCCCAGAATATTGCGAATCTGAGGCTGAAACTTTTACACAAGGTACATCAGGAATTTATCTTCGGCTTGTAAAAGTTTCGGCTCCTGAGCCTTCTCCAATATCGAGATATAGCAAATGTACAAACTACTAGTTTTAGTATTTTAGGGTTTTTAGGTCCGGGGTCAAATTAGAGTTTGACTTTCCCGAAGTTTTACCTAACCAAAAATTTCGATCTTGGTCTTTAAATTTCGATTTTGAGGAGGAGAGCAATCTTATGTTACACTCACTCAAAAATTCCTCTTCTGTGAAAAGCCCTAATTTCCCGTAGTAGTGATAGGTCAAAAACTGAAAAATGCCCGAAATCAAATTCTGCTTCGACAGAGAGATGCGCCCTTCAATGGAGAATTAGCCTAGCCTCCTTTTGTTGATGATCTATGGAGAGAGACCCAAAAAGTAGGAAGCCCTAGCTTCTACAGCTGCACAGTGTCTTCTTCTCATGTTAGCTCTGATACCATGTTAGATTTTTATCATTTAATCAATATGATCTAGGATCTTGTCTGAGAGAATAACATGCACAGCAATAATCACAAGAGACAAGAGACCAAGAGAGTTTTCCTCGGGGAGACCATAAAGGAGAAACCCCTGCAACTTCCTCAAAGATAGAATGAGCATCAATAGCAAAATTAAAACCCAAAACACAGATGATCTCCGACAGTTGTTCTCTCTCTCACTTGTGCAAGCTCCTCTTCTCTCACTCATGCGCTACAATTGAGTGAGTGTGTGTTTCAAATAGAGAGGCTCACTCTCTATTTATACTAGTTTTCCACTTGACAATTACTTACCAAGGCCGACCTCATTAGGAGAGTCTAATAACCTTAGTACCCCTCAACTGCGGGGACTATTGCCCCGACTTACAAAGGAGGGGTAACCTCTATGACTTTACATGACTTTATTATATTAATGATTCTCCCGATAGGAACATCGGAGTAGAATGAAATACAATATAAGATATACAAGTAAATACATTCCCAAGTTACAAATACATCAACACTATCCTCACTACAAATTTCAACAACCTAGAACAAATAAAATATCATTCAACCTAAGTCACCTGACACGAGGACATGGGACACAAAGGACGTTGGGATTCGAGTGTCCGACACAAACACGGTGACGCCCAAAATCAAGACATGTAGGACACGTTATATATATTTTAAAAATATAGACATATAGATCCAAATTTTTACAAATATTCAGTAGAAATCAAAATCAATGCACATTTAACATTAGTAATTACACATTTAAATCCTTCAAATCTTCTTCACCTGCACAACAAACACACTTTAGAGCCCTCTCCACACTTGCAAATGATACAAAGAAAGCGAAAATTTTGGTTTAAAGCAATTCTAGGCGTTTTTTCAATGAAAAACGTGTCCTGGAATAAGGACACGCGTAGGGACATGCTGAAAAGTCGTGTCTAACACGCTCTATCAGTATGTCTGTGTCGGACATGGGACATGCAAGGCCTTTTGGACGTGTCTAGTATCTCAGCATTCAACTCAAGAACAACACACAAAGGAATTTGTAATGAAATGGAGCCAATTCCTTTGATAAGATACATGGTATCATCACCAAGCTCCACAATCATGCCTCCTCTTTCCCCTAAATCATGCTAAATAGTCAACTACCATATGTCATGTGTCTCAAAGCTCCAATATCCACATATACGCCAACATTGCACACAGTGTTAGTAGATAAACAAAAAGTCGTTGAAAAGGCAATCTTAAACTGAGAAGTCATCTCCTCTACTCCTACTACATCCCCAACTATAACCCACTTTACGCCCCTTCTCATCTTCAAAGGACATTGTCCTAATGTCCCATCTCATGACATCAAAAGCACATGACTTTACTTTGGTCCTTCTTCCCAGTATATGTCTCATCCTTCTTGAATCCTTTTTTTCTACCCTTCTTCGTCTTCCCAACAATACCAATAGTATCTACTTCCACTTGTTGCTCCGAACAAGACTGCAATATGGTTTCCTCTTTCACAAAATCTACCCAAAGCTTTGGGAAATCTAGTATATTTTCCTGAGCACTAACCCTTAAAAAAAGGCACCAAGGAAGGAGCAAGCCTTTTAAGGGTTATGGATACTAGATCCCAATCCTCAACCTTAATTCCAATAGTGGCCAATTAATCCTTCAATTGACTAATCCTAGTCAAAAAGCTCATCATAGTATATGTCTTGCTCATGCAAACTGCTGCATTAGTTTTATAAGATCTTATATGTCAAGAAGCACAAGAATTCTAAAAACTTAACCAAAGCATCAAACATTCTCTTACCTGACTTCTTATCAGCAATGTGTGAGGTGAAGTGATCCCTCACAGAATCAAGAGTAATTCTCTCCACCTTGGCTTCCTTCTTTTAATGAGTGGCCAACTATGTTGGATCAATAGGTAGTAGGTACAGGAATGTCATTGTCAACATTTTCCCAAAGATCAACCTCTTTCATAAGGATCTAAAGCCTGAGCTTCCATGGAACCAAATTTGAAGCTCAATCCAACCTTGTTACACTCTCTTAGACCAAGAATACCTTACACACTCAAAAGGTCTCAACTACACAAAATCTACAATATATGAAGTAGACAAAGCAAACCTTCCAGGGGAAAAGGTGCTATCTCGATTCTCAAGCAACCTAGGGTTTTACATCCAATGATTTCGACTAGATTAAGTACATGTCCTCGGTAATCATTAGTTGGAATACAACTCCATTTTACTTGAGAGTGATCTCAACTACAACTGCTCTAATACCATGTTGGAAATTTCACCAAAATGACAGTTCAATGCAAATCAGAAATTTCACCTTCTTTCTATAAGGCTCCTTGGATATTAACCCCAGAATTTTCTGCCCTAGTTCATTGCAATTTAATGTACAAAACAGCAGCGGAAGAAGTACAATAATTCACTTTCAAACAGAACTAAACTTCCTGACAATTAAGGAGAAAATACAACAACCAATGAGATAAGTTTTCATCCCTTCTAAAGCAACTTATCAATCAATATTTAAATCTAAAAATGTACTTTTACAGCAGAAATAAGAACAGTTCTACAGCGATAAAATCAACCCCTTTATCATCTTCTTTAGATGTCAAATCACTTGACATTTTTCCCTTTTACTTATGTCCAATCAGCAAGATCATAAATAGATGTAAATAAAAAAATCTGAAAAACAAATGCAGCTGAAACTCAAATCTAAAATTGACATAAGATATGTAAGGCTGGAAACTCAGTGATTCCTCAAGAAAGGGAAAGGTCTGCATGATGAACAATTTCAAGAACTGCCGAACAAGCCATTACGAGGGTCCTCCAACTACATGTAATCTCTTTCAGCATGCATCTGTGAGTTGTGGAAAATCGATGGGCCATACATTACCTTGAAGGTATGATGCCATTAGAGGTGATGTGTTTTCACTCTTGGGGTGTCGTTGGTCAAAACACTTGGAGGATATACCCACGATAATATCATCAACTCGTGAACAGGTTGATATACCGGAATATAGATGCTTGATGCAGAAGATATGTGGACAGAAATACCCACTTCTTACCTCTTATCATGAGATTCAAGTTGATTATATGCCATGTGTCATCGATCTTCTCTTGTCAAGAAAGTTGGTGTGAAGCATTTTAGGTCCATGTTTGGGTTGTGGTTTAGATACGAGGGCCCTTGGTGCAATGGTTGACGAGTAGGCTACATAGACACTTCATATGGTGGAGGGCCCCCATCTTGTTGACTGTATAATTATGATTTGGGGTCTTTTAATATCTTATTTAGGGGCATAAGATGGATCTGCCACTTTTGGAGAAGGTTGGTTAAAAGGGTTTAAAGGATGATCACTATATATAAATAAGTTTATGAGAGAATAAAATGGATTTAAGCACTTTGGTATAAGTTTGTTCAAGTGGTTACTTTGTGGACATTGGATCTAACCACCTTTGGGTATGTCCTTGCAAAAAAGGAAAAGAGGAACTTTATGTTATGCATTGTACTTGTGTATTTTTTCCAACTTAACGGTTTGTTAAGAGTTTGTTAGAGTTGGTTAGGGTTTTAGGAAAATAATAATTTTTAATTGTAAAGTGAGTTGAGCTACAACCTATATCAAGCTTGGGTCTCTTATTTATTCATCATGGTTGGATTAGGAGATCTTTCTCTCTTGGAGGCTATTGTTATATATTTTAATGGATCAATTGAAATTTGAAGGTTTTCTTCTCCATTCATAAGTGTGATTTGGTTTTTATCTTTTAAAGTCGCTAATGATATATGGAGTAGCTTTCCAATTATGGCCATAGAAGGACAGTGTTGTCACATTGGAAGGATTGTGAATCCTCTGTATTTTTATGCATGAATATTACATTGTTTCGAGTGTCTTTAATGAGCAGAACCTGTGATAATTCATTGTTTAGGGCATACACTAATTAACATAGTTCGAGTTGGCACCGCAAGGGAACTCCTAGCGATTTCCATGATTCACGTCGTGACAAGTTAGGGTTTATTGGTAGGCACCATAAGGGATCCAATTTCCCTAACTATTACAAGAAGTCTTACCCTTTCATTTGGTCTTGTTTCCACCTAACTCCATCGCCCAAGGATTGGCACTAGTCTTCAAAGTCCTCCCATCACCATTTTTTAACTATAGTACAAAGATCTCAAGTTTTGCTAGTGCTAACTCTTTAAATCACCTTTGATTCCTCATTGGCATAGCCTAGTAAAAAAATCAAGTTTTTCTAGTGCTAACTCTTCAAATCCTATCTTAGGCAAGTTCCCCCTCAAGTTGGATTAGAGCCAACCGAAAGTGCAGGGAGGTAGTTACCGAGGTGACAAGGGTTACACCTCTAGGTTGCAACTAGGCTAGCCTGTTCTTTGGGGATTTAATCACACATACCAATTCAAGTTGTAAGATTGGGCAATATACCTTGAAGCCAATTTTGATTATGTATCATGAATCCAACTGTGATTATGTTGGAAACTCGTATCCTCCTTTTTATTGGATAGAAGAGTAATTAACATGATTTATTTGAAAGTGTATAAAATTTATTATTATATACCAATAGTTTTAGTGGTCATATATCTTCTTGAGTTGAAAGATTAAGGTTGTAAATCCCATCATTGCAACCTGACTCTTAGTATAGCATATGTTGCAAATTTAAGATAGTTAAATTATGATCTCCCATTTTTCCATTGATAAGCAGCATACCATGTGTATGTTTTATATAAGTGTACCATACCTTTATATTTGCATATTGGCATTGTATGCTAATGAAACAGTCCATTCCAATTTTTTTTTGTTGATTTTTCTTGTGCAGCATCGAGAGCCATTCTCTTAGGAGAATGGGGACATCTGGTCAAGGATCAGAATGTGGAACCAGTCTTGCACTGGGGGAACTCAGCCTTGTGTTGAGTAAGCCATTCTTCGGAATAGAACATCTGGTCAAGGACCACGATGTGGAACCAGTCTTGCACTGGGGGAGCTCAGCCTTGTGCTGAGTAGCCATTCTTCGGAATGGTACATATGGTCAAGGACCAGGATGTGGATCCAGTCTTGCACTCGGGGAACTCAGCCTTGTGCTAAGTAGTCGTAGCCATTCTTCGGAAGGAAATATCTAGTCAAGGACCAGGATGTGGAACCAGGCTTGTACTTGGGGAACTCAGCCTTGTGTTGAGTAGCCATTCTGTTGAATGGAGACATCTAGTCAAGGACCAGGATGTGGAACTAGTATAAACACTAGGGAAACTCAGTCTAGAACTGAGTGGCCATTTTTGAATGGATGTACCTAATGAACCAGTCCAAGACTGGAGGACTTGGCCTAGGGCTGACGGCCATTCTCCGGGAGAATGGAGGCACTTGGTCAGTTACCAAGTATTTGACCTTGAGTCAAATGATGCAGCCTAGAGTTGAGGCACCTGGTCAGTTACCAAGATATCACTATAAGTCCTAGACCGAGTCTAGGCATGTGAGGCACTCCTTCCCTCGAACTGTGGGCTTTGTAATCTTCTCCAAGGATTCGCTACCCTTGGTTAAGACACCTAGTACCCGATCTTTGTGGCACAAGGAGTGTGAGATAAAAGCATTAGTAATTCTCTTTATTTATCATGATGTACTTTGAGTGGGGATGAAGGACCCCTATGACCACTTGCATTGACCACAGGGCACTTGAAGAAGGCTAAAAGGTAAAATACATAAGGACCTTTGGACCACCAAGGAGTCAAAGTAAAAAATATATATAAAAGTTCATTAGTACCTTAAAGTACAAATCAAAAGGTAAAAGAATAAAATTCATATTATTTTATTCTTTAGAGTTTTCGTCCACTTCCAACTGAATTAAAAGGCTATAAAAGAATATCAAATCAAATTCATTTTTACACACTTGCTCATGATCATCAAGCTGCTCCAACAGGAAGATTTCCGCTGGTCACTGAAGAGAAGAAAAAAAATTCTTGGTTTATGCCCTAGCATGGAGGTTTTCTAGCTAGGGCATCTACCTCATCTCTACATCCTAACCCTAATTCAGCTAGGGTCCTTCTTCTAGAGTCTTTGCCATCAAACCCTAAGCTAGGGTTTCATCCTTGATGAGTATTGTTGGAATATCAAGCAATACTGAGAGGGGGGGTGAATCAGTATTACGTAATCTATTTAAATTATTATCACTTTAAAACAAAATCAACAATAATAAGACAACACACAATTTTATCGTGGAATCCTAATTGGGTAAACCACCAATACTTTCTATTACTACAAAATTGTGTATACAATAGTTTATGTCTACTCCTACAGACAAGGATGGTATTTCACCCTATTTACCAGCAACTACTGGAAGGACGCTACGACCCCTTGTTTTGTTAGCCACTACTGACAGGATGCTACTACACCCTATTTACCAGCTACAACTGGAAGGAGGCTACAACCCCCTAGCAAGCATGTTGCTTGCCCTAGCGCTTCCCAACCTCCCTCATGATAATTTGATCTCTGACAGTTCTTCAATCAATCTATCAATTGAATGTATAGAGACAAATATTTGAAGGTCTAAACTATTGTTTATATACCCTCAAACATTCACCAGTCACCTACCTTCATCGTCACTCTCCAAGACAACTAAACTAATTCTCTGTTAATCGATTTTTTACTGTTTAATTTTCCAGTCATGACCTTCCATAGTTTCCTTTATGCAGCGATCCTTCCGCAAGTCCTTTTCGCAGGATACTTTCCATACCGTTGATTTCTTGCGATCTCTTTCTAGACCGTTGATTTGATGCAAATTGCGGACGCGCATTTTGACTTTTCTCAAAAGGTCCTTCCACATGGTACTTTCCGCAACGTTGATTTCTTGCGAACTCTTCCTAGACCGTTGACTTGAGACCAGATGCAGATTGCGGGTTTTCAAAAACTCCTTAAAAGTGCTTCCACAATTTGCTTTCAGCAAGATTTCTTTCGTGTCATCGATCTCATGCGAACTCCTTCCTGATTGTCGATCTTAGATCAAATGTGAATTGCAGATTGCGGGTTTTCCAAATTTCATGAAAATGTTTCCGCAAATTCCTTTCCGTAGTCTTTCTTTCGCACCGTCAATCTCTTGTTAAGTCTTTCCTGATCGTCGATCTTGCGGATTGCAGGTTCTCCAATTTTGTTCATACTTCCGTGATTCCCTTTCCGCAAAAATTCTTCTGCCTCATCGATCTCTTGCGGAGTCCATCCTGAGCGTTGATCTTGCGGATTACGAAATGCGGAACCACACTTTCCTATTTTGGACCCCGCAATTTATCCTCCGCAACTTGTTTTTGCAATTCTTCTTGCCCGTTGATTTCCTTACGGGTTCACTCATGTCGGTCGATCTCTTGCAAAGTCCATCTTGACCGTTGATCTACAATCAAATGCGGATTTATGCTATAGCATTGTGAATCGCTCTACAACCGTAGATTTTCTGCAGATTTTCTTCTAACCGATTTGTTCATTGTCGCCTCTTCCAAAAAGGGTACAGGGCCTGACAGGTCATCCCGAGCTCTAGGCTGGTGACTTCTCGTGGAGTCCAAGCACCTAGCACCCCCACAATACCTTTTCTCTATGCGTCGAATAATTATAGTAAGGCCAGTGGATACAGACACATACAAACTCAACCGCACTGTCAATGTGGGATAAATCTCAATCGTCAAAGTCAATCTGCACCGTTGATCGCCTGATCGGACAGTTGTTGAGTCTTCATGATGAATTCTGCTGCAGATCTTAATTTCTTCTGCCTCTTGCATCGATCGACCGCTACTCCATGAACTATGATCCGACTTTTTAATGCCTTTGTCTTTCTCTGACTTTGCCCTATCATTATGTTCACTGGTTTTGTCATTGTTGAACTCTTTTGACATCAATTGACAATTGATTTCAACATTTTCCCCCTTTGGCATTGATGGCAACATTTTCTCTTGGCCAATTTTCTTCCCCTTTGACAACAAATGACAAAAGCTTCCTTCTAACAACTCCCCTTGTCAGCATATCTCCCCCTAACAAGCTGCCTTTTCTCCTCTTTATTCATTGTAAAGAAATTACTCCCAACTTGAGTCTAAGATACTCAAATGCTTCTTTGGGTAATGGTTTAGTGAATATGTCGACAATATGTTCTTCACTATTAATATATTCCAATTTGACCATTTTTTGAGACACTTGCTCTCTTACAAAATGATATTTGCTTGGAATATGTTTTGTTTTAGAGTGCATAACAGGATTTTTGGATATGTTTATTGCACTTGTATTGTCACAGTGTATAACAATGGGGTCCTCATATTTTACAAGTAAATCTTCCAATGTTTGCTTCATCCAAATGACTTGTGTACAGCATGATGCAGCAGCAATATACTCAGCTTCTGCTATAAACAGTGAAATCGAGGACTGCTTTTTGCTTAGCCATGACACTAAGGAATCTCCTAACTAGAATGTTGCTCCACTCGTGCTTTTCCTATCATCAATACTTTCTTCCCAATCTGCATCAGTGAATGCCTTTAGAGTGAAGCCATTGTTCTTTGGATACCATAATCTATATAGCATGGTACGTTTTAGATATCTAAAAATCTTTTTTACTACAGCCATATGTGTTTCCTTAGGGGCTGATTGGAATCTAGCAACCAACCCTACAGCCTTCATTACCTCTGGTCTTGTAGCAATTGCATATAATAAACTGTCAATCATTGACCTATACATAGTATGATCTCCTTCTAGAGATTCATCGTCCTTGCTCAATTTATAGTCGGTGACCATAGGAGTACTTAACAGGTTTGGATTCTTCCATTTTGGATTTTTTCAACATCTCTTCGATATATTTAGTTTAAGAGATGAAGATCCTATTTTCTGATTGAGATATGTGTAAACCGAGAAAAAATGTTAGTTCTCCTAACATTGACATTTCAAATTCCTTCTCTATTTCTAAAGCAAAGTTTACGCTCAGAATTTGTAGATCACTCCCAAATATGATATCGTCTACATAGACTACAACAATGATCATATTCTCGCTTTCAAACTTTATGTATAGATTACTATCTGTGGCACCTCTTCTATATCCTTGTTGTTTTAAGTAATTATCAAGTTTAGAGAACCATGCTCTTGGAGCTTGTTTAAGACCATAGAGTGCCTTTTTAAGTTTGCAAACATAATTTCTATTTTTTGATAAGAGAAAACCTTTAGGTTGCTCAATATAGACTTCTTCTTCAAGTTCCCCATAAAGAAATGCAGATTTGACATCCATTTGATACACTTTAAAATTCTTGTAGCATGCAAATGCTAGAAACATCCTAATGGCTTCAAGTCTTGCCACAGGTGCAAAGGTTTCTTCAAAGTCAACACCTTCTACTTGAGCATATCCCTTGCATACTAATCTGGCTTTGTTTCTTGTCACATAACCATGCTCATTGAATTTGTTCTTAAAAATCCATTTGGTTCCAATAACATTCATGCTCTTAGTTCTTGGGACAAGTTCCCAATTTTGGTTCTTCTCTCTCTGATCAAGTTCATCATTCATAGCCTTGATCCAATCCTTACTTTTGCAAGCTTCTTTAAATGTTTTGGGTTCTACTAACAAAAATAGTGCTTGTTCTTCTTCATAAAGTAATTTTCTCCTTGTTTTAACTCCCAACTCTTTGTCACCAATTATTTGACTTTCAAGATGATTCTTCTTAACCCACCTAGATGGTGTCTTTGTGTCTTATCCTGGAGAATCTTCATTCTCATCTTCGTGTGGTTCTTCTTCTTCTACTTTTTCTTCTTCTTACTTAAAAATAACCTTTTTCTTGTGAATTTTCCTCTCCATCATTTGTTTCTTCATTCCTTTTTTCTTCATCATCAGTTTCTTCATTCCTTGTTTCTTCATCATCAATTTCTTCAACTTGCACACTTTCTTGGGTTTGTGTTTTTCTTGGTGTAGTATCATCAACAGTTACATATGCACTTTCTATGATCTTGTGCATCTTTAGATTATAACATTTGTATGCCTTTTTGGTGGAAAAATATCCAAGAAATATACCTTCATTTGTTCTCGAGTCAAATTTTCCTGGATTGTCATTATCTCTTTTTATGTAGCATTTACTTCTAAACACTCTAAAATAATTAACTAAAGCTGCTCTTCCAAACCATAGTTGGGCAAGCTCTACAGGAGCTCGGGCAGCCCTAGAAAGGCTGCTATCACCTCCCACCAGCTGACCGAACCTCACAGGAAGTTCTATCAAATCTCGGGCAGGAAGATAGAGAGCTCGGGATGGCTTCGGGCAATAGCAAGTACATTCGAGCAGGTGTTGGATTGACTATACGGAGTTTGGGGAACCCAGATCTATCTTCGGGCAGCTCTAATAGAGCTTGGGTAGACCTGTCTCATCTTCGAGCAGCCCTATCTCATCTTCGGGCATTTACAGTCTGTCCAAAACAGACTTTGGGCAGACTGTTTAAGTTCAAGCAATCTGTTGTATTCCATGGGAAGGCAGATCGTATCCTCGGGCAGCAGCTCTGTTGCTTGAACAGGCTCAGGCAAACTTTGACAGGACTTGGGCAGGCAATTGAAGACTTTGGGCAACCTCCTCTAATCCTTTGACACATCAAGGTTCTTCTTACCACCTTCATCCTCTTTGCCTTACCCTTGCTCTTCCCTGTAAGGGCTAGAGCCTCCTCATCCACAATCTATGGGGCACTACTGGATGAGCCTGATCCTTGACCCATGCGGGTCTCCTCCTGCACAAAGTCATCCCATAGTCTCTTCCAATCAGGGAGCTTATCCCTGGCCGAAACACCTTTGACAAAGGTGTCCCATGGCTTAGAGAAGCCATTGAGGGCTATCCGAACTAGCTCCTCATCCACTGTCTTAAAGCCAACAACTCCAAGCTCATCCTTGATCTGTGTGAGCCTCATGAGATAAGGTGTTAAAATTATGTATATGCTAAGCTAGAACATCAATATTCAATTCAAATTTCGTAACAAAAGCATATAAGCAGGATCACTGAAAAAAACAGTATCACAAGAACAACACAGATTTATCCTGGGAAAAACCCAGCAAAAGCTTCCTCAATATAGATGCCCCAAAAGATAAAAGGTAAAACTCAAAAGACTGATCCTCCTCCTCCAGCTAAAACCTCTCTCTCACTTATGCGCTACACAAGTGTGTGTGTGTGTGTCTCAAATGAGAAGCGCCTCCCTCTATTTATATTCTTTCGTTCACTTAATATTTAACTCAGTTATGTAGGCTCGAGTAATCCTAACTCAGTTACATAGGCTCGAGTAACCACAACTAGGGTACTAATGACCCGACTTACAACGGAGGGGACTTCCTCATGACTTTTAGTAATTCTACCGATAGGAACATCGGGGTACAAAGAAATACAAGTGATTCTCTCGATAGGAACATCGGGGACCACAAAAATATATTTAGAATATTCTTCGAAGTTACAATAATTCAACACTCCCCCTTAACGAGAAGGGTATTCTACAACAACAGCAGTAGTAGGAGAAGGAGGGCATCATCAACATCATCAGCGTGATACATCTATAGATCATCAAAAGCTTTTCAACATCATATAATCTTCATCTTCAATTTCAGCAGCAGCAACACTTTGACCGACAGCATCATCATCAGTACTTTAGTCTTCATTAATCAGCAGCATCATCATCAATAATACTTCGACCTTTCGATCATCATCAGCAGCAGCAGTTCTTCTAGGCAACATCATCATCACACTCGGATCTTTCGATCAACAACATCATCATCGTCATCATCAATACTATCATCATACTCTGATCTTTCAATCAGCAACATCATCATCGTCATCATCAATACTATCATCATCATACTCTGATCTTTCGATCAGCAACATCATCATCATTACTATCATCATCATACTCTGATCTTCCGATCAGCAACATCATCATCATCATACTCTGATCTTTCGATCAGTAACATCATCATCGTCATCATCATCATCATCATACTCTGATCTTTCGATCAGCAACATCATCATCGTCATCATCAATACTATCATCATCATACTCTGATCTTTCGATCAGCAACATCATAATCATTACTATCATCATCATACTCTGATCTTTCGATCAGCAACATCATCATCATCATACTCTGATCTTTCAATCAGCAACATCATCATCATCAGCAACAACCTACAATCCACAACACGAAGACGAAAGTCTTCGGATCACTTTTGGACTAAGTCCAAGGATGATGCAATCCTACCACATTCTCGAGGACCGAAGCCACCCGATCCGTTCTAAACAAAAGTTCAAGGATGATACAATCCTACCACATTCTCAAGTACCGAAGTCACCAGATCCGTTCTGAACAAAAGTTCAAGGATAATACAATCCTACCACATTCTCGAGTACCGAAGTCACCGGATCCGTTCTGAACAAAAGTTCAAGGATGATACAATCCTACCACATTCTCGAGGATCGAAGCCACCGGATCCATTCTGAACCGAAGTTCAGGGATAATACAATCCCACCACATTCTCGAGGACCGAAGCCACCAGATCCGTTCTGAACCGAAGTTCAAGGATGATACAATCCCACCACATTCTCGAGGACCAAAGCCACCGGATCCGTTCTGAACCGAAGTTCAGGGATGATGCAATCCCACCACATTCTCGAAGACCGAAGCCACAGGATCTGTTTTAGACAAATGTCTCGGGATGATACAATCCCTCTTCATTCTCGAAGACATAAGTCTACGAATCACTTTAGGACAAATGTCCAGGGATGATACACTCCCACTACAACATCATTGCTCCCCCTTTCAAGCAAGGTGTTTCTGAACAACACCAAGCTTGTCTCAAAAGTATTCGAACTTTACCCGAGACAGAGGCTTCGTCAATACATCAGCAACTTGTTCATCAATACTCACATACTGGAGCTTTATGGTTCCCTTCTGTATCATGTCACGAATGTAGAAACCGGATTTCTATGTGCTTCGATCTATCATGGAACACTAAGTTCTCCGACATCTTTATACAACTTTGATTGTCACATAGAATCTCAGTAGTATCCAACTCTAGGTTGAATAAACCTAACATCAGCTTCCGAAGCCATATGGCTTTGCAACTAGCAGAGCAAGCTGCTATATATTCTGCTTCAGTCGTGCTAAGAGCAACACTGGATTGTTTCCTACTAAACCATGAAATCATAGCAGACCCCAAACTATAACACCCACCTGATGTACTTCTTCTGTCTGAGACACTTCCTGCCCAATCTGCATCTCTATAGGCATACAATCTATAATCATGGTTACCGTCATAGTATAGACCAAAGTCTATAGTTCCCTTCAGATATCTCATCACATGTTATGTAACTATCAGGTGAACACGTCTAGGTTGAACTAGATACTGACTCAAGGTGTTCACAACAAAACAAATGTCTAGTCTAGTATTTGTTAGATACATCAACGACCCAATAATCTGTCTGTATTGAGTCACATCCACCAACTCTGATGATTCATCAGCCAGCAACTTCAGGTTGGTATCCATGGGTGTCGCCATGGATTTACTTTCCAACATGTCAAATCTCTTCAAAATTTCTACTGCATACATTCCCTGATTGAGAAAGATCCCTTCTGAGTTCTGCCACACTTCTAGACCTAGGAAATAATGCATACGACCAAGGTCTTTGATCTCAAATTCTCCAGCGAACTTCTTCTTACATTCTACAATCTGTTTCTCATTCCCTATCAGAAATAAGTCATCTACATATAGTAACAATATGACAGGTTCATCTTCTATAACCTTAAGTAAAGGTTAGGATCGGCTTTACTCTTGGCAAAGCCCATGCTTGTCAGGAAACTATCTATCCTTCCATACCAAGCTCGAGGAGCTTGCTTCAGGCCATACAGGGCCTTCTTTAACTTGCATACGTGAGTACGTCTGTCTTCAACTTCAAATCTTTGTGGTTGTTCTATGTATACTTCTTCTTCAATCACACCATTCAGGAAGGCTGTCTTCACATCCATCTGGTGTAAGTCCCACTTCATCATGGATGCAAGTGCCATGATAGCTCTAATTGAAGTATATCGTGCTACAGGTGCAAAAGTCTCTTCATAATCAATTCCCTCTTTCTAAAAGAAACCTTTGGCCACGAATCTTGCCTTGTACTTTTCTATACTTCCGTCAGCTACATGTTTTATCTTGTAGATCCATTTAGAGGATACTACACTCTTGCCCTCTGGCTTGGGAACTATATCCCACACATCATTCTTCATTATTGACTGGTATTCTTCAACTATTGCTTCTACCCACTCTTTCTTCTGTACCGCTTCTTCGTAGTTTGAAGGTTCTTGATCTACAAGATCACACATCAAAGCTACATAGTTGGAAAATGTCTTGGGCTTCTTACTTACTCTGGTGGAGCCTTCAGGAGCTCCATATCTTTCTGCTTCTTGTATAATCTCTCTTGCCCAAGCAAGCTTTCTCTTTCGTGACATCTCCATCGTAGGAGGTTCTTGTGGTTCTGTCATGTCATGCTCTTTAGGAGCTTCATCTTCAGGGAGACATGTAGTTTCTTCATTTCTGAGAGGTGCCTCTTCCTCATACACTTCTTCATGTTGGCACTTCCTAGATCTCTTGAGGGCTGCTTCTTCATCGAATGTTACATCTCGACTAATTTCCATGTGATGGAATCCAGGAATGTAACTTCTGAATGCCTTGGATACTTCACAGTATCCAACAAATATCCCCTTCTTTCTAGAAGGGTCCAACTTGGTTCTTTTCTCTTTCGGTATATGAACATATACTGGACAACCAAATATTTTGAGGTGACTTACCTCAGTCTTCTTTCCTGTGAACATCTCTTCTGGAGTCTTGAATCCAAGAGCACTGTGAGATATTCTATTCTGTACATATACAACAGTTTTGGTTGCTTCTGCCCATAGATGCATTGGAAGATCCTGATCATATATCATTGTCTTCACTGCTTCCATGATAGTTTTGTTCTTTCTTTCCGCAATGCCATTCTGTTGAGGATTGTAAGGAGTAGTTAGTTCCCTCTTGATTCCAGCATCTTTGCAAAAGGCTTCAAACTCTTTTGAAGTGTATTCTCCTCCATTGTCTGATCGAAGTGTCTTGATCCTTTTGTCTGAGAGATTCTCTATCAAGGCTTTGAATTCCTTGAACTTCTCAAACACTTCGCTCTTTGCTTTCAAGATATATATCTATGTCTATCTTGAATAATCATCAATAAATGTAATGTAATATTCGAAACCACTCAAAGATGTGGAGGACATTGGGCCACACACATCTGAATGAATCAACTCCAACGTACCTTTGGTTTTTGTTTCACTCTTCGGAAAAGGATTATTGACATTCTTCCCTTTTGCACATCCTTTACAAATCCCTTCATGGCTGATCTTCAAATCTGGTAATCCTGTCACTACCTTGTTCACATGAGGTAATGCTTTGTAATTGATATGGGCAAGCCTTCCATGCCACAGTTCACTAGGGTTAGTGGACTCATGAACAAGGGTTGTTTCTGAATGTCCCTTGAGTTTGTACAGGCCTCCTTCTTCTTCATCGATGACAACTGCATCTTCAATTGTCTTCCCTTTAGGCCACGTGAGTACTTGGCCATCTATGAATGCAACTTTGAATCCTTTCTTATCTAGCGTTGAGATAGAAAGTAGATTCTTCTTTAGACCTAGTACATATAAGACTTCCTACATCTTCAGGGGATTTCCCGAATCAAGCTTGTAGCTTGCTTCACCAATTCCTTTGATTGGATAATGATAGTCATCTCCTAAGGATACTTTCTGAGGAGAGTTCTTTTCTTCAAGTTTTGACAAGGTCTTCCTTTGTCCCGTCATGTGTTTTGAAGCACCGCTATCAATAAGCCAAGTATCTTCTCCAGGTGTTATAGACCCGAAGAGTGCAGAGAATAGTCCATACTTTTCTGCATCTTTTTCTCTAGCTTGCTTTCTTTGAGGTCCTTCCTCTTCTTCTTCTTCATCCTCATCTTCAGCTAGATGTCCATGATATCTTTTGTTGTTATTGTTCCTTCTCTTGTACTCTTGTCTCTTCATAGGACAATTTCTGGCAATGTGTCCTATCTTATCACAGTGAAAACATTGAAAGCTGGAATAATCCTCATTGGGAAAGCTTTCTCTTGTTTTCTGGAAATTCTTGGGTTGAGGCTCCCTGTGGTTTCCCTTCTTGAAGTTAGGTTGATTTATTTTTCTCTTGGTATGGGTAGCTAGGGCTTGATCATCTTCCTTCAGAAGTGCTTCTCTATTGGCTACTCTAGCCTCCTCTTGAATGCAGTCTTCCCATACAATATCAAACTTCAGGCTTTCCTTTCTAGCACACATCATTTGGATGTATGACTCCCAGGGTCTAGTGAGACCATTGAGAGCAGTCATCACTAACTCATCTTCATCAAGGTTGTCTCCAATGGCTTCTAGTTGTTCTTTGAACTGGGAGACCCTTGTGAAATAGTCTTGGATGGATTCTCCATGACTCATCTTGGTGCTCTTCAGTTGAGCTCTGAGATTCATCCTTCTGTTGATGTTTCTTCCCTCATACATTCTTGCTAGGGCATCATACATTTCTTTTGGAGTCTTCTTGGATGACACTTGAGGGATCAAGTGATCCTTGATGGAGTCAGCAATAATTATTTGTGTCCTAATCAGATCCTTGTTATGTTTCTCCTTGGCTTCAGCTTCATCAGGTTCTACAACCTCTTCCTTGATATACTTTTCAAGATCATTATCTCTGAGAATGAGACCAATTCTGTATTTCGATGCTCTGTAATTCTCTATGCCTTCCAGTTTGTCCTCAGGCTTGGTGCTTGGGGCCATCTTGATAGGAGATTACAGAAAATTGAAAATCTACAAAATGAGAAACTGAACTTACCAGGAGATGCGCTTGACTGAGGCAAGTTGACTGGTGAAGTTGGTTTCTGAAGATCTCAAGTCTTTCCCCTTCAAATCTGACTTGCGAGATTCAGCACCGCAGCTTTTAGTTGCCTTCTGAATCTGTAGTTTTCTGGTGCAGCTGTCAAACTAGGGTTTGACTTTCCGGGAGATCTACTCCTTCAAAAACTTCGATTCTTGGCTCAATAGATGCGCTCTGGGAGGGCGCAACTTTCTATGCAAGCAGTTTTCCAAAAATCAAAAATTTTCTCGAAACCCTAATTTCTTCCGGGGAGAGAAAAGGCTTTTTCTTCTTGTGAAAGTTGTCCTATTCAGGTTAGCTCTGATACCATGTTAAAATTTCGTATATGCTAAGCTAGAACATCATTATTCAATTCAAATTTCATAACAAAAGCATATAAGCAGGATCACTGAAAAAAACAGTGTCACAAGAACAACACAGATTTATCCTGGGAAAACCCTAAAGGGAAAAACCCAGCAAAAGCTTCCTCAATATAGATGCGCCAAAAGATAAAAGGTAAAACTCAAAAGGCTGATCCTCCTCCTTCTCCAGCTAAAACCTCTCTCTCCCTTATGTGCTACACTAGTGTGTGTGTGTGTCTCAAATGAGAAGCGCCTCCCTCTATTTATATTCTTTCGTTCACTTAATATTTAACTCAGTTATGTAGGCTCGAGTAACCATAGTTGGGGTACTAATGACCCGACTTACAACGGAGGGGACTTCCTCGTGACTTTTAGTAAATCTCCCGATAAGAACATCGAGGTACAAAGAAATACAAGTGATTCTCCCGATAGGAACATCTAGGACCACAAAAATATATTTAGAATATTCTTCGAAGTTACAATAATTCAACATAAGGGACTACTTCCTCTCTTGCAGCACCATCTTCCGGTTCTCGTTCTTGCTTTGGAACAAACTCTCCAAAGTCGTCCACATCTCTGCTACGGTCGTCTTATGAGAAAAGTGAGGGACTATATGGTCCATCACTCCATCTATGATAATCAACATGCCTCTGGAATCAATCTTCTTCCAAGCTATCAAATCTACCAAATCTGTGTGTGCAACTTTTGTAGAGTCAATGTGCTCATCTGCATCACTGACATCCAGGATCCTTGTGATCCTTTCTTTCCATGTAGGAAAGTTTTGTGCCCCCTGGAGTCTATCCTCAACTCTCAACTACACAGCCATAGTGAAGTGTTACCTGTCAAACCCTAGGTCAAGAAGTCTAGGATTGTGTCTTCCTATAGATCTGCCCCTGATCTATCGCTACTACTACAAATCTCTCAGCTTTAGCTCACCAGAGCTGTGATACCATGTAAATTTTCTTTTAATATTCAAAATCTCTACTGATAACCACATATGAATATCGTTTACAGTATGCAGCGGAATATAAAACTGAGAAATAAATCACAATATTGACACTATTATTTTGGGTATGGAAACCCCCGGAAAAAACCCAAGATGGGAAAACCAGTGCAACAATCAGATATAGATTTTATTATGAGAAAATATGGAACGTTTACAATCACTGCAAATTCACCCAAACTTGGCAAATGCGGTACCTGACAGAATCACTGGGCAAATCCCAGCTAAACCCCAGCACCCTCCTGCGTGAGTGTACGACCCAACTATACGGTCTCCCACACGTGTGGATCCATATGGTTGTACGGCTGTTCTACGGAATCTGTAGGGTCTTGTACGGCCTCCCTCTATAGTTGTTGCCTATCGATATGTTCAGGCTCTGTCCTATTTGGCAGCTCGATGATCCCGTTTCTCGCTCCTTCATCTTCCTTGCTAAATCCTCTGCCTGACTTTCTCTCTGTGTCTGTATCCTGTCTCTGTCGTAATACAAGTGTGTGGGTGTCCTCTGAACCAATTGACCTTTCTTTTGTAACTTTAGGTAAAGCGAAAACCCTAATTTCACTTTCAATAAAGTCAATAAATAATTACATCACTTTAATTATTTTCCAAAGTAAACTTAGGAAAAATAATTAAATACTTTTGGTTTCATGTTTTAGAGTCTACTGCATGGAGACTATTTTCCAAAGTAAACTTAGGAAAAATAATTAAATACTTTTGGTTTCATGTTTTAGAGTCTACTGGTTTCGTTGTTGTTGCTAATCTAACAGTTACTCATGTTAAATTGACATAACATATTAGATGGATGGAGTAAGTGATTTAACAGATGTCTTGCAGATAAAATTTGCTGCTGTTATAATCTGGTGTAATAAGAGAATTCAGATCTGTTATATGCCTAGAAAAGTGTACCGTAATTGCTGTAGCATTGTGATATTAAAGTACACTTATACGGTATTTATTATCTTGAGTTGCTGAGTGAAATTAGGTTCAAGGGAGGTGAAATATATCCGGGAATCCTCATGTTTGAGATGAAATTTCTGAATTTACAATAAAGCACAGATTCGCAAAATTTTACATACAAAATTTTACAAATGTCAAGATGCATATTAAGGATCACGTAGTTATTCCTCCTCATAGGAAAGCGAGAATGATAATACTTTATACCAAGTAGAAAGAAAATTGGAAAATGAAAATATGTTGGTCCTTCAAAACAGTTCTTTTTGGAAAGCAGTGAATGATGTTGCTCTAATCAAGAATTGGATCATTAGGCAGGCGTGAAATGTCTCAAGAGTTCAGGTTGGGCTGGAACCTGGGTGGGCAGTGAAGAAGAGTGCATTCTTCCAGGCCATATGGTTAATCATTTGCATGACAGGGGCTGCAAATTCCTGTCCTCAATAGTGGATCATGGGAACTCTACGATTATGCACCAAGCATGGAAGGCTGGTGGTGACCTGGGTATCAAGGGTGATGACCTTGAGAACTGGGGGCAATATATCTCAAAGCTTCAGCACAGTATGATCAGATTATCAGACAAACAGGATGTTTTGATCTGGTCATGTAGTACTTCCGGTGTCTATACTCCCATAGAGGAATAAAGGGATCTCTCCGAGCATGGGGAATTACTTCCTCCTCAATGGTGGTGAAGGAAAAACTGGAGGTTGAAGAGTCCTTCAAAGAATCGCATCTTTATGTGGCTATTATTGAATGACAAAGTCCCTACATGGGATGTTCTTCATAGGAACTTTATCAATCCTGGCTAGTGCAGTAAGTATTGTTCACAGCCTTAATCCAATTTTCATTTGGTTGTAGAATGTTCCTTCTCGAGGGAGGTGGATCATATTATAGCATTGAACGACCTCTAGCATGGCAAGACAGTGGAATGTTGGCTTAAAAATTGAATGGACCATCATAGTACCAGAACATTTAAAGGTTTGTCTTTGTTTGTTGCTTGGAGGATTGTTGCCCTCCAAAGCACCAATGTTGCCAATTTTTTTAAGACTGGTGAGTAGATAAGGCATGGGGCACAGGTTGGTGAGTGAGTTCAATGGAAAAAGGATCCCGTGGGCGTATTTTGATGGAGCCTATCTTCATGAGATTCAGTCAGGTGGTGTGGGAGGTAACATTTTCATCTCGGAAAGTCATACAATCAGGTTTAAAGCAGGTATTGGGCATGGCTCAAACAACTTCTCTAAACTTTGGGCACTGAGATTGGTATTATTGCCGGCTGCAGAGTTCGGCATTACTTCATTACAGGTCTTTGGAGACTTGCAGCTAGTTATCAAGTGGATGAAAAGGGAGTTCCGGATTCATAATTATAATCTACAGCCCCTCTAAAATGAGACTGTTAGACTTTCTAAGTTTCTAACTCTTTCAGACATATCCCATATGCCCATGTATTCCAAGAAAGAAACTTGGAGGCTAATGAGCTCTCTAAAGCAAGAGTCTCTCTTCCTCGTGGACCGATATAAATCTTGATGAATCAGCAGGGGTAGTGCTCTGTATGGCAGCATGATCCATTTCTGTAGGTGGCCGTGGTTTTCTGGTTAACGATTTTTTTGGGGGGAAATATATTGTTTTGCCGGTTGTGGTTTGTAATTTGTTTACAGCTAGTTTATGGATTTTCGCTTACTGTAATGGATTTTTGCTTGTTGTAAAGAAGATGTAAGAAGAAGGTACACTGTACAAGTTTGGCAGTAACTGCATGGGCAGTTTTTTGTCTTAGCAATGCAAGCATATATCAGATGTAATTTTGTTTTTCGGAATAAAATTGAGATTTTTTCTGACAAAAATACAAATACCAGGAAGATATTTCAAAGAAATGGCAAATGAATTTCGGTACCTTTGCTTTGCACGGTAACAGATATGTTCAATATAATTTGTGCACAAACCTCACAAGTTCAGGTTCTAAGTTCTAACTAGACCATGCATGCATATGCTAGCAAATATAGTCTGCAGAACTAGACTTGACATCTACTAGCTTAATTCACAGATTATAGAGATGAATTATTTCACATATATAATCTATTCCTCTACAAATTCTAGTTTGAAAAAGACAAGGGAAAAATCATCAAGAAGATAAAAGAGGAAGACAACAGACCTTGTCTTCTGCATGCTGATAAAACTGTCTTAAAAGGATATTTGTAGCCTCGGTTGAAATTACTGGAAAATGAAAACATGTAAATGATTAACGGAAATATAAGCATATCCATTTGTTATTAAGCAAGGACTAAACAATATTCTATCTACCGAATACCAACTAAGAATTGGTACAAAAAATGCAGATATATGTTCCTATCAGTCAATTTAAACAAAATTCTACATAACATGTGATCAAAAAATATTTATTGCCACTCAATATGATATGAGAACTTGTTGTAATTCTATACCCCACCCTGCACTAATAGAGTGCCAAATGCAAAAACTGCAACCCTTGTATTTCACTTGCCAGCAAATCAACCTGGAGGGCTCTGCACTAAATCAGCACTCACAATGCCTATACTAACAAAGTTACACAACCTTACAACATTCTCTTCTGACATCCACAGATGACTTGTTTAGAGAACTCCGATAGAACTAGTAGAGACTTAGAAAATGCATATCCATGTATGTTCATGTAAAAGCTATAACTGTAGTAAGAGAATAGGGATGAAGGGGAATATGGAGAGTTTGGTTGGATACATTAAGGGTGGCATTTATGTCAACTGCCAGCAAAGGAATCACTTCTGTAGATGTTTCCAAGCCAGCTCGTTGTCAAGTGAGCAGCAAATAAGAAACCCTCCCATCCTACAGGATTGCATCTATTCACTGTATCTTGTCGCTCTTTTCTTGAGACAGGTGTAGGATGCAACAAGGCTGCGCCTTCTTCAAGTTTCTTTGGAACTGGTAAAATGAGAAACAGGCAACCTGAGGTAAAGCTAGTCAAATTTTTAGCTGATCAGTGTTACCAGCAATTTTCTTACAAGTAATTTTCTAAGAGAAGGGTATTGGAGATGGGTCCATGGTTTTCAGGTCATGGCAAGACTGTTTCTTCAGCCTTTGCAACCTGATTTTGATCCTAAAATGATAATTCCCTATTTTTGGATTTGGTTGCATCTTCCAATTCTTCCCCTTCATATATGATTCAAATTTCTTTAACAGATAGGCAATGCTATTAGTGAAATCGTCAGGTTCAACCCTGCCCAAGAAAGGACATGGCTAGGATGTGTGTAGAAATTTATCTGAAATGAGGCTTACCATAGAATATTGAACTCAAATTCAAAGGTCTTCTGTAGATATAGAAGTTACGCTACAAAATGTTGCACTCACGCAAAATGTCAGGAATATAGCCATCTGGTGGCATCCTACAATAAGAGATTACCAATTTGATTCTGAAGGAAAAGAAAGATTTGTGCAGACAAGATATGTGCAGAACTAAAAATAGTCCTTTTTCAAATCCCAATACTTTAAGGAGGATACAAAAGTTGAATTTAAAGATCAGAAATCAAACAAGTAAACGTAGCAAGATAAGAAGTTGTAAAATATAAATTAAAGAAAAATCTATGGATGAGTGCAAAGAAGTTAAGATTACCTCAAAGAATTTGTAGAGGGTAAAGAAATTTGATACCAGGATCAGAGAGTGAGCCAAATCAGTAGGAAAAGGCCATGTAAACTGAAAAAGTTTAGACTTCACAGAAGGGTCAAGCAGAGAACAACAAAAATCTGACTCCATTGTTTCTAAGAACGTCATAAGGTTCTTCGAAAGGAATGGCTGAAAAGCTTCCCTCACCCCTGAAGTGGAAGAAAACCAGGTCAGGAAGATCCTGCAGGCAAAACTTTCAACCTGAAAATGCACTCCATCGTGAGCTAATGCAGGTAGCTACCATAATGAAAGTTCGTGAAAGATAGGTTAGGATCCAGTATTCCACCAAGTTTCCGGGACGCAGGAGCAGGGAAACGCACATTGGGGACATGTAGAAACACCCCCAAATTTTGGGGTATATTGGGGGGCGGGGGGCGGGAGGCGGCGGGGCATCGGGGTCTATAAAATATAAAAATAAATAAAAAGCAGAGCTCAAGGCTCAAACTGTACAAAATGAAAACTAACAGGAAAAAATGAGCTCAAGGCTCAAACATGCACAAAATGAAAATTCAAAAAACAAACAGGAAAATTAAAATTTAGAAAAATTAATAACAAGTTACAGGAAATTATTATATTTATGATTAAAATTTAAATTAAAATAAGTTAAAACTTAATAACAAATAAATATAGCAGTTGCTATGATACTGAAGTCTGATGCATACCTCCACGAGTCCACACCGGTGACTGCACAGTCATACAAATATGACAATGTCCATTGACAAAAAAGTTGAACTTCTCCTGGGCTGAAGGCTGAAGCTAGCACACTGCACAGTCCACGGCTGCTAGTGTCCACTGCTCACAGGATGAAGTCCACGGCTGCTAGTTTCCAGTGGTCCATTGCTCACGAGTCACGGGTTGTGGGTTTCGGTTTTCTCCTCTCACAGGCCAGCGACTGCTCAGGGGCCACTCCTCACCGACCAACCACTGCTCACGGGTTTCAGTTTGTGGGTTTCAGTTTTCTCCTGCACACGGGCCAGCAATTGCTCACAGACCACTGCTCACCGGCCAGCCAATGCTCACGGGCCAGCCACTGCTCACGAGCCCTGGGCCACTGCACTTTGTTCTTCTCACTTGGTGCTCACAGGTGCTCACAGCAAAACAAAAACGAACACGAAACCTTGGTGCTCACTGGTGCTCAGAGCAAAACTAAACCTTGGTGCTCACGGGTGCTCACAGCAAAACGAAAACGATGGATAAATATTAAAGAGCGAAAGTAAACATTGGTCCGAATAGGTTAGAAAGGTAAGTTAGGTTAGTAATTGCATTGTTTTTTTTAAATTAAATTTCGGTTTTTTTTTATTAAAAAAATTTAAAGTTTGGGGGAGCATGTGGGAGCCCCCCATTTTCGGAAGGGGGCGTGTAGAAGCCCCCCCATCAACGAGCTCCAAATATGTGTGTTTCCCCACGTTTCTGAGAAAAGGGGCGCCGGGCAACGTTTCACATGGAGCCCCCGGGGTGTGGGAAACGCAGGGGGCGAGCCCCCGACACTGGGAGGCGCGTCCCCATGGAACAGTGGTTAGATCTAAACTAGTTCCCATTTGTCTCAAATGGGATCTGCAGCTTTCCAATTAATTGTTATACTAGCCCGGTGGGTTATCTCAAGTAGTTGACTGCTGTGAATTGCAAATAAAAGGCCTCAGGTTCAAGTCCCCAGGCCGGCAATATTCTGATATGTTATTACTCGATGGCCCTGATGGGTCAGGCATACTATAGGCTATGCCAACGATTTACCCTGGTTAGCATCCATCAATGGCAGTGAAGGTTCTGGGGGTTTCCCATGTGTGGTTACATGGAAAAAAATTTGTTATACATGCACAAGCATTTTTAAAATTTTAAATAATGTGTGGACCACTGCCATAGAAGAAGCCCTGAAACCTAATGCTTCCAGCAAGGCTACAATAAAGGGTAATTCCACTCCTTCAAAAGCTTCTTCAAAATTATTTTTGATGGAACATGGTGTTTTGGTCTCTTGCTCCAAGTTCTTCCAAAATGTAATGACCTTTTGTGCTTAAAATGGGAGCTGACCAGAGGTTCCTGCAAGATTAAGAAGACTGAATTCATACCTAGTGAATGGTATATCAGATGACAAATGATGGCAGTTGGCATAGAAAATGCAAAGATCTTGAGCACACAGCATAACGAAAACGGTAAAGACTAGAGCCTTGATTTAATCACCAGGAAGATATGGCTCAGGGACTCAAATGGGTCTGACACATAAAAAATTCCAACGGTCAAAAAGTAAGAGATCTTGAAATGTCGAATTTCAACGGCTAAATTTTGACAAGCCAGTGAGGATATCACCTTAGTTGATGAACTCTTGCAAACTTACAACAGCTCTGGCAGACAAACTTAGATCAGGCCAATATTACTTTCAGAAAAAAGTTGAATTGAAAGGCATTGGAATAAAACAGAACAATACCTGCTTGATGCCCTTTTGAATCTCCAAGTGTAGGAATGAAACAGAAGAATGCCTACTTGATGCACTTAAGGATCTCTAAGTGTACTAAACCATTGTGTATGAGTGCAGTAAATCCATGATGCTTATATGAAAAGAGATAAATTGGCTGGTGAGATGTCCAAGAGAATGCAGCAGTTCCCTGATGACCAAGAAATCAAATGGAGACACGACAAGCACATGTGTAAACCATATGGACAACTGATCAATTGTTGATTTTTACTCTTGAGCTTATCTCTAATTACTACTTTCAATAAACTCCCAGATACATACACAAATAAATCTCAGATCTGATTTATAAGCAGCAATACAATAAACTCATTAACTTGTCTAGCATGCGCAGTGGAACTAGATATCAATCACACAGTTTAACACAGCTATTTGTTGATTTTTTCCGAAGCAGCATCGAGAGCCATTCTCTTATGAGAATGGGGACGTCTGGTCAAGGACCAGGATGTGAAACTAGTCCAGCACTGGGGGAACTCAGCCTTGAGCTGAGTAGCCATTATGGTGAATGGGGACATCTGGTCAAGAACCAGGATGTGGAACCAGTCCAGCACTGGGGGAACTCGGCCTAGAGCTGAGTGGCTATTCTTTGAATGGAGGCACTTGGTCAGTTACCAAAAAGATGAAACAGTCTAGAATTGGGGGGCTTAGCCTAGCGCTGAGGGCCATTCTCTAGGATAATGGAGGCGCTTGGTCAGTTACCAAGTATTTGACCTTGGGTCAAATAATGCAGCTTATGGCTCAGGCACCTGGTCAGTTACCAGGACATCACTATAAGTCCTAGACCGGGTCTGGGCATGTGAGGTACTCCTACCCTCAATCTATGGGCTTTGTGACTCCAAGGATTAGATACCCTTGGTTAAGTCACCTAGTACCCAATCTTGGTGGCACAAGAAGTGTGAGATAAAAGCATTAGTAATTCTCTCTATTTATGATGATGTACTTTGAGTGGGGATGAAGGACCGCTATGACCACTTGTTTTAACCACAAGGCACTTGAAGAAGGCTAAAAGATAAAAGACAAAAATACATAAGAACCCTTGGACCACTAAGGAGTCAAAGTGAAAATGCAAAAAGACCTTTAGTACCACTAAAGGTAGAAGTCAAAAGAGTAAAAGAATAAAATGCCATTAATTTATTCTTAAGTGAATGGGCCACTTACAAGTGACCCAAAGGATGTAAAAGAAGATCACTTCATTTCATTTTCATATAGACAACAACACCAAAAATATTAAGTTACTCCATATGTTTTCGTTGGTCTAAGAAGGAAGAATAGATCTCAATCTTCTGTATGCCCTAGCATGGAGGTTTCTAGCTAGGGCATCTTCATTCATCTTTCATTCTCAATTCTACAGCAATTACCCTACAACTAAGGTTTTCCTCCTTCACTTCACAGGCAAGCAGAGATAGGGCATCACCCTATTCTTCATGGGCGGCCTCTCTCTAGTCTCGGACAGTAGGATAAAACACTCGGGCAGTCTGCCCCTCATCTACAAAAACCTCAAGCAGACCCTCATGGGCAGCCTCTCATTCTCGGGCAGCCTTAAATTACTTTCAAGCTATCTGTTTTATGTCGGGAAGCAAGCAAGGCTTCACAGGTAGCCTCTTTCACTCTCCAAGCAACGGGAACTGACCTCTCCACCATTTGCAGAGGTCTGTGCAGGGCTCGGGCAGCCTACTCCACTATCCGAGCACCCTGCTTTGACATTCGGGCAACCTACTCCACTATCCGGGCACCCTTTTTGACATCCGAGCAGCATAGGAAAGACCTGAGCAATTTGGTGGAAATCCAAGCAGCACAAGAAAGATCCGGGCAACACAGAAACAAACCCGAGCAGCAGGAAAAAGGTCTCAAGCAGCAGTCTGGGTGGCAGACAACGAATCCAGGCAGCTGAGTAAGAAATCCGGGCAGCAAAAAGAGAAGGATCTGGGCAATTGCCCCAATTTGAAATTTTCAGTGATGTTTACTATCTTGTGAAATTTGTGGTCAAGCCTGCTAGGGTTTGAGAATTATTGAAGAACAATCATCTCAGAATTTTGTATTGAAGAACTCAAATCATCTCATTTAAGAGATGAATTACTAATGCTTTCGAGCTTTTTGTCCTTTAAAGGTTTCCCCGTGAAAAACTCTTATGTTCATTGTGTGTGATGTGTTGATTTATCTTTTGCACTTGTTATTGTTATCTATGCTACAGTCTGCAAACTTTTTAAGAATACATGCTAATGCTAAAATTCAACACAATTTACCCTAGAAACCCCAATGGCGAAAACCAACAACTATGGGCTTTCCTCAATCTCGAGCTAGAGAGAAATATAGAGTTATACAATTAGAGAAACCTGGTGGGACAAGCCCAAGATCTGCAGTAGTTGCAACTGTTGCTCTGGGGAATGCACCCTCTGCTCTACTCTGCTCTAAATCTCTGATGAACAACTTCTACCAATCTCTGGAAGAGGTAACTCCCTCTCTCTTCCTGAAGAAGTGCTCCCTTTGCCTGTCTTCACTGCTCTGCTTAAACTAATGAAGAAATGCATCCTCAATCTCTAAAGTGCACCCCCAGCTCTAGAAGTGTGCCCTCCTATCCTCAGAAGTGTGTCCCTCTCTGTGTCTCAGTCAATCTATGATGAGATATGACTGCACCCTCCTCAACCACTGACGGAAGACTCCTCTGCTTCTCTCAGCCCTCTTAGCTTCAAGAAGTGCACTCTCTCTCAAAAGTGCGCCCTCACTTTCTGCTCAGCCCTCTCAACTGATGAAGTGCACCCTTAGTCTCTATGGTGCACCCCTTTCTCTACTCACATGTATCCCGCAAGTGTTTTGTCTTTTACCCTCTGCTACCCTTTCAATAACTCACCGATGAAATTAGGGTCAAAATAACTAATTTCACTTTCATGCAAAATTACACTTCCGCATTAAAAAATTACACTAGTACATTAAAAAATGCATGTATGCAATTGGTAAAAGTCTCAGAACTCTGTGCATGCTTCTACCATTGAAGCCATGTCGACTAGTAAAAGTGTTTCTCACACATTACATCAAGCATATACTGTCAATGTACTTTCATGCTAGGGATCAGCACATGAAGGACATCCCGAGATACAAATCTCAACATCAATCATTATCTTTTATATTTTATTTATGTTAGCAATAGTCATTTACTGAATTACAAGTTTGACAACTTTTTCAGTGCCCATGTTCTTACAAACATGTGGTAGATAAGCATTTTGGACATTTTTATTGCCCAGTATTTTCAATCCTCTAAAAAAGATTCAAGTACAGAATAGACACCAAGAAGAATGTAATATCCCAGACTGATATTATGTGCTATTGTCTTGCTTGGTTGAGGTATTCGTTATTAGTTCAAAGTCGATTGTTGTTTACAACTTATAAAATTACTTTGCATGCGTTTGCATGGTAGTGCACAAACCCCAAAAATAGTAAAATGCAGATCTATAATGAAATAAACTTCAAATACAATGTAGGGACATACCAATAATCATAAGCTTGAACAGTTGAATAAGATAGACAAGACATGAGTTCCATGCACTAAGGCTAGGTCAAGAAACATGTTGTGTCTTCAAGGTAATTTGCCCATGCAAGAGAAAAACGTCGTCTTCTTTCTTCAATCACTTATAACTACTCTGAGGGGATGAATCGAGTGCCCGAAATCCACAATAAGACTAATAGAAGTCTTCTGAAGAGAATGAGTGCAACATGCAAAGTATCTGGTGGTTGTTAATCAAGATATAAATTGTCCTTGGTTGTCCAGACTCCAATTCACCCATGCAAGAGAATACGCCCTCCTCTGCCTTCAATCTCTTGCAATTGCTCCGAGAAGATGACAGAGATCTCCATAATCAACAAGTAAGGTAATATTGTCCTTATGAAGAGAATAGGTGAAACATGCAAGTAATATTGTCACTCCCAGCTCCAATACGAATTTCTCTTCTGGTGTACAAGTTGCCCATGCAAGGAAACGCCCTTATCATGTGAGAGATCTTCAAGAACTAGCTCCGAAAAGATGGAATGGTGATCTATATGTTGTAGAATAGTGCCCAATAATTTGCTTTAAGTTTTTGGCTGGATATTCGACCTTCAGAGTGCTTAGATAGTTCTTTCCTGATGGAGGTGTTGGAAACCCTTGTGCCCTCCTTAATAAATTAACCCTTGCGCCTTGATAGAATGATCTTCTTGCAAATAGTGAATGATCTTTGAATTGTTGTGATAGATCAGAGTGGTATACCTGAAAGTGATTAGGGCAGATAAATTTTGCTTCTAAAAACACATGTTAGCCAAGAACTTGCGCCCTCAACCCCAACTTTGCTCTCCGAGCTCTCAAACCTGTTTCTCAAAAGTGAATAATAGCAATGGATACCTTTAGAGTTCGATCTGTCTTCTTTTATAGAGTTGAGGTTGCATGACTTGCTTTTGCATGCATACAACTTAATTGCCACATGTTGCATGCAAAGTGAAATAAGGGCCGCATGCTCTAGATGCTAGTTGATAACCACTCCGATGACCTCTTCTTATCTATTGATGACTTAATAACATTGTATCCATGTACTCTTCAACTCCCTGTATCATTAGTCCTCGGTCAATTCCTTTTTTTATCAATACCCACTCGAACCTATGGGAATTAAATAGGTTAACAGGTGTTTCTTGGTGTTTAATTAGAAGAGGACATTACAAAGAAAGCAACATATAACACAAACAAGTGGAAATGAAGTAAACAAAACTGTAAACCACAAAGACAACCAAACGAAAACAAAACTATGGGGATCTAGAAGTGCAAAAGACAACATAACAAAGCAACATCAAACAAGTAAAGAGGATAGTGCACATCTATAGATGAAGAAATGCAATGGCAATTATGTTGAAAAGTTACCTAGGAAGTGTTTGTCCACCTAGACTTGCCTTGGGGTGGACAAGGACACTTAAGTTGTGACTCCTAGTCAATGTGCATTTAATGAAGTGAGAAGTACTTTATATTTTTGAAGTGACTTTATTAAAAAGGCTAAGTCATGGTTTTCCTAAGTTCACATTTAAATAAAGTCAAGTGAATGATTAAATAGAAAGGGGTTGTTCCAACTTTATTAAATGACATGAGGTGCACTAAATGTCATTTAATTAATATTTAATGGAGTATTTAATGTGAACCCTTCATCTAATCTAATCTTGACCATTAGATTGACAAGGTAAGTTACCATGAACAAAAAGGGCTAGGGCAAGGCATTTCATCATTCATTGTGATCATTTTCAAAAGAGATTTTTGGAGAGAGGAAGAAAAAGTAAAATTGAGGGTTTGAAGTGATTTTGAACCAAGAGAGAGAATTTGCAGAAATTGAGGAAGATTTTGCTGGGCACATTTCCCAAGACAAAAATCAGTTTACAGGCACAAATTTCGAGAAGAAATTTAATGCACAAAAATCAAGAGGACTACACAAAATTCGAGGTAAAGCTGCACAAATTTCGAGATCCGTACAACAGTACAACTGCACATATTTCGATGTGTACGTACTGTCAGAAGCGTAAAGTACGGCCTGCACAAATTTCAAGGAGGTTCACGGCACAGATTTCGAGGAGGTTCACGACACAAATTTCGAGGAGGCTCACGGCACAAATTTTGAGGAGTACGATTTGCAATTAATTATGTCTATACAGTAAAAATTTGGGCAAGTTTTCCAAGGCAGATTTGGCACGAATTTCGAGGTGGAAAAATTCAGCAATTGGATTCAAATTTCGAGAGAAATTCTGATAAGTACTGATGATTTAGTTTCTCTATTTTTCTAAAGAAAAATAATAAATCTCTCTCACTCAGAAACATGTTTTATCCTGGACCATTGGTCAAAAACAACTATGTCATTTTCATGTGTGTTTGGTTGTCTGAAATTTTTTGAGTTTGGAATTTTGGTTGAAAACGAAAATTTCTGAATTGTTTAATTTTGAAAAAGAACTTCATGTGTTTTAGTTTTGGTCAAATTTCATTT
Source organism: Pseudotsuga menziesii (assembly GCA_001517045.1). NCBI lineage: Eukaryota > Viridiplantae > Streptophyta > Pinopsida > Pinales > Pinaceae > Pseudotsuga > Pseudotsuga menziesii. Next base: position 303,845 of record LPNX010331687.1, read on the forward strand.
AAAATTTGTGCATAGAGAGCTTGGGCATTAAACTATGCAGAGAAGCCAAAAGGCTTGAAATCGAGTTGGGGTTCATGAAAAACTTTCATGGTATCAGAGCACATTTAAAATTCAGAATTTGAACATTCAGAAAACAAGGGTTTGGAGAAAATAAATTCATGAACACCTTGTTTGAAGTTACAGGTTGTAGCCATGGTGTTTGGCCTTAGAGTTGAAGACAGGTTAGATGGGGCTGCAAATTTTAGCCCATGGAAGGCTAGAATTAGTTTGATACTTGAAGAAAATGAACTATGGGATATAGTTCATGGTCCAACTGCAAATCTTGTAGTAGTATTTGCTGATGCAATAGATAAGGCAGCTTTAATGAAAAGGGGTGTGAGGGCAAGAAGGGTTATACTTGATGTCATGAAAGATCATGTAATCCCTCACATATCAGCAAAAGATCATGCATTTCAGATGTGGACAACTTTAACAAATCTTTACCAGAGTTCGAATGAAAACGGGAAGATGGTATTGAGGGAGAAGTTGAAGAGTGTTCACATGGGCAAAGGGGAAGGCATGGCTTCATATCTTACCAAGATCACACAGGTAAGAGATGAGCTAGCAGCTGTAGGTGAGGTGATAGGGAATGTTGAGATGGTGCATACAGCACTAAATTGTGTGACTCAACAGTGAACTGTGTTTGTACAGACTATTATTGGTAGGGAAAACATGCCTACATGGGATCGATTGTGGGATGATCTCACACAAGAGGAGACACGGAGAGGTTACTTACAGGGCAGTTCATCACATCACAGGGATGATGAGGAGAATGTTGCATTAGCAACGACGAAAGGCAAGAAAAAGAAGAAGTTCAAGAAGGGATGCAAAGATGGGGCCAAACAACATGATGGGGAGAAGAAGGACATGAGCAAAGTGAAATGCTTTGCATGTCAGAAGATGGGACACTATGCTAGACAGTGTCCAAACAAAAAGAAGAAAAAAAAACAAACAGCAGCTTCAGCAGAGATTGATGAGTTTGCTGCGAGATTTGAGAGAGACTTTTCTCTCTTTACAGGTGTTAGTGTTGAGAGAACATCTTCTATCACCAGCAGGGACTTTCAGGACCACATGGAGCATTCCATGATTGTTGGGCATTTGTTGAGTGCTACCACTACTTCCTCCACTTGGTACATTGATAGTGGAGCTTCCAGCCATATGACAGGTGATCGTGATATGTTTTCAGATATGTCAGAGACAGACTTGGAGTTGGGGGTTGTATTGGGAGATGACACAATGGTGAAAGCAGTAGGGCGAGGGACTGTCCATTTTGAGAGGGAGTTCATGCAGCCTATGTATATGAGGGATGTGTTGTATGTCCCTGGGCTGAAGAAGAACCTTGTTTCAGTTTCCATGATTGAGGACAGAGGCTTCGATGTATATGGCCTTGATGGGAAAGTTCACATATTTCCTAAGGCAACATGTCTATCTGATTCACGGGTGATTGGAGTCAGATGCGGGAAACTGTACAAGCTTCTCTTCGAGCCACATCATGCACTGTCACAGACTCAGAGCAGCAGTGAGTTGTGTGAGCTATGGCACAGGAGGATGGCCCATCTTCACCATCCAGCTTTGAGGATGCTGAGAGAGACGACGATAGGTATGCCAGAGTTCAGCACAGAGTCGGGTGGTGTGTGTAGAGGGTGTGCTTTGGAAAAGTACACCAAGACTACTTTTCCGAGCAGTGATTCCAGATCGGAGGGAGTGCTTCAATTGATTTATTCAAATTTGTGTGGTCCCATGTCATCTACCTCTTTGACAGGATACGAGTATTATGTCACAGTCATCGATGAATTTTCCAGGAAGACTTGGATCTATTTCCTTAAAAGCAAGAGATCAGAGAAATCCTTGCTTCAGTTCCAAGAGTTCAAAGCTCTTGTGGAGAATCAGACAGAAAAGAAGATCAAGGTACTTCGGTCAGACAATGGGGGTGAGTATACTTCCCATGCATTCAATGAGTATTGTCGGCAGGAGGGGATCAAGACGCAGTTGACAGTGCCTTACACTCCACAGCAAAATGGAGTGGCTGAAAAGAAGAACCGTTCTATAGTGAGTGCAGCTAGAGCCATGTTGCATGATCAGAGTCTTCCTTTCTTTCTATGGGCAGAGGCCTGTAGCATTGTTGTTTATGTTCTGAACAGAAGTCTGCACTGTGCACTTGGGTGCAAAACTCCTGAGGAGATGTTTATAGGGAAAGTGCCTGAGATAGGTCACTTTCGGATTTTTGGTTGCCTTACATACTCTCATGTCCCTTCTGAGAAGAGGACAAAGTTGGTTATGATGAGACATCAAAGGCTTTCTGCATATACCTTCCCACGTACAGGAAAGTTGTTGTGAGAAGGGAGGTGAAGTTTGAGAAGGAGAAAGCCTTCAAGAGGTCTCTAGATTCTGAGATGGAGGAACAACAGAGTACTCCACAGGTGACAGTTCAGACCTACTTTCAGTTAGACATGTGTCTGACCTACTTTCAGTTAGACTCAGTCATTTATTGCACACCGACTTCAGTTAGGGCTCAGTTGAGTCAATTAAGGTTTTGATCAGTGGTTAACTTGAGTGTTGACTGTGGCTTACATTCAGTTAAGCTAGACTCACTCATTCAATTCGAATGACCTCCTTGGCAATTTGAATTACTTTGTCATTCATGCTTGCAGCATGATCTTGTATTGTATAACTCATTCTTTTTGTGAATATACAGAGCGGCTACTCATTTTGTAGCACAACTACACCATTTTCATGTCTTATTGTTATTAATCTTTGATGAGACTTGTGTTTAGTCCCTAGATTACTGTGACGGATTAATAGTGGCTTCACAAGCTGATGGTGGACTTATTTGATCAGGAGTTGAGTCCTATTGTTATACAGTGTGATAATAAGATTTGCATCAAGCTCTCTGAGAATCCAGTATTTCATGACAGGTCGAAGCACATAGAGATCAAGTATCACTTTATCAGAGACTATGTTCTGAAAGGGGTTGTTCAGTTGCAGTATGTTTCGACAGATGAGCAGGTGGCTGACATTCTCACAAAGGCTTTGGGTAGAGGGAAGCATGTCTACTTCAAAGATAAGTTGGAAGTGGTGAAAAACACTTTTCTCGGTAAGAGAGAGAGTTGAAAAGTTACCCAGGAAATGTTTGTCCACCTAGACTTGCCTTGGAGTGGACAAGAACACTTAAGTTGTGACTCCTAGTCAATGTGCATTTAATGAAGTGAGAAGTACTTTATATTTTTAAAGTGACTTTATTAAAAAGACTAAGTCATGGTTTTCCTAAGTTCACATTTAAATAAAGTGAGTGATTAAATAGAAAGAAGTTGTTCTAACTTTATTAAATGACATGAGGTGCACTAAATCTCATTTGATTAATATTTAATGGAGCATTTAATGTGAACCCTTCATCGAATCTAATCTTGACCATTAGATTGACAGAGGAAGTTACCGTGAACAAAAAGGGCTAGGGCAAGGCATTTCATCATTCATTGTGATCATTTCCAAAAGAGATTTTTGGAGTAAGGAAAAGTAAAATTGAGGGTCTGAAGTGATTTTGAACCAGGAGAGAGAATATGCAGAAGTGGGAGGAAGATTTTGCTGGGCACATTTCCCAAGACAAAAACAGTTTGCAGACACAAATTTCGAGAAGAAATTTAATGCACAGAAATCGAGGAGGCCTGCACGCATTTCAAGAAGGCACGGAATTCAAGGTAAAGTGCAGCTGCACGAATTTCGAGATCCATACAGCAGTACAGCAGCAGAGATTTCGAGGTGTACGGGCTGTCAGAACCGTACAGTACGACCTGCACAGATTTCGAGAAGGTTCACGGCAAAGATTTTGAGCAAGGTCTGCAATTAATGCTGTCCGTACAGTAAAAATCTGGGCACATTTTCCAAGGCAGATTTGGCACGAATTTTGAGGTGGAAAATTCAACAGTTGGGTTCAAATTTCGAGACAGAAATTCTGATAACTACTGTTGATTTAATTTCTGTATTTAGCTGAAGAAAAATAATAAATCTCTCACACTCGGAAACAGGTTTTCCCTTGGGGGTTTTATCCTGGACCATTGGTCAAAAACAACTGTCATCTTCATGTGTGTTTGGTTGTCTGAAATTTTGGTTGAAAAAGAAAATTTCTGAATTGTTTCATTTTGAAAAAGAACTTCATGTGTTTCAGTTTTGGTCAAATTTCATTTAAAATTTGTGCATAAAAAGCTTGGGCATTACACTATGCAGAGAAGCCAAAAGGCTTGAAAAAGGGTTGGGGTTCGTGAAAACTTTCAAATTAAAAGCTTATCCATACAATTTAGCCCTAAGCATAAAATCTTTAAACTTCTCACCTTGGTGTGCTGGGGGTGCTGTTCTATTATGAGTAGCATAGTAAGTAACTGGTGTCAATTGCTGCAAGATTGAGAGGAAACACGATTTCAGATTCAGAAAAAAGAAAGAAAATGTAAAACTTAAGGTTATACAAGTCCATCTCTATCTGTACACTCTCTAAAAACACAATCATAGTTAAGGCAATTCAATTACAAAAGCATTGTCAGTCTGGAAACATATAGCTGTCGAATCTGGAATAATCAATTTTCTAATGCAAATAATAATTACAGAAAATAAAGCTATATCGCCATTACTTAGAAGAAAATAACTGGATAATAGTTAAGACAATCAAAACAGGAAAGATAGTTGTCCAACAGTTTTCCAAAAGGCTATTAGTCAATCTATGAAGGATTGCTTGCTGACAATTGACAAGATGAAATAATTGTCCACTTGGTGGCAAGGTGTTTGATGTGCAGCATCTTGTACAATTTCTCCCTTTTATGGCTAATATCCATCATCTGGTTTCCAGCAAAGCATTGCAATTGCACTGCATCCCTCCACTTAAGCGAGTGTGGTGCCTTGTTAATTCAGTGAGGCCTATTGATGAAATCAATTCATAAATATAACCAAGGATTGCCTTTGGTCAAGGCAGATAACATGTATTTATTCGTTATGCAGTTAATCATTTTCCTAGAGCTTCATCCTTCTACATCTGAGTCTCCATAAATCATACTCCTCTATTCCAACAACCATCTGAGAACATCCCATGGTCTTCTTCCAACAACTGTCAGTTTGAAGTTTGAACAACTCATCAGTAAATACTAAATTCCATTGAGAACCACTGTCCCAACTTCTCAGACTGAACACTGGAGAGAACTCTTGCTCTTTTATGACGATGGGATATTGTCACACAATACCATACCACAAAAGACTTTGATCGGGTTGTAATGCAAGCTAATTTCTCTCAACCAGGATTGAATTCTCTTTCATTGTGACAGCATGCATTCTTCTTGTCATGCAATTCCTGGAATTTTTTATAAGAACGTGTCCCACTTTAGGTGAAACACACTGGGGAAGCTCGTTACCTCATTCAGTCATTCTTTGGGTAGAAGATATCTTCATCACCTCATTCTAAGATACACCAGCTATTCACAACTTAATATTAATACAACATAATATTAATATTAATGCAAAGTAAAGGCCAGAATAAGTGTGGGGGTGTTTGGAGTAGATTTTTCAAATTTCAGATCTCTGATTCAACAAAATGCAAATTTGCAGCATATATGGAAACATAATGATGGTTCAAGAGCTTGACACCTATGAAAAGTTTTAAAAAGTGAATGCTAATGTACTACATGTCAGAAGTTTTGAAACACAAGTCCACCATTCTTTGAGATTCATCCTTCCTTTATCAGCAAATCCTTGTGCCTCCAGATAAAATAGAAGACTAATTATATATTGTCAGCAAACCCTCATACCCTTTGTCAGCAAAGATAGAAGACTAATTACATATTGTCAAGGCCTCCTTCAAACGGACAATTTTTTGCAAAAGATGCTACATATTTAAGGATCAGCTATGAATCATCGTTTCAAGATTTCTGCTTCTTCACAGAATGAAGCACATACCTCATTGTTTCAAGATTTCTGCTTTTTCACAGAATGAAGCACATACCTCAATATAATATTCGGAATTCAATGCTTATGCCAAAGTAAGCCAATGAGTTCTAACAATTATCTAAAGGATTCTGCCAGACAAATTAGAATCTATAACCTCTTTAGTTCTTTTAAGTATGCAGTCCATGCCTCATAAACAACTCCCGGACAAGGCACGTTTCTATAACAAAGTTGAAGCATATACACTTCATCCCCACATACACCGTCAAGAATGATTGCTTGAATCTAACCCCCCCTTTGTTGAGTTCAATTACATCCAAATCTACCACACTTCAATCACCACCATGGCACTCAATCCAATCTGTTGCCCCCACTGCTCTCACTTGGGATCTCAATGTTGCAGCATAGTGTGCAGGAGCAACTTCATGTCCCGCTCTAGGCCTTCAAGCCAGTACTCAGGCCAGAATCCAGATGAGGGGTACCCTCATTTGTCCTAAAGTCTGAACTAGCCTGTTACACTAGAAAAACTTTTTTCCATTGAAGCTCTGACTGGATTTATTGCAGGGGCAGGATGGTGCATGGCGTTGCCTCTACAATTATTAATATCAAAATAAAAGAGTTTTGCATTGTGCTTTGGGGGTGACCTAGAATCAAATCAGCAAAAGGATTTAATAGGTTTCAGCCATAAGAATGACCTTCTAAACCATGGCCACCATGATTTAAATCTGCTTGACAAATAACTCAAAGAAACTAAACAAATATGAGTTGAGGAGGAGATTGAACTACTTTCCAAGACAGAAAACCAGATGGGCAAGGCAAGCATAGATCCACTGGTTTATTCAACACCATGTGAGATAGAAAATGAAGAGGGAAACATTGATAACATGATTGAATCTATTATTTTACCAGTGGCAACAGCCTTAGTTCTGATTACAAGGTAAACCCAACTATCCATTTATAAAATGGCAGCTCCAAGGGTGGAGACTATAAAATCTCAGTTCTAAAAAAGCCATTTATTTAAGACAACCATGATAACAAAGGGGACTGTTATGTCACATTCTGCAGGCATACTTTTTAACACATATTTTTGCTTCAGAGTATAATGCATTCCAGAGTATTGAGGCCCGTCTTTGTTGCTCTTGGGCCTCCTTTTGATGAGATGATGTAAGGTTCATGTGATACACACCATTCTTCTACTGCTATGCCATGTCATGATGATATATTATGTGGCATTGTACTTTGCATTCCTGTTGTTCCATTGGATGTATTGATTATTTGATGAGTATGGTTAGTAGTACCACCCATAGGTAGACGAGGGTAGTGGATTCTTGATTTACTCATGTACCATTGAACCAGGGTGATTCTTGGTCTTTGCAAGGACTTTTGCCCCCTTCTTCAGGTCCATCTTTGACCACCTACACATTATCCATTATCACTTCATACTTTTAAAGTTTTATCTACGTCCTTTGGCTAGAGATTGATGGATTGACTCTTGACCTCCCCTCTGTGACCCCTTCAACATGAAGCCTTCCATGTTTTCCTTTGTGTCTCGGGCATGTTTGTATTGCAACAATTGGTGTGACGGTTCAGGGGGCTTCCTTGTAAATCCCTGGGGTTAACTGCTTATCAAATGAAAAGAGTTGACATTGAGCAATGCTTCTCCATAGGCCTAAAACATAAAAGGCTCTTCCCCCTTCAATGCCTCAAAAAGGGCATTTGAAAAAAGCTCCCATTCCAAGACTCCTTGTATAGAACCTAGCGTAAAAGCAAAATCTTCACCATATCAAAAGGAAAAAGAGGACCAAGTCAAATTGCAAAAATTCAAGCAATCTAAAGAAGCAAGTCATACTTGAATGTGCCTTCAATAAAATAAAGGCTAAGGTCTCCAAAAGAAAGAAGTACAAGAAGAAAAGAGTCCAAGAAATCAAAGAAGACAAGTCCAAGAAGAAGCTAGAAAAGCAAAAGTAAAAGGGGGGGAGTCTGATTGCCAAGGTTAGAGGAGTAGTACCTTTCTAAACAACACCCATTTGTGAGACACTTTCCCTTTTGTTTGCCCTATTGGTGAAGATCACAGAGTTTTCCCTTGTTAAAGAAATGTAACTGCGGAAGATAATCTATTTTGTATTATTAGTATTATTACCCCTTCCGGAGATGTTGTTCCTTCGATTAGGTATGTTATTGTTGTATTTGGTCATGTAAAGTCTTGAGGTAAAACCTCTGTTGCAAGTCCGGTCAGTAGTACCCACAAAAGTATTATTAAAATGTATTTTTGAGTCACCCAAGGCAAGTGGGCCCTGGCAGCAAGGAGAAGTCGTCCCCGTTGGTTTATTAGACCTATCAGCTCATTATTATAGATAGGAGAGGTGCCTCCTTCATTTGGACATGGTGAGCACTCAAGCAAGTTCGCTATAGAGAGGTGAAACAAGCCCCCGAGGAGGAGGAAGCTTTCTAGTCTTATTTCTTGGGTCTTACACTGTACTTTTAAGATTCCATATGCTAAGCTAGATTATGAGCATTCAATTTCAATTTCATAACAAAAGCATATAGACAAGATCACTGAAAGAGACAGTATCACTAGATCAACACAGATTTACCCTGGGAAAACCCTAATGGGAAAAACCCAGCAAAGCTTCCTCAATATAGATGATCAAAAGATAAAAGATAAAACCCAAGACTGATCCTTCTCCTCCTTGCAGCTACAGCTATCTCTCTCTCTTATGCGCTACACAAGTGAGTGTGAGTGTGTAGAAATGAGGAGAGCCTCACTTCTATTTATATTCTTCCGTTCACTTGACAATTCACTCCACCAAGTCGGCCCCACTAAAATTGACAGGGTCGACTTCTCTAGGAGGACACAAACAACTTAATATTATATTAATTAGGGTGCTAATGACCCGACTTACAACAGAGGGAATTTCCTCATGACTCTTAGTGATTCTCCCGATAGGAACATCGAGGTATAATGAAATACAAATGATTCTCCCGATGGGAACATCGAGGATAATAAGTAAATACACTTCAAAGTTACAATAATTCAACACTCCCCCTTAACGAGAAGGGTATTCTACAACAACAACAACAGTAGGAGAAGGAGAGAGATCATCTTCAACATCATCAGGGTGATACATCTATAAATCATAGGAAGCTTTTTCAACATCATATAGTCTTCATCTTCAATTTCAACAGCAACAACACTTTGATCGACAACATCATCAACAAACGCTTTGGTCTTCATCAATCAACAGCATCATCATCAATAATACTTTGACCTTTCGATCATCATCAGCAGCAGCAGCAATTCTCTAAGCAACATCATCATCATCATGCTCTGATCTTTCGATCAGTAACATCATCATCATCATCATATTCTGATCTTTCGATTAGGAACATCATCATCATCATCATACTCTGATCTTTCGATCAGCAACATCATCAGCAGCAGCAACAACCTGCAATCCACAATATGAAGACCAAAGTCTTCGTATCACTTTTGGACTTAAGTTCAGGGATGATACAATCCTACCACGTTCCCGACGACCGAACTCACCAGATACAATTACGGGATAATCACTCCCTATCACTTTAGGACTAAGTACAAGGATGATGCAATCCCTATCACTTTAGGACTAAGTACAAGGATGATGCAATCCTACCACATTCTCGAGGACCGAAGTCGTCGGATCCGTTCTGAACAAAAGTTCAAGGTTGATACAATCCCACCACATTCTCGCGGACCGAAGTCACCGGATCCGTTCTAAACAAAAGTTCAAGGATGATACAATCCCACCACATTATCGAGGACCGAAGTCACCGGATCCGTTCTGAACAAAAGTTCAGGGATGATACAATCCCACCACATTCTCGAGGACCGAAGTCACCGGATCCATTCTGAACAAAAGTTCAGATATGATACAATCCCACCACATTCTCAAGGACCGAAGTCACCGGATCCATTCTGAACAAAAGTTCAGGGATGATACAATCCCACCACATTCTCGAGGACCGAAGTCACTGGATCCGTTCTGAACAAAAGTTCAGGGTTGATACAATCCTTATTCTTTCTCGGAGACATAAGTCTATGGATCACTTTAGGACAAATGTCCAGGGATGATACACTCCCACTGCAACATCACTGCTCCCCCTTTCGGGGAAGGTCTTTCTGAACAACACCAAGCTTGTCTCGAAAGTATTCATACTTTACTCGAGACAAAGGCTTTGTCAACACATCAGCGACTTGTTCATCGGTACTCACATACTAGAGCTTCACGGCTCCCTTCTATATCATATCTCGAATGTAGAATCACGGTGGTATCTAACTCCAGGTTGAATAAACCTAACATCAGCTTCCAAAGCCATATGGCTTCACAACTAGCAGAGCAAGCTGCTATATATTCTGCTTCAGCTGTGCTAAGAGCAACGCTGGACTGTTTTCTGCTAAACCATGAAATCATAGCAGACCCAAGACTATAACATCCACCTGATGTGCCTCTTTTGTCTGAGACACTTCCAGCGCAATCTGCATATGTATAGCCATATAATCTATAATCATGGTTTCCATCATAGTATAGACCAAAGTCTATAGTCCCTTTCAGATATCTCATCACATGTTTTGCAGCTATCAGGTGAACACATCTAGGTTGAACTAGATACTGGCTCAAGGTGTTCACAGCAAAACAAATGTCTAGTCTGGTATTTGTTAAATGCATCAACGACCCAATAATCTGTCTGTATTGAGTCACATCCACCAATTCTAATGATTCATCAGCCAGCAACTTTAGGTTGGTATCCATGGGTGTGACCATGGCTTTACATTCCAACATATCAAATCTTTTCAAGATTTCCACTGCATACTTTCCCTGATTGAGAAAGATTCCTTCCAAGTTCTTCCATACCTCTAGACCTAGGAAATAGTGCATTAATCCAAGGTCTTTCATCTCAAATTTTCCTCAGCGAGCTTCTTCTTGCATTCTTTAATCTGTTTCTCATTCCCTGTCAAAAATAGGTCATCTACATATAGTAATAGCTCATCATCTATAACCTTGAAGTAAAGGTTAGGATCGGTTTTACTCTTGGTAAAGTCCAAGCTCGTCAAGAAACTATCTATCCTTCCATACCAAGCTCTAGGAGCTTGCTTCAGGCCATACAGGGCCTTCTTCAACTTGCATACGTGAGTCTGTTTGTCTTCAACTTCAAATCCTTGTGGTTGTTCTATGTATACTTCTTCCTCACTCACACCATTCAGGAAGGTTGTCTTCACATCCATCTGGTGTAAGTCCCACTTCATCATGGATGCAAGTGCCATGATAGCTCTAATCGAAGTATACCGTGCTACTGGTGCAAATGTTTCTTCACAATCAATTCCCTCTTTCTGAGAGAAAACTCTAGCCACAAATCTTGCCTTGTACTTCTCTATACTTTCGTCAGCTGCATGTTTTATTTTGTAGATCCATTTGGAGGATACTACACTCTTGCCTTCTGGTTTGGGAACTATATCCCAAACATCATTCTTCATTATTGACTGGTACTGCTCTGTCATTGCTTCTACCCGTTCTTTCTTCTGTACAGCTTCTTCATAGTTTGTAGGTTCTTGATCTACAAGATCACACATCAAAGCTACATAGTTGGAAAATGTCTTGGGCTTCTTGCTTATCCTTATGGAGCCTTCAGGAGCTCCATATCTTTCTGCTTCTTATATAATTTCTCTTGCCCAAGCAGGCTTTCTCTTCTGTGATATCTCCATCGTAGGAGGTTCTTGTGGTTCTGTCATATCCTAATCTTCAGGTCCTTCATCTTTAGGGAGGAATGTAGCCTCTACATTTCTGGGAGGTGCATCTTCCTCATACACTTCTTCATCGAATGTTACATCTCTATTGATTTCCATGTGATGGAATCCAAGAATGCAAATTCTGAATGCCTTGGATACTTTACAGTATCCAACAAATATTCCTTTCTTTCCGGAAGGGTCCAACTTGGTTCTTTTCTCTTTCGGTATATGAACATATACTGGACAACCAAATATCTTGAGGTGACTTACCTCAGGCTTCTTTCCCGTGAACATCTCTTCTGGAGTCTTGAATCCAAGAGCACTGTGAGATATTTTATTCTGTACATAGACAACAGTTCTTGTTGCTTCTTCAAATAGATGCATTGGAAGATCTTGATCATATATCATTGTCTTCACTGCCTCCATGATAGTTCTGTTCTTTCTTTCCGCAACACCATTTTGTTGAGGATTGTAGAGAGTAGTTAGTTCCCTCTTGATTCCAGCATCTTTGCAAAAGGCTTCAAATTCTTTTGAACTTGTAATGTCCTCATCTAATTAGGCATTGAGAACCAAAACCGCTAACCTGTGATTCCTGTGGGTACGAGCGGTTACTGACAGTTAGGGAATCAACTGAAAAATGATGCCATCTACAGAAAATCTAGGGCATCAAGATGATATCACCATTAGGTCAAAGAGGGCCACTGGGGCCAAAGGCCACCGACATGCATGACATCTAAGCATTATTTAATCATGCATGCACCCATTTAAGTCTCCATGCGCATGCATGCAAGTCAACTGCAAATTCGAAATTAAAGTGACCTAATTAGGTCAAAAGTTAGGGTTTTCGCATTTGAAAGTTATAAAAGGAAGATAAAGTGAATGGAGACTTTACTTTTGATGATTATTGATTTTGGAGCTCTTGAGTAGCAGCACAGCGTGCGGCCACAGCAGTTGGGGTTGGAGACAGCGTCTTCAACTAACGGGGTTTCAGCAGTGAGATATCTACCCTAGTCTCATCCAGGGTAAGCCATCCAGGTTCACCATCCGTTCTTCAATTTATTCACAGTTATCCAATATTCGTCTAAGATTGTTTGCAAGGGCACGTGTGCATTCGTAAGGGGTTTTCAGCTGGAATTGGAAAGCCAAAATCATTCGCTGGGTCTTCAGATCTCAGTTTACCTTCGAAACCCAAGCACCATTCTCATCATCGGTATCATACTCAAGTACCCGGTGATTATCAAATCCGGTCTTGCTCATCTTGAGCAGTTATCAGCAATTTTGGGATCAAGGGGGCGTGAGCAACTAAACCTCCAGATCAATTCGCTAGCCTGCCTAAAGACCTCAAAACTTCCGCATGTGTCAGGCATTCTCTCCAGCACGAGAAGACTATCAATCCTGCAAATTCTCAGCTTCATCAAACACCTCCTTCACTGAAAACGTCACCCTTAACTGATTCTGGGTTCGTGCTGCTGGGGTATCACCAGAGGCAGAAGGTACCAGGTCATCTCCAATTCAGCGCTTGAAGCATGCATATTCTCTCAGGAGCATTCCAGCCAGCTTATCAGTGGTAAGTGTTACATTCTATCCTACAAACTCTAACCCTAATTTTAGCTATAAAATAGGGAAAATTTGCATGGCAGTTTGCATGCCCGGCTGTTCCTGTAAATTTGCATAGAATTAGAAAATATCGGGATTTGGGATATTACAGAAGTATACTCTCCGCCATTGTCTGATCGAAGTGTCTTAATTCTCTTGTCTGAAAGATTCTCTATCAACGCTTTGAATTCCTTGAATTTCTCAAACACCTCGCTCTTTGCTTTCAAGAAGTATATCCATGTCTTTCTTGAATAGTCATCAATAAATGTAATATAATATTCAAAACCACTCAAAGATGTGGAGGACATTGGACCACACACATCTGAATGAATCAATTCCAACGTACCTTTAGTTTTTGTTTCACTCTGCGGAAATGGATTCTTGATATTCTTCCCTTCATCCTTTGCAAATGCCTTCATGGTTGATCTTTAAGTCTGCTAATCTCGTCCCTACTTTGTTCACATGAGGTAGTGCTTTGTAATTGATGTGGTCAAGCCTTCTATGCCACAGTTCACTAGGGTTAGTGACCTCATGAACAAGGGTTGTTTCTTAATGTCTTTATACAGGCCTCCTTCTTCTTCATCAATGACAACTACATCTTCCATTGACTTTCCTTTGGGCCACATGAGTACTTGGCCATCTATGAATGCAACTCTGAATCCTTTCTTATCTAAAGCTGAGATAGAAAGTAAATTCTTCTTTAGACCTGGTACATATAAAACTTCCTTCATCTTCAGGGGATTTCTTGAATCAGGCTTGTAGCTTGCTTCACCGATCCCTTTGACTTGATATTGATAGTCATCTCCTATAGTACATACTCTTATGCATCTTCTTCTCTTGCTTGCTTTCTTTGAGGTCCTTCCTCTTCTTCTTCTTCTTCTTCTTCATCCTCATCTTCAGCTAGATGTTTCTGGCAATGTGTCCTATCTTATCACAATGAAAAAATTGAAAGTTGGAGTAATCCTTACTGGGAAGACTTTCTCTTGTTCTCTGGAACCTTCTGGGAGGTTGAGACTCCCTATGGTTTCCCTTCTTGAAGTTGGGTTGACTTCTTCTTCTCTCGGTATGGGTGGCTAGGGCTTGATCATCCTCCTTCAGTAAGCCTTCTCTATTTGCCACTCTAGTCTCCTCTTGAATAGAATATTCCCATACAACATCAAACTTCATGCTTTCCTTCCTGGCACACATCATCTGGATGAATGACTCCCAGGTTCTAGTGAGACCATTGAGAGCAGTCATAACCAATTCATCTTCATCAAGTTTGTCTCCAGTGGCTTCTAGTTGTTCCTTGAACTGGGAGACCCTTGAGAAGTAGTCCTGGATGGATTCTCAATGACTCATCTTGGTGCTCTTCAATTGAGCTCTTAGATTCATCTTTCTATTGATCTTTCTTCCTTCGTACATTCTTGCTAAGGCATCATACATTTCTTTCGGAGTCTTCTTGGATGACACTTGAGAGAACAAGTGATCCTTGATGGAATCAGCAATAATTATTTGTTCCCTAATCAAATCCTTTCTATACTTCACCTTAGCTTCAACCTCTTCAAGTTCTGCAACTTCATCCTTGATATATTTCTCAAGATCATTCTCCTTGAGAATGAGACCAATTCTATATTTCCATGCTCTGTAATTCTCTATGCCTTCTAGCTTGTCCTCAAGCTTGGTACTTGGGGCCATCTTAACAGGGGATCACAAAAAATTGAAAATCTGGAAAATGAGAAACTGATCTTACCAAGAGATGCGCTTGACTGAGGCAAGTTGACTGGTGTGCTTGGTTTCTGGAGATCTCAAGTCTTCACCTTTCAAATCCGACTTGCAAGATTCAGCACTGCAGCTTCTAGCAATTTTCTAGTTCACTGGATTTCTGCAGTTTTCTAGTGCAGTGTCAAACTAGGGTTTGACTTTTCGGGAGATCTGCTCCTCCAAAAACTTCGATCCTAGGCTCAGAAGATGCGCTCTAGGAGGGCGCAACTTTCCATGCAATCAGTTCTTCAAAACTCAAAATTTTCCCCGAAACCCTAATTTCTTGTCGAGGAGAGAGAGAGGGCTTTTTCACCTTGTGAAAGTTGTCCTATTCAGGTTAGCTCTGATACCATGTTAAGATTCCATATGCTAAGCTAGATTATCAGCATTCAATTTCAATTTCATAACAAAAGCATATAGACAGGATCACTGAAAGAAACAGTATCACAAGGTCAACACAGATTTACCCTGGGAAAACCCTAATGGGAAAAACCCAGCAAAAGCTTCGTCAATATAGATGATCAAAAGATAAAGGATAAAACCCCGACTGATCCTTCTCCTCCTTGCAACTACAGCTATCTCTCTCTCTTATGCGCTACACAAGTGAGTGTGAGTGTGTAGAAATGAGGAGAGCCTCACTTCTATCTATATTCTTCCGTCCACTTGACAATTCACTCCACCAAGTCGGCCCCACTAAAATTGATTGGGCCGACTTCTCTAGGAGGACACAACCAACTTAATATTATAATAATTAGGGTGCTAATGACCCGACTTACAACAGAGGGAATTTCCTCATGACTCTTAGTGATTCTCCCGATACGAACATCGGGGTATAATGAAATACAAATGATTTTCCCGATAGGAACATCGAGGATAATAAGTAAATACACTTTAAAGTTACAATAATTCAACATGTACTTGGTTGAAGTCTATATCGAGGAAATTTTGTTGGGTTTTCTTCCCCACGAGGGTTTCCCAGGATAAATCTTTGTGTTGTCTTTTGTTCTGTTATGCTTAATATTCTTTCAGTGATCCTTTTGTTTTGGCATAACAACATTTAAAATATTCACATGGTATCAGAGCCAACCTGAAAGAAGACATTGTGCATGAGCTTTTCCGCAATACAACAAGTTAGGGCTCACTATTTCGAACACCTCCCTCCACAGATCAGTCAAAAAAGAAGGACCAATCAACTCACTCTAGGAGGGTGAATCTTTCTATCGAAGCAGTTTTCAATTCTATGGATTTTCATTTTTTGACCTACCACTCCTGCCTAGAGAAACTACGGCATCAGATTTTCCAAGGTTCCATCCACGGATTCCAGAAAAGCAAGATACAGTCTAGCTCGCCTTAAGGAGGCACATATTTTCCTCCAATCATCTCTACAAGTAATCTCAGTTGAAAAAATAGGGTTTTCCAGTCAAACCCTAGGTTATCCTAAAGCAGATTCCAGAAACAGTCCTCAAATTGGTAAGTTCTATGTCCTATATTTCCATTTGAGATTCTCATTCATTAAAGATGACAAACAGTACCAAGCTTGATGAAAAGCTTGAGGGAGCAGAGAACTTCAAAGCATGGAAGTATAGAGTCATGCTCATCCTTGAAGAACATGACCTAGAAGGCTACAACAAAGATGAGGTCAAGGAACCAGAGCGAGATGAGGCAAAGGCCAAGCACAAGAAGGATATGATCAAAGCCAAGAGGATCATAGCTGATTCTATCAAGGATCATTCAAAGAATACTCCAAAGGAAATGTTCGATGCACTAACAAGTCAATTTGAAGGGAAGAACATCAATAGAAGAATGACCTTAAGAAACCAACTCAAGGGTGTGAAGATACAAAAGGCAGAATCTATGCAATCATACTTCTCAAGAGTATCTCAGGTCAAAGAACAGTTAGAAGCCATTGGTGACATGGTGGAAGAAGCGAAAGTTGTGATGACCACCCTAAATGGTCTCCCAAGAGAATGGGATTCCTTCATTAGAGGAAAACGTGCTAGAAGAAAGTTAACCAAGTTTAGCAAACTATGGGAAGAATGTGTACAAGAAGAAGGAAGGATAGCAAATAGAGAAGAGAAGCTAAATGATAATGAATATCAACCTCTAGCTCCTCATGCAAAGAACGAAAGAATCGAGGATCACCTCCCAGAAGACCACAAGACTTCAAAAGAAGTAAGAGACCTAGAAAGGCCTACTCATCCTTTGAATGTTATGCATGTCATAAGATGCAACACATTGCTAGAAATTGTCCTCTTAAGAAAGATCAGTTCAAGAAGAAGAACCGAAAGTACCATGCCCATGCAGCTTAAGAAAATGAATTAGATAAAGAGAGGGCTAGAGAATATGAAGACTCTAGTGAAGAGTATGTCCTAATTTCAGCTCTCACAGGATCAATCTCTCATGGAAGTGACACTTGGTTTATAGATAGTGGTGCTTCCAAACATATGACAGGTCACAAAGATTCTCTCTCATGTCGTACCCAAAAAGGCTATTCACATAAGGTACAACTTGGAGATGATAATCAGTACCCCATCAAAGGAATGGGAGAAGCCTCTTACAAACTAAAATCCAGAAAGTCCATGAAGATG
Organism: Pseudotsuga menziesii; assembly: GCA_001517045.1. NCBI lineage: Eukaryota > Viridiplantae > Streptophyta > Pinopsida > Pinales > Pinaceae > Pseudotsuga > Pseudotsuga menziesii. The sequence continues at coordinate 321,494 of LPNX010331687.1, forward strand.
AAATAAGTCTTATATGTTCCAAGTTTGAAAAAGAATCTGCTTTGTATTTCAACTCTAGATAAGAAAGGTTTTAGAGTTGCCTTTGTAGACGGTGAAGTTCTTATGTGGCTAGAAGGAAAGACAATAGATGATGCTACTATAATTGGTGTTGAAGAAGAAGGACTGTACAAATTGAAGGGGCACATATATTCATCTCTTACAGCCAGTACCATCAGTCCATGTGAACTTAGGCATAGAAGACTTGCTCTTGTGAACTATAAAGCATTGCCAATTGTGAGCAAGGTAGTGACAGGTCTACTAGAGATCCAAATCAATCATGAAGGAGTATGCAAAGGATGTGCTAAAGGAAAGAACACCAACAACCCATTCCCAAGCAGTAACAACAAAGCAAAAGGGATCTTGGATATTGTCCACTCAGATATCTGCAGACCAATGTCAGCTACTTCCGTAAGCAGGTATGTGTATTATGTCTCTTTTATTGATGACTATTCTCATAAGACTTGGATATATTTCTTGAAAGGAAAAGATGAAGTATTTGAAAAGTTCAAGGAATTTAAGGCTCTTGTGGAGAATCTTTTCCGACCTAAGATGATATGCAGTCTTATTTCTTTTCTACATCGCATTTGGAGCTTTGTCGACTCAATGACAAGGCGAGACCAGTACCCATACTTGGCCTATTATTCTTTAGAGACTATTGCCTCATCTAAGCCTTTGAGCCATGCTCGAGGTTGGTTTACGAGGGTCTTAGACCTCTTGGAGTCCATGGGCATTCAGATGGACCAACTCCTTCCTTTTAGATATTCCTTGGATGCACCTAGCCACCTCCTACCTATTAGATAAGAGTTGAACAGGAGCACAAAATTTTATCCAAATCACTTGGGTTAACCCTCAGGGCGGGTTTCGCCCTAAGATGGCCTTCTACATTGAGCACTTCTTGGAGATGAGAGACAAACTCATTGTCCAGTATACTCTTCACCATTGTCTACATGCTCTATGCATTCGCATTAGCCAGTTCAAAGTGGGTTCTCATAGACTTCAGGTAAAGACAGACCACCAAATTGATCGTTCTGACAAGATCTATCAGTTATGCCATCATCAGGAGGTCAAGATCAATGAAGCACCACTCGCGAGTACTTGCAAGTCTGAACAAGTCGACCTCCTAGCCATGTAATCGTGTGAGACTCATCATTGACTCAGCAAACTTGCAACGACTCGAAAAACTCACAGAGACTCGAAAAATTTGCAAGGAATCGAATCGAACTCGACACTGACTTGGCAAGCACAAAAAATATCCAGCGAAACCTAGCATGGACGTCAACTCTTCTCTTGTTCGGGTTGACTGTTTTTGAAGGGGAAAATGACGTGAATGCACTTATAAAGCTCCCACACCGTATGTTCATTCTTCAATCTACCAGTGCTGCTGAGTGGGCAAATTCATCAGTGGTGCTGAGTGGGCGAATTCTACATAAAACTTTTGAGTTTGTGGCAATTTGGTGAAGAGTACATTGCTTAGGAGGGCACAGAGGGCATATCTTCATTTTCAGATATACTATTGTCATCTACAGATGAGACTAAGGCGCTTTTGTTGAGTATTGTACTAAGGACGAAGGCGCTACTCCTTTGAATAGTTCATGGGTTTGAAGGTGGACGCACACATTGAAGACATTTTGTCTAAGTTACCGGAAATGGCCCTGCCACCCTCTTGAAACGTCGATCGTCACTTCATATATGGATACGGGCTTGATTCAACACTGAAACAATATGTTTTTGTACGTTTTTGGCAAAAAACAAAACGTATCTAGAGATGTAGATATTGATCCGGCTATGAGGATACGAATCCTGCTGGATCTAATTCGTATCAAAAAAATCAAGATACGTATGGAGGGAGTTAAAAAAAAACGCCTATCAAACAAATTTAAAAAATGATTTTAATATTTGATTGTGTTTATAACTTTATTATAGACCCATTCTACTAATCCCTAAAACGCCTGCTACAACAAAGTTACAAACATATGTCCTTTACTTCTCTCGACTCAGCCCGTGCATTTGTCTCGACTCTAGAGTCTTAGGGCTTCGGCGTCCAGTGGTCATAATATCAAAGGTGAAGATAGTGATGTTATTTGCTACACTAAAAAGTAATGAATTAGTAGTAACAATGGGTAACCAAAAATTAACAAAATCGATCACTTCTATAAGCCTTTTGGAAAATTGTTTTCCTCCCATAAAGAGGAAAACCAATAAGATAGTGTATTTGTTCAAAAGTTTTGATGGTAATTTCTCAAATAAGATAACATGGGAACCTATTAGTGTTGCCAAAGGTATGCCCCCATGGGTACAATGAAATTTACTTAATAAAGTGATCAGGAAAGTTATGGGGAGACCATGTAGGGAAAAGTGAAAGAGTTCATAGATTAGTAGCCATCCTTGTAGGGAAAAGTGGAATAAGAAAAAGAAGAGGGAGAGATGGAAATGGGAAGAGAAAAAAGAGAAAAGGAGAAGAGAAGAGAGGAAAGAGAAGAGAAGAGAAAAGGGAGAAGGGGAAAATAAAAGAGAAGAAGGAAAATAGAAGATAAGGGGTGAATGAAAGAGAACTGATAAAAGAGAAAAGGGAAGAGAATATAAGAGGGAAAAGATGGAAGGGAAGTTAATAGACATAGGAAAAGAGGGAAGAGAGAAGAAGAAGAAGGGAGGAGATGAATAATAAAAGGAAGACATAGAAAAATGGGTAAAAGAGGAAGAAGAGGAGGATGAAAAATAAGAGAAGAAGAACAAAAGGAGGATGAGAAAAAGGAATATCTAAGCAAAATTTATTTATTTTGGTTAAATTTCTTCTCCATATTTATGCAATTTTACCTCGAAATATTGACCATTACAAATCAGTCCCTAAAAACCTCAAACTCTACCCCTAAAACCTAAAAATGTCCATTAAATGCTAAAGCCAACGTAGAAATCATCAATATATCCGTAAGAAATTTGAATACAAGAAAGGATTTGAGGGAAAACTCCTAAAATATATGAATCAATTTGAGTGAAAACACAATTATATTGTGGGGAAAATGAAATATCTTCCTTGTAGGGCCCAATAGTCTTTGTTGGACTCATATTCTCCCCACAATCTCATCAACTAGGTCACCACAATCTCTATAGAGCTCCACAACATAGAAGTCCCATAAACAAAATTTGGTATGAGGTAAAAAGTGTGATGTGAAAGTTAGTTTATGTCAGAAATGCATCAACATTTGGATGTAAAAATGGCGTTGTGTGCATTTTTATTTTCCATGCATGTAATATATTTGATTCTCTTTATTGTTCTAAATTTGATGTATCATTTTCTATATACTCTTTGCATAATTTTGCATCCTCCAATGCCCTTTTCCATGTCTTAATTTCTTGGTTCCCTCGGTTATTTATTTAATTAAAATCCTAATTTTTCAGTAATTAATTATTTACTTGCATTAACTAATTACATACTTTTAGAATTTTAATTGGTGGAGTTTATGAAGATTTTTATTTCTAGGTCCCATTAACAAGAGGAAATGCCCTATTTCCCAACAGTAAGGGTTCTCCCGAGTGAGAGATCACAATTATACCTCACACTATTTTGAGTGGGGAACCCATCTAGATACTAGCCCAACAAACATTATTGCTTTGAATGATATTATGAACTTTAAATGCAGACTGCATGCACAAAATTGTTGTACCTATCTTAGATAGGAGCAATGGCTAAAGGAAGAAAACACAAAACCAAACTTACTTTTACCACTATCATCAACAATAAAGTTACTATATGAATCAATTGTAGAAAATAAAAATGGATAGCTATTTTTCAAGAACAATCTATGATTATCAACTAGCTAGAATTCCATGTACACAAGCTATACACAAACCACTTAAAGATAAACATATGTAAGTATTTAGAATAGATGATAAAAAGAATTCCATGCAAACACCACACTAGAATAAGAGTCTTTCTCCCAATAGGTTGGCCAACAAATTGCTTCTGTTTATTGAATTTATGTAGAGAAGTTTTACAAGAGGTGAAAAAAGCAAAGCCCCCCTTCCATCTAGTTCTCATTCTACTTATAGATAATTTAAGAAATTTCAGTTATAGGAAGTTGAATAGTTTCTTGGACTGTTTGGAGCAATGTAATTTTGTGTAATTGTTTCTTTTTCTTGGGTTTCGATATTTCTATAATGTACCCATGCTTCAAAAGTCTCCTTAATGACATTGTCATAAGGGAACACACGTTGCTCTACTGGAATCCTCAGTATTGCAAGGCTTTTCTTACTTTGAAATATTCTTATACAATTTTCCCAGCAAGGATTTTAATTAATCTCATTTGCCTAGATGGAGCTTCCACATGTATCTTCAAATTTTGGATGTTGACATTAGAGTTGGAGAGGATAGACTAATTTGTAGCCAGATATAGTCCTCTAATGTCTGAATCACTTTATCTTGTGGCATAAACTATTCCCATGCTCTGAATTTTGGCAAATTAAATTTGTTGGTGATTTGCTTTACTTCCCACCACCATCTTTGATTATTGGAAAACTCTGTCAACATTCTCCAGTGTTTCCCCACTGAAAGTTTCACAAACATTTAAACCTGGGAAGCTTTGGTGAAATGTTTTGCAACTCAGTTTTCCATCTGGTGAGCGCTTCAAATTTGAAACGTAGCTCTTGTTGATGTATTCTCCACATATGAAGTTGATTATAGATATTGGTGAGATTGTAATAATCATTTTGAAAGATCAGTGCTTTGTTATATAAATCCCTCACTACAATATTTAACTCATTTTACAATTCAGTGGCATATGAGACGAGCTTGATTGGGTTACCCCCAACTTTTTTGCAATAGGTCACTTGATTTTATAGGAAATCCACCTACTTCATGTTTTCATCCAATATCTTTTTTAATTTCTAAGTAGCAAATATAATGGTTTTAGAGAAGGTAACTCTTGTGGTATCCGTCACAAATGGATCAGTCTCCCTGGTATCTGTGATGGTTACCTAAGTGGAAATGACCAAGTCTCGGCTCCCATTTAACTTCATCTTCCTATGAGACTACTTGACAACCTTCTGACATTTTCTGTTGAACCTGAATAGTTCCAAGCTGGTCACTTCTTTAAAGGTTGTTTGAGACTTTCGGCCATGCGACTTGCTATAAATCAACATCACTTGAGGATGGTAAGTGTCCTCCAGTGAACGCCCATATTTTTGAAGGGTTCTCAAAATCTTCATACATGCGTAATGACTGATTTTCTTTGTCATTTTCAATCCCTTTAGATTCAATCTTATTTTCTTGGTCCTTTGATACTTCCTTTTGTTCATCATCTTCCATCATGTGCTCAACTCTATTTCTTGAGTAGGGGTCTAGTTTGTTTTTGTTCATCAAGAAATTGATTGGCAATTCGGCCACCAATGTCATTGAGTGAATCCATTGTGGACAAGTCTTTTTTAAATTGTCAGCATGGTGATATGTCAAGTAATTGTCCATTCCAACCTCATCCAAATTCATATTTAAATTTGAAGGTTTTAGAGGTTTTGAAGGTATGAATGTTCTTATATTGGTCATACCTTCTCCAAAGTTCTTATGCAAATCAATAACTAAATTTGATGGCTTTTTAATCAGGTGCAAGACATTCTCCACATCAATAAGTTCTTTGTCTTGTGTGTCGGTATTTGCTTTGGTGGGTGGTATGGGTAAGATACTAAATTACTTAGCATCGATTGTAATTTTAGTAAGAGGAAAAAAAAGACCAATGCCCACGTCGAAATTTCAATGCGAGTCACAGAGGAGGGCCGAATGAAATCGCAATGCCCAACCAAGACACGCATGAACTAGGCAACCACCAGATGCACAGTGTTAGCACGAGGAGATAACGATAAAGCCAAACAAGAGGAAGGTTGACCAATGGTTTTACGTGAAGAAATCCTCCAAACCTTGGACACAATATTCAGAAGATTTTGATGTGAAAGAGACTTAAGGCATCAATCTGAACGATTGAACACAACAAAGCAATACTTGAGAAGACATTGCAAAGAGGGCAATGAACGTTGGAATTTACACAGGAACTAGAGATCAGTTGTTTGATTCCACGGGATAATTGCATCAAGCAGTAGTTGTGTTATCAGTTCTTTCATGCCCAAATCAATCCTTTTCACAGTAGTATGAGAGGGTAGATTTCCTTGGTAAATTATGTTTAATGTTCTTCAGGAAACGCACTTTAGCAATTTATTTACAACGAGGTGCATCGAACAGAATTTTAAATAGTCCTTGTCGAAGATTTCTGCGAGTAACATACCTTACATGAGCTTTACTGGGAATTTTTATGGATTCTTGTAAGTCTATTTTAAGTAAAACATGGCTTATTGTTCACTTGCGTGTACAAGTTTCATATTGCCAATATTTTATAAAGTACTTATTATCGATGAAATTCATTTTGAATTCCGGGGTTGGCATAAGACTATGAATTTTTAGAGAGTCGAGATAAGCCTTTACAAAACTGCAAAAACCCATATCTTGACCCCAAGTGCAAAGGTCTGATATCAATGCTTGCGCGACCTTTGAGGGTGAAACGAAACAGTGTTCAAGTTCCCCAAAGTTTTTCCTCTCTTGCATAAGAGGGTGGGCATCGGTTACATGCGATCCATTCTCCTTTCATGAAAAACCAAGCGTCGCCATAAACTCTTGAGTCCCAAGAAGACGAAACACTTTGCCTACCTCGTGGACGACATTAAAAGCATACGAAGGCAACAAAACAAGGGATCACACATTGGAGGTAAGGAGCAAGTACTGCTAGGTCCTACACCTTTTTTCCCCTTTCACACTTAGTCGTCTATGAACCTAGCAGTGCGACGGTGGCAGGTAAGACTATGTTCAGGTCCATCCACTAGGGTGAAGGCAGCGCATCCTTCCACCAAAGGTACATTCTATTTTCCTATACGCTTTTCATACATTCCTATTTAATTTTATGACTGATTTCTTCATGTGTGCAGGTTGCCTTCATGACAATCTGAGCATGGAGTACTCCCATTGTTTGGATTTTGCTCGGATGAGCCTGGCTTGTTGAGAGCGACATGGGGTCATGAAAACCTCCTGTCCTCGGGTTGAAACTGACTGCAGCCTATTGTACTAGATGACTGTAAAAATTCCAATTTCTAATAAAAAACTCATTTGGGCATACTTGCGTCTTTTCTTCTTGACATTTTATCGTTCAGATCATTTTTCACTTTTGTATGTCATTTCAAATTACTACACCATCTGTAAATATTTCGGATGTAAATATTATTTTGTTTCTTTCACTGACTTGTACATAAATGGCTGGTTTTCACATTTACACGTTCCGCTTTCTGATAAAGTTTTTTTCAAATTAAATTAGTTGTACTTAGATTTATGTTCTTTTCCATTTACTGCAAACTGTTAAAATTAACAATCTCACTCTCATTAAACATCTAAAACGTTAAGTTCATTACTTCACAAAGCAGTTTGCTTACATGCAAGGAATTAATGAATTAATTTCCAGTTAATAAATATAAATTTGAATTTAATTGTTGCAATTTTTTCCATGCCTTAAAAGCAACTAATTATCTTAGATTCCAATTCATTAGAAAGATTCCAATTATTTATGCTTTTATCAACTGACGCCTTAGGTGTATTTTCCCAAAATTATTATTTATTAACATTGTCTAGTTTATTTTTGTAAATATTGTATGATTAATTTCTGCAGTTGATTTCATTAACTAATCATTTTCATCTTTAGAGATTATTTCAAGTTTGCTTAGATAGTTTGCACATAGTTTTTATGTACTAACGCTTTCAATTTTAAGATGATTAGCACAATTGCTCCTACCAATTTTATGGCGCTATTATTCATTAATGCATTTAGCATCATTAATTAACTCTATGAATCTTATCTATTTGAGGGCTTAAAGCACAACCTGAGCTTCCATCCCCCTCCTTCCCCTTAACCAACCCGTGAAGGGTGTTTTTAGTGTTCTTGCCCAAACCATGTCGTTTTGAACATCAACAAGATCCTCACCGGCTTCTTCAAATACCCCAACCAGAGACACTAAGCATTATACATACAGGAGGCCCTTCAGTTCCTAGCCCATATTCTTCACCGGCTTCTTCAAATACCCCAACCAGAGACACTAAGCATTATACATACAGGAGGCCCTTCAGTTCCTAGCCCATATTCTTCAGCCTTTCGCTTGACCAAATTCTACCAAGTAGACACTTCCTTTTTTACAGCGCTGCTCTTAGGAAGGGGCAATAAGAGACAATCTGATAGCAGCACAGTCTTAGCCTACAAATCAGTGAACCCATGGGACGTTATCCCATCTCACAGAATCTCAACAGAATGACATGACCAAATCCCTCCGTATGAGGCAGATGAGACGCCACGCCTCAGTGACGGGCTACCTCCTTTATAGACGGTCCAGACCTTCCACCAATTCTTCCTTTGGACAACATACTATTTTGAGTTTCCTTCATTCGGCCTTAGGAGAGATGGATCTATTTCATGATAGACCTACTTCATCACTATTAGATTTTCTTGCTCCTGGATCTTTCACTTGATTACATCACCAACCATGTGTGCGGCCTCTCGTGCTTGAAGTTGAGGGTTTTCCATGTTTCTCATGCTTCAACATAAACTTCTAGCATTGTTCTACTGTACTTTACTTTACTATTTTTTTCCTTTTATAGGAGACCGTTCAGTAATTCTACTTTGTAATGACATAATTGTACTCAACAGTCCCATTGACCTACTTTTGTGGTCATTAGTTGGGCATTAATGACATTATCTTATCTTATCTTTATATTATCTCTCTCCAACACTAATCAACCTATAGAAAGCTCTCCTATTGCTCGTATCTCTCTCTTTGTTGTCTTTGGTCTTCTCTCTTTGATTTTGACTGGAGGGTTTTTCTCTTGATTGTTTAGATCCATTCCTTTCCCACTTTCGTGAACTCTTCATCCTTCCCCATCTCAAAAGAGGCTTTAGTATAGCTTACAAGCAGGAGGTAGACCTTCTTTGATCCATAAACTGTCGTGGATATTCCACTAGAACAGTTCATCACAACGGATCTTACAACTTATTTCTTAGTTTATTAGCTTATCTTTATTGAATGTCAAAAAATTGGAACTAAAACAATAATAACTAGAGTCTAGAACAAATAAGCACACAATAACACAAGATATACCCTGGGAAAACCCACTATGGGGAAAATCACAACAACAAATGAGGACTATACCTTGCTCTTTCTATAGCCCAATATGAAGGAGATGTATAATTCCTTCGCTTCTCAACATGGAGTTGACAGGTGGCATTTAAAAAAATAATAATAACAAAAAATATAGTTCAATATGGAACATAAAACAAATATTTCAATATTCACTAAAGTAAAATATTCTGATATCCACGTTATATATATATATATATGTGTGTGTGTGTGTGTATGTGTGTGTGTGTGTAGTTCCTTCTATAATATGAGGGAGATATGTAATTATATATATTCCATGTTGAGCACGGAAGGAATTACATATCTCCCTCATATTATAGAAGGAATTGCATATATATATATATATGAAAAATGATGGAAAAATTGACATAGTTAGGAGGGTGAGATGTTGATTAAGGGTTTTTTTAAGGTTTCTAGAGTTTTTGGCATCGCGATGGTTTCAGGGGATTCAAGGGAGACTTCATTGCCTCTGCAACGATTGGTGGACTAGTTGTAGAAAAGGATGATCCATTTTTTCTTCTATATGATGGGACTCAAACCTTTGAAGCAAGTTTCCTCTCCTATAAGTCGATCCAAAAGATGCCTCCAAATTAGATCTAATGGGGTCATTGATCTATCCTTTGAGTGGTTTATTGAGGATTAATCTAATGTAATTTTGGGGCTTGTATAGTTATTTCTGCAAAAGAAAGCTTTTTCTTCCTAAGTGTAGGTCTTGGCTTGGTGATGTTTGGGGGCCACATGTGTTGAGCAAGGTAAAGATCTTGTTGCTTAAGAGGGGCTATTACTCCTTTATATTTTATTCTAAGGACTATAGGATTTCAGTTTTGATGAAGGGGCCATGGTGTTTTGGAGATTTCCCCTTGGTGCTAATGGCCTGGAACGAACATTTTAACTCGTCTTATGCTTTTTGAGATTTTTGGTTGCTTTGGGTTTGTTTGGTTGGCCTTCCTCCTCAATTGGTTTGCCAAGACTTTAAGGGCTATTGGGGATTCCATTGAGAGGTCTTAGCAAATAGACACTTGAACCCTTGATGGAGATGGCATGCCTAGATTCCTAGCCCTGATGAACACCAACGGTGGCCTGTCAGACCAAGTTACTCTGAGGTGTGGTGGTTGGTCCTAGAGTATGAAAAAATTCCTTTCAAGTATTGATTCTATAACTATGCAAGCCACATTTTGTGTGACTATCATCGAAGGTAATTTGTGTATAAGAAGCGACACCCTTCAGGTCTAGTGACTTCCTCCTAGGATGCTAGGTTTTTAGTATTTCAAATATGCCTCTAGTTTCAAGGGAGGGGGGCCTGTCTATTTCTACAAAACTACACAATGAAAGGAATTTGTTGATGTTGAAAGATGGATATGTTTCTCTTTCTCTAGATATGGAAATCATTGTTCCAAGGGAGCATGTGTCAATAGTGGATGGTCTGGGTGACCTTTCTCAAAGGGTCTCTCTTGTTCTTCCTCTATCTAGTTTAGTTAAGGAAGGGGTGGATCCGAGTGCATTGACGAAAGATGGGGTAGGTTACTATTTGCCAATGATTGCCTCGTTCGTGTCAACGACCACATCTGAGGTTAAGGAAGGATCTCTATATGTTTTGAGTGAGCTTGATGCTAGTTCATGTTAGTTTTTCTAAGTTATTTTACTTAGGATCTTTATCAGAAAGAATAACAAGCACAACAATACATCAAAGATACACAAGACACAGAGATTTTCATCGGGGAAACTATAAAGGAGAAAACCCCGCATACTTCCTCGAAATAGTTCCGTCACAAAGATAAGATGACAAGATAAAAATAACCCAAGAACAATATGTCTGCAACAGCTCTCTGCCTCTCCTCTTCCTCTCTCTCCTAAAGCGCACATGAGAGAGCAAGTGAAGTGTGTGACAAATGAGGAGGGCGCCTCCCTATTTATATTCTTCCGTTGAGTTGCTAACTCAACCACCAGGTTGACCAGGCTATTTGTGGGGCCGACCTACCTAAGAATACACATAAATAATTTTTCCTTTATTTAACCTAGGGACTATTGCCCCGACTTACAACGGAGGGTTTACCTCAATGACCATACACAATGATGACATCCCCAAAGGAGGAACACACGTCTCCGATGGGGGGTACAACAATATACAATAGTAATATACATCAAAATATCTTTCGAAGTCACAATTACAACAACACTCCCTCTTAACTAGGAAGGTATTCTCTCGCCACAGTCATCAACACATTTGGTCATCGTCACCGAGTCATCATCGTCATTGTTGCCATTGTCCTCATCTTATCCAATCTGCCGCATCCATCCATCATAGGAAGTTTCTACAGAGCCAACCCTTTTTCATGTTGGATGTAGGCCTAGACCTCATCTAGGTCTTCATCATGAGAAAGCCATCACGTAGGTATATACCAAGACCATTCTTTACATTGCTACTGCAATAACCTGTGTCTCCTACCGTCTTCTCGTCATATCGAATCATCATGTAGGTACAGCTCAAGACCTTCTTTACATTGCCATTGCAATAACCTGAGTTTCCTACCATCATTGCGTAGGTACAGTCCAGGACCTTCTTTACATTACCACGGCAATAACCTACGTTTCCTACCTTTATCTTTTCGTATCCATACCATCTATTTAGTCTTGCACAAAACAAAACAAAGCACACAAATCACAGCCCAGATGCAGACCACCTTCGTTCTATCAACATAGGAACATGTCAAGATGTCATCAAGACAATCCTGCATCTACCACTATGTGAGAACCTTCTAGGAGCACACTCGGTGCATTACGTCTCTCCACGATCTACCTGTGTTCTACCAATAAAGGAGACCCGCCTAGGTGCACCTCTCATGCTTTGTGACCTTATCATTTCAACATGGGTACACACATATATGGATATATATGTAAGGATTTATTACGACCAAACAACCTGCTGCATCAAGACCTTTTATGTTCTAGGTCAACCTCAAGGAATTCCATCTGAACAATCTGCGTCCAGGATCTTTTCCGTTCAGATAACCTGCGTACCACGCTAAGTCTCATTTTTACGCTTAGACAACCCACGGGACTTATCACAATCGAGTAACCTGCATACCATGCTAGGTCTCATTTTTACACTTGAACAACCTGTCTCAGGACTGATTACGTCTAATTATAACCTGTGTATCACGCCAGCACTCGTATTTACACTCAGACAACCTACAGGACTGATTACGTCTGAGCATCCTTCTTCACCAAGATTTTTCCTGCTCAGACAACCTGTCTCATTTCCCATGTGAGATATCATGCATCTGCGTTTTCTGGTCTCTTGTTATTTCTAGCATAGAAACATATCAGGACTAATTACATCCGAGGATAACCTACGAGCTTCGCCAGGACTGATTACATCCAAGGACAACCTACAGGACGGATTACGTCCAAGCAATCTACGATCTTTGCCAGGATTTTACGCTCAGACAACCTATCTCACCAGCTATGCTAGAACTCATCACTCCCTCTTTCGAGAAGTCTCATTTAGGATCACACCAAGTCTTTCTCTGAAGTACTCGAACTTCACTCTAGCTATTTCTAGAATAGAATCACATTAGGACTGATTACATCCGAGGACAACCTATAGGACTAATTACATCCGAGCAACCTACGAACTTTGGCAGGACTTTTACACTCGAATAACCTGTATTTCCAGCTATGCTAGAATTCGTCACTCCCTCTTTCGAGGGGCCTTGATCTGGATCGCATACTAGAGCTTCATTGCTCCTCTCTGCATCATACAAAAATGCAAGTCAGATCAATCAAATTAGATAGTATCTTTCAAAAAACATACTACCTCACAACTAGCCGAGCAAGTGGCAACATATCTTGCCTCTACTGTACTCATCGCCATGCAGGACTGCATCCTGCCAAACCAGTAGCTCATTCTGGATCTCAAACTGAAGAAGCAACCCACGGTGCTCTTCTTCTCAGTGGCACTGCCTGCCCAATTCAAATCAACATAACCGTGCATGTTAGTCTTCTGATTCGTATCATACTTGAGCCCATACTCAACTGTACCCTTCGGGTACTTCACTACATGCTTTGCAGCAACCAGGTGAACATGCCTCAGATCTGTCAGTAATTGGCTCAGGGTGTTCACAGCAAAGCATATGTCTGGTCTCGTATTCGTCAGATACATCAATGAGCCAAACATTTGACGATACATCGTGGGCATCAACTTACTCTAATGAAGCATCACAGTGTAGCTTCAAGTTTGATGCCATAGGTGTGGCTATCTCCTTGTGGCCCAGCATTCTGAATTTCTTTAGAATCTCCATTGCATACTTTCCTTCACCAAGGAAAATCCCATCCGCATTTTGCCACACCTCCATGCCTAAGAAGTGGTGCATCATCCCCAGGTATTTTATTTCCAACTCGATGGCAAGTGTCCTCCTTGCATCTTCAATGAGTTCGTCCTCTCCTCTCAGGAACAAGACATCAACATATAGCAGGAGCATCACTGGTCTTCCGCCTTCAACCTTGAAGTAAAGGTTTAAATCCACTTTACTCTCATTAAAGCCTTGGCCCATCAGGAAGTTGTCCATCCTGTTGTACCATGTCGAGCTTGAGGATCTTCTGCAGTCATTCCCTTTGAATCGGAGTATCATCCTCCCTCTGCATTTTGTACTCTATGTATCAAAACATTCTGTATTGGAGTGACAAGTAACTTCATCTGCTACTGATCTTCTATGTATCCATCTAAGGTTACTGGATACCAAGATCCTCTTTCTTGAACTTTGTTGAAAAGTTCCTTTTGCACCCATCTCTGAGCTTGTCATTCTCTATAGGCTTTCATCTTCAACCTTGTAGCAAAGGTTAAGATCTTCATCACTCTAGGTGATCTTTAAGCTCGTCATGTAACTGTATGTGCTATCCCATGGGTGCCTTCTAAGCTCATACAAGGCCTTCTTTAATTTGCACACATGAGTTTGCCTGTCATGTGTCTCGACTCCTGGAGGTTGATCTACGTACACTTCCTCCTTGACTACACCATTCAAGAATGTTGTCTTGATATCCAACTAGTGTATCTCCCATCTCATACCTACACATATGGATCTAATGGAAGTGTACCTTGCAACTGGTGCAAATGTCTCCTCATAGTCTATGCCTTCTTTCTGTGAGAAGCCACATGCTACAAATCTTACCTTGTATCCCTCAATGCTGCCATCTACTACAACCTAGATCTTGTAGATCCATATGGAAGACACTACGAACTTCCCTTCAGGTCTCGACACAGCATCCTAGACATCATTCCTCTTAATCAACTGTTACTCTTTGACCATAGTCTCCTTCCCTTTCTTCTTGGCTACTTCTTCATAGCTAGAAGGATCTGCATCAATGATGTCGCTCAACAGTGTCACATAATTGGAGTGTGTCCGAGGCCTCTTACATTTTTTGGAAGTCTCATCATACTATTCTCCATCTTGGATGATTTCTCGTGCCCAAGATGGTCTTCATGTCTCGAGGTGGATTTGTCGTTCTCTTTATATTCTTTTGAAGCTCATTCTTTCGCCACAGTGTCTCTGACCCGGGGAGCTTCAGGTTCCTCTTCTGAACTGTCGTTACTTGTTCTTCGGAATGATCTACAAGTCAAGTTCAATTGCATGATTAGAAACGTCTTATAATTTCCAAAACATATTAATAGTGACAAATATATGGCACATAGTCATGCAACTATTTTAGCCAATGCTACAACATTCATCCATATCCCGTACACATACAGTAACTTCTAGATGCCTTCTACCCCAATGTTATTAAGAGTGTGTACTACTCCTAATATGTCAACAAAGAGGTTTTAATCTAGACAAGTAGCAATGGAATGTAGTACAACATCATTGACTTCTTTACCCATCATGTGCAATTCAGTAGTATAAATGCAAGCACTCAAACATGCCTAACACATCAACTAAATATAAACAAGTGCACAACCAAACAATATCATGAAATAACAATTGAGCACTTATCTGTGTTTGTTTGGTGGGTAGACTCCTTCTTGAGCCTTCTACTTCATCATCTTCTTCATTCACAACTACATCATTTCTTATCCAAATGCTGAGATGGATAAGAGGTTTTTCATGAGTTGAATCCTTCATATTTCTCATCGCTTGAGAAATCTTCTTTGAATCGTGAGAGCTTGATCTTCAGTTGCTCCCATCTTCTCTTCTCTTATTATGAGTCGAGCTTCTTCTTGTGTGCACCCTTCCCAGAGTCTGCTGAAAGTAATTAACTTCCTTCTAGCACACATTCCTTGAATGAATGAATCCCATGATCTTGGGAGGCCATTCAAGATGGTTATAAAATCTTCTTCTTCTTCGACTACTTCGTCACAACATCGAACACCTCCTTTGGTGTCTTCAAGGATGACACATGAGAGATGAGATGATCCGTAATAGAATCTGCAATGATTTTCTTGGCTCTAGCCTTAGACTCATCTCCCTCAGGCTCTTAGAACTTCCTTACTGATATACTGATCCAAGTAATTTTCTTCAAGGATCAGGGAGATCCTGAACTTCCATGCTCGAAAGTTGTCAACTTCACCA
The DNA here is from genome assembly GCA_001517045.1 of Pseudotsuga menziesii. Lineage (NCBI taxonomy): Eukaryota > Viridiplantae > Streptophyta > Pinopsida > Pinales > Pinaceae > Pseudotsuga > Pseudotsuga menziesii. Next base: position 337,303 of record LPNX010331687.1, read on the forward strand.
AGCTTATCATCAAGCTGGGTGTGATTAGTCATTTTGAAATGAGAATCTCAAATGGAAATACAAGGATTTAGATCTTACCGATTTGAGGTGTCTGACCTAGTTCTGGAGCTGGCTGATCTAGGGTTTGTCAAAAAAAACCCTAATTTTCCAAACTTGGAATTTCAAACTTCTGATTGGACAAAAAGATGCACCTCTTCAAGGCAAGCTGTCCAATGTACTCATTTTCTGAAAACAGTGGTGGGAAGCTCCCGAAATAAGAATCCCTAGTTTCTCCAATTTCTTCTGCATAATTGCTTCTGCTATATCTCTAAAGTTTCGACTCCTTATAGTCTAAAACTTCGCACTGAGATAGCCCGATCTATCTTCTTTCCAACCCCATAGGTTAGAGAAGAATTGGATTCTCCAAGTGGGACTTATGTCGAGTTTCCCAAGGTGACTGTTTTGAGGACTGTTCAGCTTAGCGAACTTCTACGGACTACCACGTGTCTAAAAAGCGGACCACATAAACTATAGTTCGTGCCCTACCTGCAACATCTTGCGAAATTTCATTTGGACCTTCCTAAACCGAGATATTGCAATTCTCCCTAGTTCACCTTTTTATGACTGTATTTTGGAGGAGGGTGGAACCCTGATTTGGAGGAATCATATCTCTTGAAGTATAGTGAATCTAAGGTTGAAACTTTCACACAAGGTACAGAAAGATTTCATCTTCGGCCTGTAAAAGTTTGGGCTCCTGAGCCTTCTCCAATGTCAATTTATTGCGAAAGTGCCAAGATGACTAGATTCAGTCTTTTAGGGTTTTCAAGTATGAAACCCTAATTTCCAGTAGCTGCCATTGTAGTTGTATTTCGGCTTCACAGTGCCTTCTTTCAGGGTGGCTCTGATACCATGTTAGTTTTTCTAAGCTATTTTACTTAGGATCTCTATCAAAAAAAATAACAAGCACAGCAATACATCAAAGATACACAAGACACAGATTTCCATCGGGGAAACCATAAAGGAGAAAGCCCCGCAAACTGCCTCAGAATAGTTCTGTCACAAAGATAAGATGACAAGATATAATAACCCAAGAACAATATGTCTGCAGCAGCTCTATGCCCCTCCTCTTCCTCTCCCTCCAAAAGCGCGCATGAGAGAGCAAGTGAAGTGTGTGTCAAATGAGGAGGGTGCCTCCCTATTTATATTCTTCCGTTGAGTTGTTAACTCAACCACTAGGTCAACCAGGTTACTTGTGGGGCCGACCTACCTAAGAATACACATAAATACATATTCCTTTATTTAACCTGGGGACTATTGCCCCGACTTACAACGGAGGGTTTATCTCAGTGACCATACACAATGATGACATCCCCAAAGGAGGAACACACATCTTCGATGGGGGGTACAACAATATACAATAGTAATATACATCATAATATCATCTGAAGTTACAATTACAACAACAGTTCATGCCGTGTAGTTGACGTGGGGCCCTAGGAGTTCTTTGATGGGATGATTTTTTATCTGGTTTGGAGTGAGTGCTCAAACGTGGCTCTAAAGGATGAGATCCTTTCTTCAAAACCTGTGTGAAGGATGATATGTTTTCCTCCTTAGATGGCGTGTCAAGTACTCTCATGCCACGAGTAAATTTCTCCCTCAATCAATCGACACTTGGCTCCTATCCATGATGATGTGGAAGGCTTTATTTCTTCTACTAGTAATTTTCAGGCTTCCTGTGCATCTTCGCCGGTTGTTTCAGGTGTGGTGGTGGAGGACCTCTCTAGTGTTGGGCCCTTACCTTCATCATCTATGCAAAAGTCACTCTCTAGCTACCCTATGGTCGTGGTAGGTAGTCTTGCTCAAGGTAAACAAAAAAAATTGTTCCTTTGGTTATGTCTCCTCCAAGTTCTTGAACTCACAAGGCTCTGAAGAGATGTTCATAGATCTTGTTTGATCCTCCAAGTGGCTAAAGGATTTTGGGGGATTCCAAGTCTTTTTTGTTGCGGTTTACTTGACAATTTGGTGATCTTTTGTAGCCTACTGGGCAATGTTTTGGAGACCCTTTGCTCATGTTGGAGATTAATTTTGTAGCCCACTGGGCAATTTATGTAGTTGGCCTCTTGGCTTGTTTTAACTACCCATGGAGCCTCGGCCCTCGAGCTCAATATGAGATCTTCCAACAGGGGGATGCTTACCACTAATAAGAGATGGTGGCCAAAAACGAAGGTCACAGTCCTATTAACCCCTAGATTTGCTCCATAGAAATCTAGATGGGCTAAGGGCTAGCACATTCCATTAGGATGGACTTAGACAACATCTCTAAAGACAATTTGTTAGAGCCAAAGTTGGTTCCCATTTAGTTGAGGTATATGATTGGTACAGTGATGTTTCCTTGGTATAGAGACAAATATTTCACAAGTTTCATCAGTGTTGAGAAGATTCCTATTTTTTAGAAAAAGGTTTCGAAGGTCCGCATAACAAAGATGATCACATTTTTTGCATCCTTGCGAGCTCAGGATTCCAATAAGACTTTTTTGGGCAACATGCAAGATACTTCATTTTTACAGTTAGGGTTTTGACTTGCATGACATTGCATGGCACATTGACAGGCGTGCGTCACTTTGCATGTCAATATCTAGCATATGCATGGACATGCATCACTTTGCACGGCAGCTTCAAGTGCAAGAGTGAACATGCATAGCTTTGACGAGAAAGTGGCAATAAACTACAGTGCATGCATGGATCACTTGAGTCTCCAAGAGTGCATGCATGGATTTGATTCAATTAAACAAGACGCCTGCATGGATCACACAAGTCATCTAGAGCGCATGCTTGAGGTACTGGCGGTAACTAGGGCGCATGCATGGTTCACTTGAGTGAGTTGGCATCTACGTGAGTTAAACAAGGGCTTGACTCAATTAACTCATGCACCTCCTTAGTGGGACTTGAGTGAGGAGCCATCTCACCTCAGTTTGCATGAGATTATTTCACTTCATTGGAGTTCAACTCAAGAGTATCTTCACCTATCTCAGCACTGGATAATTTACCTTCAATTTGATGAAAGCCAAATGCGCCTTCTCCCTCTTTGCATGACAAGTGTGCCTCTCTTTCTCCTTGACCTGATGCGCCCACCCTCTTGACCTAAAAGCATTCTTCATTCTTTAAAAGGAGGAGGTGCATAAGCATTAGAGATCAAATCTTTTTTCAGCAAGAGCTCATTCTCTTCCACAAATTCTTCTCTCCTTTCTAGCATTCATACTTTTGTGCAGGGTACGTCATTGTACCAATTTTGTGTTTGTCTCTTTGGCGCAATCAATGATTTGGTAATACTAAATAAAGTATTGTTATGCTTATGTTGAGCTCTCAAAGCTTGTTGGTATTTTGATAATTCATTGTGCAAATGCATGGAGGTTCTTAGCCTTTTACTTAGACAAATCTTCCATTTAGAAGCGCCTTCTATTTTTATTTTCCATCTCAATTGAGCAAGTGATAAAAGGGATCTCGCACCACCATTATCAATTTATTAAATATTTCCTTTGGCTGCATTTATTTGTGTGCCAAAGATAAAATAAGCACTTCTGTTACAGACCTTATTTCGTTGATTTTAATGATACAGCAATCTAGAAATTACATTTTGCCCGCTGTTTTTTCAAGGTAGATCAAAGATCTTAGTAGTTTGCAAGCTGGATATCAATTACTTAATTAGATTTGCAGACTTTTTTACTTAAATGCATGCTGGTACATTTATCTTACACACAGATTTTCTCATTTTGGACATTTACAACAGCGAATACTCAGGTTTTAATTAAATTTCAGTCATCTTTCGGTGTCCTAACAATAATATGCAGATCTGAAACTTCTTGACAGTGTAAGGACATTGAGGGACCCCCCCTGAGGTTAGATTCAAAACTACCTCAAAGAGAGAAGAGTGTTATCAGTTACATATTGGATAATATTCCTAGAAGTAACACACATTTTTACCACAGATTTTATTGCCTTAGATTTTACAGGGTACATTTTGCCTGCTAAGAAGTCCCTGAAAGTGGTGTGGCTTACTGTTTGGAACAAGTTATAAGCATTGCTTTGATGCAGTTTTATTTTTAATGGAACAAACATGACTTTTTTCCATGGGAAAAATAAATAAAATAATATATATATATATATAGTAAAAAGAATATTATAGATAAAACACTTATGTGACGTGCATTGAGGGAGATATGTAATTCTTTCAAAGCTCAACATGGAGTTGACAGGTGGAAACAAAGAATAATTAATAACAAAAAAAAATTGTTGCATCAAGTATGCTAAAGTTGGTGTGAATTCCATTAAATATTAAGATCGTTGTTTTAAAAATCGGTCAACTCGGACTCGAACTCGGCTGAGTTGACCAGGTTGACCCTCCACCAAGCTAACTCAGCCTTCAAACCAGATTGGGTGACTGGTTCGGTACCAAACCAGCTGAGTTGATGTCCAACTCAGCCTGTTAGGTACCGAACTGATCAACTCAGCCGAGTCCCAACCTGAATCGATAGAGTAGCCTAGAAAAAAAATCTGCTTTGTTCAGTTACTCAATAGATTTGGCAATACTAATTTGCAATGTTAAATTCTTAAAGTAAAAGTGACATTCTTCTTACCTTTCATTTTCTATCATTTTACTTAAATTTTTAACATTACCATTAATTGTTTCAGGATGTTTGAAAGTGGTTCCAACCTCATCGCACTTCATATGAAAAAAGCAGAATTTTGGATCCCATTCAGAATTCAACAAACTTAACAATTTTCAGGACTTCAGGATTGCAAAGTTCCCACCAAATTCTATCATGTACGAGGATATGGGATTGGCATTTAATCAAGCACATCAACCCCTCTACATACCTTAATGTTGGTTGTGTTGATTGTTGAACTCCTCTGTCATAACCTTAACAAAAAATGTATTCTTCACTCAAGCAAAATCACTTATTAAGCATGGGAATCTTTTTCTACCTTATTTTAACAATTGGATTAGGAAGTTTCACCAAAATTGTATGGTGTTGAGTCATAGAATAATGTCCTTGGAGGATCAACTTTAATACATATCCCCATTTACAAGGATCAACTTTGATACATATCCCCATTTACAAAATTTTGGGGGATTACATTTCAAATGCTTCCCCGTTTCGGAAACTCGTCCCTGTTTCCCCATTTCTTGCAACTTAGATTCTAATCCTAAAGCTATAAGATGAACCCTAACCTCATGCTTCTAGGCATTCATCTACTACTACCACTACTGCAATTGTAGATGACCTTGAGGAGTTCAAGCTTGAAACAGATGATGATGCTATTGCAGCATTGCCTATGCCATTGCTAGTCTTGATTTTAGTTCTACTTCTAATTCTAGCAGTGGCGATGAGTTTGATGATTGATCATGTTCATCAATGACATGTATGATGTAGCGGTATCATAGCATATTGTTTGTTGGACTTTGCAGGCCATTTAGGCCTCATTGATTATGTAATTTGTTTCAGAATCCAGATATGTACTGCAAAGTGTTGATTTTTCTGAGCAGCATTGAGAGCCATTCTCTTAGGAGAATGGAGACACCTGGTCTGGGACCAGGGTGTGGACTCAACCTAGAGTTGAGTGACCATTCTATTGAATGGGGATATCTGGTCCTGGACCACGATATGGAACCAGTCCAGCACTAGGGGACTCAACCTTGAGTTGAGTGACCATTCTGTTGAATGGTGACATCTGGTCCGAGACCAGGATGTGGAACCAGTCTTGAGCTGAATGGCCATTCTTTTGAATGGAGGAACCTGGTCAGTTACTAGGAATTCACCTAGTCCGGGACTAAGCACTCAGCTCGGGGCTGAGGGCCATTCTCCAGAAGAATAGAGGTGCTTGATCTATTACCTAGTATTTGACCTAGTGTCAAATTATGCAGCCTATGGCTAAGGCACCTGGTCTGTGTTATCAAGAAGACACTATAAGCCCTAGACCGGGTCTAGGCATGTGTGACACTCTGACCCTCGATCAGTGAGCTTTGTGATCTTCTCCAAGGCTTAGCTACCCTTGGTTAAGACACCCTAGTACCCGATCTTGGTGTCACACTGAGTGTCAAATAAAAGCATTAGTAATTCTCTCTGTTTATGATGATGTACTTTGAGTGGGGATGAAAGACCACCTTGACCACTTGTATTGACCATAGGGCACTTGAAGAGGGCTAAAGCAAAAGTCAAAAATACATAAGGACCCTTAGTACCACTAAGGTGTAAAAGTGAAAGTGCAAAAAGTCCTTCAGTACCACTAAAGGTAAAAGTCAAAGTGAGAAAAGAATAAAATAATATTATTTTGTTCTTTCTAATTTTGGTCCACTTACAGATGACTCAAAGGATATAAAAGAAGATCAATCCATTTCAGTTTTACACACACTCTTGCTCTCACAGGTGAAGCTGCTCCAACAGAAGATTTCACAGGTCATTGAAGAAAAGGAAGTTTGATGTGATGCCCTAGCTAGATGAGTCTAGCTAGGGCATTCACAATTATTTTCTTATAAACCCTAAGCTATGGTTTTCAGCAGCTGCAAGTTTTTATCAGTTTTGTGAGCTACGGATTTTACCCTAACTCTCTTCTTCATCTCCAAGCAGCTACAAAATTCTATGAGCAGTCTTCTCCTCTCTCACCGGGCAAATCTAAGGTTTACGGGCAGCCCTATTTCTCCTCGGGCTGCCCCTCTCTTCTTCCGAGCAGGCCACCTGAGGGCTCGGCCCTACCTCTGCACCCTCGAGCAACTTCTTGCAGGCATACTCATGAGAATTTTGGCCTACGGCCAACCCTCGAGTAGCCTACAAGCAGACTCGTGAGGGTCGTCGTGGCCACACAGACCCATGGGCACCCTGTTGGCATATCCATGAGGGTCTTGGCAGCAACCCGCAGGCCTGTCGAGTCTGCGCAGACCCTCGGGCAGCCCACAGGCCAACCCGTAAGGGCCTCAGGCTAGGCCGGGCAGGCAGGACTACTCTAAGGGCAGTAAAAACAGCGGACGGGCAACAATACAGTCAAATCCGGGCAATCCTAATCAGATCTGGGCAAGAAAAAACAGGAATTCAGGCAGCCTGCTAATTCTGGGCAGGAGAGAAAGTTAGGGCAAAAAACCCTAATTTGTTAAAAAGCCTAAATTGGCATTTTTCTGTGTATTTGGATTATCTTCTGTAATGGTGGATATGTGGTACAAACCCAGTTAGGGTTTGACGAATTTTTTAAGAACTCAGTCATCTCATTTACGTGATGAATTACTAATGCTTTTGGGGTTTTGTCCTTTAAAGGTTTCCCTGCTGAAAAATCTTGTGTTCAATGTGTTGATGTTGTTTACTGCACTTGTCATTTGTTTATGTTAGTCTACAAAATTTAAAAAGTATTCATGCTAATGCTAAAATTCAACACACAATACACTTTGTGCCATTATGATATGTTCACCCTTGTATGGCATATACATGAGCAAACTTTGGATATTTTGTCTCTAATGAATCATGGATTAGAATCTTTAAAGTATTGTTTTTCTTTAAAATTCAAATATTTTATGTATTTTTAGTAACCCGAGTCATTAAATTCAAATCGGTCGAGTCATTGCCGATTCATTACCGGGTCCACGTTCGAGTTGACCCTCGACCAATTCCGAGTCCAAGTCCATGTTGACCCTTGACTGATTCTGAGAATGAGTCTTAAAACATTGATTAAGATTAAACAATATAAAATAAAATGCAAATAGATATACAAGAAACATAATGCTACTACAACCAAAGTATATCCATCTTAACTCTTGATCTATCATGCGCTGAGAGGGATCAAATCCCTCGAGGTGCAAACCTTTTTTAGAGTGAGAAAATTTGAGGAAAGGTTTGCACCTCGAGGGATTTGGTCCCTTTTGAGGCATGATAGATCCAAAGTTAAGATGGATCGACTCTAGTTTACATCCAACACTTTTACTTACTGTATACCAACTCTATGTAGTTTATTTTTTTGTTGTTACCAATCTAATAAATCAATTAAAATCAGTCCCCTACAACCCTAAGTGCACTAAAACAAGATTTGCCTTTTAATCTACTTAGTTTGGCAACCCTTTCCCATTCCTAATATTTTCCTTGTTTCCTAAAAAACCAGGTGGCAACTCCAAATCATATAGAGTCGTCTAGCCTTCCTAGCTCAGCTAGCATTTATGGTAGCTTGGCTAGCATTTATGGTAGTGTGTCGATCATCCTCTCTAACCGTTGATCATTAGGGTCTTTGGCTTCCTAGTTGAAACACAGTCATCCTGCCTCTTTCTTCTAGGGTTTGTATCCTATCCAATGTTGAAAAAGTCGGCATCGGCAAAAAGTCGGCAAGGGTCCCGAATACAACTTCTCGGCAACATTAGCGAAAAAATCGGGAAAAATCGGCAAAAGTCGAGAAACATTAAAAAATACAAAATACATTCATTTTTTTCAAAATTTTAAACATTTAAAGCAACAATAACATCAAATAAACACATTGGAACATAAATATGGAGAAAGCATTGATATATATCATCATCATATAGTCATGCCAAATGTAAAATGATACATCAAAGTCGATCCTGTATCATGAAACATCATAGTTGTCCAATCAAGGACTCAAAAGTGGATAACCAATACAACATGACATCACATATATAAATGTATTCGAGGAAAACTAGCAACTAGCTATCTAATATCAATGCTCTCTTCCCAAGTTTTCCATTCATACTTCAAATTTTTTCCTACTCCAATGATTAGGTTTATATAAGGTTTTCATAAATGTTTTTTATTTGTCCCTCCATGTTATGACTTAAACCTAATTTTTGAAAGGTATATTTTATTGATTTGGTTGTCATCCATTAAACGTATTTCTTGTTTTGTATTGGTGATAAATCATAGATGTATTTTTCACTCCTCCCAAATTGAATTTCCGACATGAGCCTCACATTTAACCCTAACTCATCTACCACTTGAAACATTGCTCTGTTTTTCCTACAATGTGCTATGATGATCACTCAAAATATGTTTGCTCAAAAAATTCCCTAATAGTGAAAGAAGCAATTCAATTACCATTGTGATCTTTGATAAACGAATACATATTTTGTATAGATTATCCTTGCATGGTTTGATCTTCAAATACAACAAAGTTTTTAAATATTTATACGGTAGAGGAAAGGTGTTGGTATACAACAAAATGGCTAAAATGACAATTTTTTAGAAAATTAGCCATTTTAGCACAAATGGTGATTTTTTGGAAAAAATCGGGAAAAGTCGGGACATTTTGGAAAAAGTCAGGACTTGCCATTTTTAGCCTTTGCGACTTTTAGTCGCGATTTTTTCTAGCCGATTTTTTGGCTTAGAAAAAAAATCGCGACTTTTTAAAAAGTCGGCGATTTTTCGGAGAGTTTTTCAACACTGATCCTATCTCCTTCCTTAAGGGCAATTTCACTCCTAAAAAACAAAATGCTTTCAAGTTTTTCTCTGAGGAGCTTCTCTTCAATCTGTAGAAATTAAGGCTCACTCTCAGTTGACCCTCTCTGCATTGTTGTTTGATAAGAAGCAAGTTCAGTAAGCTAACTCCGTTCTTTAGTTTCCTAACCAATTCTGAAAGCATTTTCTCAGAAATATGATCAAGTTATCGCTTTCCTGGGATAGCCTGACAGACCTCGGCTTGCATTAGGAGAGGTAGAAAAAAAGATCTTAGCCCATTCAACCATTCAACTTTGTGAAAACACAGAGTAGGATCACTAGGATTAAAAACCTTGGCTCCCTAGATTACGTTTTTTAATTAATTGCAGTTATGTCTGTGTTGCTCTTTCTCACACGCACACTGCACAGCAACATCATCGTAGACCAGACGCTTCACTCTATTCAATGACTTTTGAACGTACTTTAAAGCTTAAGTTTAAAAGAAGAGATCGTTGATGCCAAAAGTAGATATCAAGTGAGGAGTCCGATACTTTGCTAGCTCATGGATCAGATTTCCTCTAATGATTGGGAACAAACTGTTGTTGTAAACATAAATAGCATAGATTCATCATAACCTGGCTCTATTGGGTGCTAGATGCATCATAGCCTGGCTCTATTGAGCACCCATACAGATCAAAAATATCTTGAGGTGCAAACCAATGTTTTGTAAAATAAGGGTTTGGAATGTTTTAATCCCTCCCAATCCAATCTATTGAGCAGCCACAGGGATCAAAAATATCATAAAATGCAAACCAATGTTTTTGTACCTTCAGGTGATATTTAATAAACGTTCAGGTTTGGCCTTTCTTTTTAATCCCTCACAATCCAATATATTGAGCACTCATAGGGACCGATCAAAAAGATCTTCAGATGCAAACCAATCAGGTGATATTTAATAAACATTTAGTTTGGCTTTGTTTAATCTCTCTCAACCGGTAATAGAAAAGTTTTAGATGGATCTATGTTAGGGTTGTTGAAATGCTAAGAAAGCGCCCAGCCCTGCCCTGTAGAGCATCTCTTTTCGCCCAGCTCTGCCCTGTAGAGCACCCTCTTTTGGCGGTGCAAGATTTTACAAGTTCTATATAGAACCCGACGCTATTATTTCCATTGCCATGGGCGTAAGAGATCCAGAATTTGGTCTATGGCGTTTCTATCGTCATGGATTAGGGACTTGTGTCAGTAGAATTTGGTCATGGAATGGGATGTAACAGAAGCAGAAATTGGGTTGTAGTCCCCGTGAGGAGCTCGGATTCACAGCAGATAGAGTTGTTCGAATCATACCGAATTGGTATTACAGGCTACCGATGGAAGTTTACCCAACAAAAAGATATTGCATCTTGAAGACAGGAACAGCAGAAATTAGATACAATGCACCAGTTTTTTTAGGGGGTCATCAAAAGCTCACCGAGGGAAGCGAGGGATCGGACGGCCTCAACTGACTGAAATTGTGTGGATTATAGGAGGGCCAATCTCCAAGCAACGACCCCATCGGTTCAAATCAGAGGACACCCACTGTAAACACGACTATAACTGAGCTCCAGACAACGCTAATGCAACCTACCCTTAAAAATGAAGGGTACCCCTTGATTTCCAGAGAAAAAGAGACACCTGCAATTGATAATTAAGGACGATTGCCGTTAAATTTTCAAATCAAAATGGCGTGGTTTTCTGAACAAACAATTAGAAATCAACCTGAAAGAGCAGCAGTGGAAAGAGGTGTTTCTAGTGTACGCTCCTGTTGATCCCGCGCAGTGGAAAGAGGTGTTTCTAGTGTACGCTCCTGTTGATCCCGCTTTTACTTCATTTTCGCTGTCGGTCCGCAAGTTCATGCTTGCATTGTTCCCCGACTGCCGACTCGCAGTAGGCATTTACCGCCTTTATATCAGCTTCTAAGTCCAAAGCCATTGAAATTGCCTTACGCATAAAAATGAATTTATTAAAATAATAATAATAATCTATTTTTAAGGTCACCGCCAAGCGAGACACCAAATTGGTGTATGAGACCCCCTTGTTTGTGGGACAAGGTAACTGCTAAATTCTAGCAGAGGTGTACATACACTACCTCCCTCTGGATTTGAACCCATGACCTCCTAAGAGGAAACACATGCTCTTAACCATTAGGCCCACTCATGCTATTACTATGGATGCAATCTATTATTATTATGCTTTGTTGATTTTTATTATGTTTGTAATTGTTATCTTTTAATGAAGCATGCATTTTAAAGATTGGTTTTTTTGGTTGGCTGCATATGTACTCAGGCTCTTTTTTATGAGACGTTTTTAATAAATATTTTTATTTGTTTATATTTATTTAGGATTTTATTTACAATGGGTTTTGGGATGTTTTGGCCTTTGTTGAGTCACAAGTTCTTGGTATATCTAACTTACGAGTTACAAGTTCTTGGTATATCTAATTTACCGGTTGTTGGATATATGCCTAGTTCCCTTGATTAAAAAAATAAATACTTTTATTTGCTTAAGTTATTTTTTATTAAATACTTTTATTTGGTACCTTCCATATTATACATTTTCAAGATCTTGGCATTTTTGTAACATATCTAAACTCTAATCTATGATGTTGATTTGACCAACATTTTCTCTCAAGCATTTTTATGGGACATTTTAACATGATATTTTCACATAAACATTTTTAAAGATTTGGGCAATGTCACTAAAGCATTTTGACATATATTATCATTTAGATTTTTTCATCAAGGTATTATCACTATCATCTTGAAGTAACAAGGGGCACAAGCTCTTCATTAAGGTATTATCACTGGCATTTTGAACTAACAAGGGGCACAAACTATATCTCATAGTATTGGTTATAATTTATTTCCTCTTTATTTCTCTATTTTATTATGAACATGTCATCACATTTGCCAAAATCATCTAGATAATTGTAGATAGTCTTTACCAATATATATAATCTTTAGTAAACATAGAGAAGAAAGAGAATCTAGACTTCAAGTAAAGTTAAAGGAAATGTTTGATAATAAGTTTGCATTGTTTGAAGACAAGATTCAAAACTCATAGACATTAAAATGATTAGATTGGAGAAAATGGAGATGAGATTACAACAAATAGAAAAGCAAAGCCAAGAAAATAAACAATTAACCCAATAAGGAGAGGTTGATAATCTAGAAAAACACAATATGAAGAACAAAGATTAGATAGTTAAAAGAAAACTAAATAGCCATTTGCCCTCAATAGTTTGGAGGGTAAATTGGACATCAATCCCAACAAAGAGAAAATGAATAAGCCTATAGAGATATACCATGAGCATAGCAAAAGAGCCTTGAACCTCGTAATTTTTAATTTGAAAGAGGAGAAAGAAGAGGACACACTAGCATTAGTGGTTAGGCAAAATAATCGAGCACAGAGATAGGTTAATTCGTGTCAAGTTGAGCTCCAATGACCATAAATATGGAATACTCAATAAAACTCCAAGTTGAAAAGGGCTAGGAATATTTATCAAGATCGATCTCATTCCAAAATATCAAATCGAATTAAGAAAGGAAGTTCAAAAGATAAAATAACCAAGAAATGAAGGAAAATGGGAGATAATCAATCATATAAAAGTCATTATTAAGGATAGAGACCAAAAGTATAATAATAAATAGCAAGTTGGGACACTCTATATCCTCTCTTTGAACTATCATGGCTTTCCATGGAGCAAGAGTCTATGTTAAGTTCGATCCCAAGTGAGATTGATATTATATTGCTTGTTGAAACTTGGGATCATGAAGAATCTAAGGTCCCTAACATACAAGGATTTGTTATGTGGTCAGTATAGGATAAGAGATCTTGTCGTAGAGGGGTTGGAGGCATAGCTTGTTACATAAAGAAGAACATTCTACCTTATATTAGTCTTCACAAGAAAGATCCTGCCAATCCATACATGTGGATGGAGATTTTAGATATCAATGCTAAGAAGATTTATATAGTAATGTGTTATTTCACGCCTATTAATTCTACTTTTTTATAAAAGGCATAATGTAGATAAAAATAATCCTTAAAATGGCTTCAAATAAGATATTTCTAGCCTAATATATGAAGGCAATATCCTCTTCCTATGTGACTTTATTGCTAGAATAGCAACTAACCAAGATATTAGCTTAAGCAATGATTATAACCATAATCCTCTATGGCTAGATGAGGACCTTGTTTTAGCTAGTAGATATAAAAGAAACTTTGAATACTTGGTTTAGAATTTGTTTGGTATATATCTAATCAGGCTTTATAGATTTCAAGATCTAATAATTTACAATAGTCTTATGAAGTGGCATAAATTCTAGAGATAAATTTTGGCTATCTCTCTAAGATAGATCATGAGAAATTCTAGAGATAATTTTGAGTTGTAGAACTAATAAAAATAATACAATTCTCTTAGGGGGATGGAATTCCCACCTTAAAATGCTTTACAAATCCCCTAATGTCATGGACAACATTCAAACCCTTTCTACAGAGGAAGAAGTTTTCTCTATAGAAGACATAGAGTTTGGGTTTAAGAGACTCATAAAAGGGAAAGCTAAGGACATTGAAGGATACCAAGTAGAAATCATAAAAATTGTTGGGCCTATTCTCATCCCTCACATCCACAAGCTCTTCAATTAAGCAGTCAAGCAAAGTTTCCATAAACCCTATACATAAAGCTTCATTGTTCCTTTTTTATAAGTGGAGATAAAACAATCCATATGATTATGAGACCATTATGATTATCCCTTTTTAGGAAATTATATGGAATTATTTTGGAAAAAAGATTATCATATGGCTAGAAAGGCATGGAAAAAGAGCTAAAGGCCAAGTAGGATTCTGAAGCTATCATTCAATTGTGGACCACCTTGTTACTTTTAGGGTCATTGTTGAGGAGTGTTGCATTAATAAAAAGATCTTCTATGTTGCTTTGTTGACTTTAGAAAAGCATTTGACATATTTCCTGGAACTAACCTTTGGAATATATTAGAAGAGCTAAAAGTCCCTTTTGAGTTGAGAGATGTTGCGATAAGGTTGTATGAGAAGGTAATTGCCAAGTTTATGAACTCTGAGGGCTAGCTAAAAAAAGTTAACAAAAATATAGGAGTCAAGCAAGGTTTTCCCCTATCCCCTACCCTTTTTGTATTTACATTGATAGGCTAGAGGGTTCTTCAGAAGAGGCAGGTTGTGCTAGCGTGACTTTGGACAATATAGTCATCATCCTTCTTATATATGTTGATGATATTGTTCTTATGGAAAGGACCCCAATGATCTCTACAAGCAACTAAAAATTTTCAAGGATTTTTGCTCTAGTGTGGGTATGACTGTTAATACTAACAAAACAAAGGTTATGATAATCGAATCCAAAATTATTACTTATGATAATTTCATGTGTAACAACAACAACTTGGAGAAAGTGACTTCATATAAATATCTCAAAGTTGATCTTCATTGTAAGCTTAACTAGAACTATAGCATTGAGAAAAGGATTAATGGAGGTTGGAAAGCTTACTATGGACTTGAAAATAGTTGTAAATCAACAAACCTATGGATTTGTGGTACGAAAAAACTCTTCTTTGAGACTCATGCAACTACTGTTATCTTATATGGTTGTGAATGTTGGGGCTGCAACATCTCTAGAGAATCTTGGAGAGGGATAGAGCAAATCCAAATTTGCTTTATAACTTATGATCTCAAAATTAAAGGCAATACACCCTATCTTATCCTCCTCATAAAAGTGACTTTCTTCCCAATTGAGAGCATGCCTGTGATTAGGTACCTAATTTAAAAGAACAATATAAACAACATGGGAGACAATAGGCTTCCTAAGATTGTTTCATACTCTAGTCAAAGACATGTACGACTTAAGCAAGGATTGGCATAAAGATGGCGAGTCTTGTCTAAACCATTGTGGAGTTGAGGAAGAGGTCACTCTACAAAATAGAGATATTATTAAAAGTATTATTAAATATCGATTTAAGGAAAAGATGTGGTGCTATAAAGAGTAAAAGAAAAAAACAAAATTAAGATATTATAAGGAGGTGATCAACCATAATCTAGAAGATCAAATGTATATCTATGTTTTAACTAGGATAGAAAAGAAAATCAACATCGTTGAAATAAGAACAATCGCTCATGAGTTCCATATTGAAACAAGGGACTGGATAATTCCTAAAACATCATGGGATGAAAGAACATGTGATATTTGCGACACAAAGAGGGTTGAAGATGAAAATAACTTTCTCTTGGAATGTCCTATGGACACCCACATTATAGTGCAATTTCAAAACATTTGCTACAATACTGACCTCCATGGCCTTTTAACTCGTCACAACTATGGTAATTTATAAATGCTTCTCTTAAAAAAAATTTAGCATAGAAATAAAATTTTAGAGAAAACCAAGTGACTCCTTTCCTTTTGAAGGTACGATAGACGAAAGTTGGTCTCAGTGGACATTAATAACTATCGTCATCAATCATAAAAATTATAAATTTTTTCATTGCAATGACACACTAGTACAAAATGAGGAATTAGCTACTACATGACTAAAAATTCTAGTCACCATAGGTTTTTAAAGTGATTTACTACTAAATATGAGCAATTTTGATTGACCCAACTATAAACGACTAATTTAGCCACCAGTTAACAAATATGACTAGATAATAAGTGACAGAGTTAAAAATGACTAACATAAACGACTAATTTAGTTACGACATAAAAAATGACTAGATAGAAGAATATGAATTAGTCATTTTTAATTGTGTCATGGAAAATTGTAATTGTGACAATAATGTGTTACAATTTAGTAAATTTTGTAAATTGTCTACCTTCTATTAGTAATATTGGTGCCATGCACCTCGATATTCAGAGATCCAACAAAGCAATTGCATGAATTTGCTATTGATCGGCATGTTTATCCATGTTTCACCATTGAAGCAAACCGTTAAGCAGGTGCCAAAGGAAAATTAGGTTCCTACAATTACGAATTAGGTACTAGAACCAGTACCATATCGATACCTAGAAGCATCATAACTAGTTGTTGATCCTTCAATGTAAGAGTCTCAAGTCCCATACTGGGGTGCTTTTATAACTTCAATATAACTATCATGATATGTGACCATCGAACTAGTTGCACCAGTCGACGTAACTTCACCAGGATCAGTTCCTTTAAATGTCGTAGCAGTTGATCTAATAATAATTGAATCAGTGGAAGTGCTAAGTACAATATTTTAACCAATCGAAGACTCAATTGTAATTAAACTCGAGTGCTGACCCAAAACCAGTCTCAGATCCATATGCAATAAAGGTAGAGGCCCGACCCCATCTCGGAGTTTCAAGTAAAATATTTTGATTCCTAGACCTCTTATAGGCCTTGCCTCGGAAAATATGATATGTATAATGCAGTGATGACCTCTCATTATCATTATAAAGTTAAACCTCCTTTATGCATTAGTGGCCGGGTAAATTTTGCACCAGATGTCACCACCCACCTAATTCACGATGTGCACAACTCTTCTCGGTCAACATCCTCGATCCAAGTTTATTATATATACTACTATAACAAAAAATAACATTAAAGCAAATATTATATTTATATAAAACACAAATTAATTAAATTGTATATTAACCCTAATTTATAAAACCAAAGCCATTGATTATCTATATGCTTGGCTAAAGGAGGAGCAAAATGAACCCTTAATCATTGTTGAGTGATGTCTAAGATCCATCAATAACATGGAGTTCTTGCTCTCAACTCAAAAGATAATCCTGTCAAGATTCGTAAGTGTTTGGAGGACATGTAATGTTGAGTTTGACACACTAAATAATTTTTTAATGCAAATGTAAATGTTCTTCTTCTATTGAGACTAATAGAGGCATAATGTCTATAAAATGAAATCCATGCATTATAATAGAAGGGGAAATTCTATGAGAGGAAATGCCCTTTATGCTTCCTGAAGAAAAAATGGTTGTATTGTTGGAATGAAATTGTTCTTGTTATTTTCCTATTCATTTTCCTTTTTATGTTGACTACAAGTTTCATCTTTTTCATTAAATGATGTGTTATGGTGCGTCATGAATTGTCCATGTAAGTTTGGTAGGTGCATTGAATACATATATTAGTATAAGACTTCAATGTTTATGTTAGTTATGTGAGATGTTAGACGTTGTTAATTGTTTATGCTAGTTGCTTAGTATATATGCGCATAAAATACATAGATTATAATTATAGTCACATTATGAGATTTAGCGGTTAGGGGATTTTAGGGGGTAGGGGGTTACATTTAGGTGGATTAGAGGCGTAGGGGTATAGGGGGTTAGGGTTTAAGGGATTCTGGGTTAGGCGATTTAAGGGTTATAAGGTTAGGGGATTTCGGATTAGGGGGTTGGATATGATTTCTTTTATGATATTTATTTATGGTCATACGCCCTTTTCCCCCCATTTGTCTTTTTTTAATTTTTGATACAACTATGTTTGGAGGGAACAAGGAAAATGAACAAGCATTGTATGTAGAGACCCTTAACAAGGAAAATGAACAAGCATTGTAGAGACCCTTAACATTATTAATTTCTTTTGCACACTTTGGGATTGATTTTGTATTATTATGTGATGTAGTACATATTATGCTTTATAGATAATATATGTCAAACATTTTACGTTTAAAGGAAGTGTGACCCAATTTTTGTTGAACTAGTGGAGTTATTTTATTAGATACGACACATAGTTTTAGTTAGGTTGATATTAGCTTATATACAAGGGATATATATATATATATATATATGGAATAATAGCATGCATATAATGTGTATTTTTCTTATTTTGTAGCCTCAAACAGGGCTCATTTTTGGAAAGATGGGTGATATATTGAAGATGGTTTGTTGGGTGTAGATGGACATGAAGCTAAAAAATGAAACACTTTTATTGACAAGTTGAAATTGAGTTTCATTTACTTAAAGGAGGAGGAAGATACATTGGTTTAGTCATGGAAACATACTAGAGATTATACTACAAGCCTTCAATACAAGGCCACGTTATTGAATGAGGACTAAGAAGTAGAGTAAGTGGTGTATTCCTTTGTGAAAAACCATTACTCTTCTAAAAACCAAATTGTAGTAGTAGATGGAACTATATAACAAGGTGTTGACTTCAGGTATATTCAAGAAGATATCTTGGCATGGAGCACATTTATAAGGTTTATGTAAATTATTTGAGGCATATCTTTGAAATTTTCAATTTTTTTTTTGTTACCTAGTCATTTTTCCTTATAAAACCAAATACCTTAAAAAATGAAAGAAATCACAAGTTGAAATTAACATTATTTAATATTTCTATATATTATTTATATTTTTAAAAATACTTCAAATCATTTTACCTCTCAACACTAATATGTCTATACCTTGGTGATTCCAGGGTTTTTATGCAATGAAGTGAAGAGGGAAATGGTGTCAGTGAATTTATAGGGCAGAATGGATCAGAGAATTTACAGGGAAGGGCAAGAACATGCGAGGGTTGTGGCCACCAAGAATAGAACCCTTGCCCCATTATATGAATCACAACCCTATCCTACGATACACTTAGGATAAGAAGACCGGATTTAGAAGTAATTTGTCTGGATCTAAGAAGATGCTTGAAGATGCATAGAGTAAATGGAATTGGAATTCAGGCAATTCTAAACATGGCGATGAGATTGGTTTCAATGAAATTAAAACTGTCAAATATTTGTATTGAGCTTCACGTTGAGTCTCCACTGCCTGGTGATGAGATTGGTGTAGGTGGACAAAAATTGAAACTGTCAAATATTTGTATTGAGCTTCACGTTGAGTCTCCACTGCCTGGTGATGAGATTGGTGTAGGTGGACAAAAATTGAAACTGTCAAATATTTGTATTGAGCTTCACGTTGAGTCTCCACTACCTCCAGAATGGCAGCAATGTTTAGACGTTCAGGTTTGTTTCCTTCTATGTTTTTTTTTTTATTCATGTTTTTTTGTTGTTGTGGATGTGGTGAAGATGAAATGGCTCAAATCTCCTTGCACGAGTTGTCCAGGGAACTTGGGAAATTCAATGTGAGAAATAAAACCAACCAGCCATTGCAATAATGCTAGTGACTCTACCCTCAATGCTTCCCTAACACTTCCACTGGAAATCTCCCAAGGTGTCCAAAAATCGAAGCCAATCTCTGATTTTTCATATGCCAAAACTATGCAGGGAAACATTACAGGAGGGTATCCCAAGAATCACAGAAAATGCAAGGAGCCCACAAATATGTATGCAGAAGATGGTCCTGTAACTGCTGAGTTCATGAAAGTCAGTAGGGCCTTAGTGAGGGCTGGAACTAGAAATTGTGAAGCTTCTGTTGAAGGATATAAAATATTGGGTCCAGAGTTTTTCCAATGCGATGCACTGGAATTGGAACCTAAGCTTATGGGGAGGCTCCTTCACAGAGACAACGTCATTCTACAAACTACAGAGGTGTGTGTAGTTTATTTATGTAAATATTATGGGATAGATTTATCTTTTCTATTATGTTTTGTAAGTCTTGGAAGAGGAATTGAACCCAGGGCCTACCCCCAGTTGGTGGCTTGCTTTACGACTAAGATATATGTCCTTTCCATGAAGGACACATTAAACATATAACTTTCAACCACAAACCCTAATGCCATTGATACGAGGGATATTTTTTATTTAACTATTTATATAAAAAATACTGAAAAAACTTGGATCGTTGATAAAATGGTCGGCTACAATGAAGGCGTCATTGTGGTTTTTAGATTTGATAAACCCCCGAGCGAGACCTAAATTTCTTCTTCTATTGTTTGGGACGAAGGAAGTAAGGAGCGGAGGAGTCGACGCGATCTGAAACAATGGTGAGTATGATCTCGACCTAAATTTGGTATGCATGTTTTATGATATGTAGGTGCCAACATAAATCTATGTATTATCATTTCTAGGTGTCAATTTCAATCTTTGCATATATCATATCCCAACTCAATCTGTGTATATATCTCAGTTCATATTTGTTTTTATGCATTTGTTAATTTTCAGTTGGGGAAAAAGGGGATCATCATTGTTATTCTGACCATCTAAGTAGTCCAACAGCTGTGAATAGTTGAAAGTATACAACCTATTAGGCCTTGGATATACCCTTATTTCTTATTTCCCCCAAAAAAATACATTTATAGAGTTCTAGGGTTTTATAAACATAGCTAAATCTGTAATTCCAAAGCCTCAATGATTGAATCAGGAAGCAAGTTCTTTACTAGTAAAGATAAACAATGCATTTCGAAACTTTCGTGTTAAGAGGAGGGAACAACAACTTTGATCAATATAGGCTACTTCTGTATGGAAAAATCCGTTTATAGAGCATGTTAACTAAGTATGCACATGAGCATATATACACAGAAAAAATGAAACCTTTATTGATCTAACTAGATGTTCAAATGAGTAGGACAAATCACGTACATCAATACAGGGATGGGTAGGGTTAAGGGTAGTAGGGTATGCCATTGATAGTTTCATTGCACATCATAATTCTATCGTATTTGAAATGTTCATATGTTTTGATTATCACTTTTGATACGTATGCAGTGTTGAATTTGTGATGATTGATTATGTTTCAGGGTAAGGGAACAAGAAGTTTTGGGAGAAATAAGACACACACTCTTTGTATTCGGTGTGGTTGCCGAAGCTTTCATATACAGAAGAGTAGATGTTCTGCATGTGCCTACCCATCAAAGCGCATCCGCAAATGTAAGAAATTTGTTCCAAGTCCTTATCCTTTCTTTTGGGATCATGTTATAAGTAATGCAATTGTGAATGAAATTTTCTTGTTGGCGTAAGAGAGTCTACTAGTTTGTTATCCTAAGGTGTAGTGGTGGTTATTAGGAAGCTTCCATCATGGTATGTAGTCTTATGTAGTGTAGTGTGTGCCATGTTGAAATAATTCCCCCATGTAGAGCAAGCTTCATTTGGCTTAGGTGATAGGTCTGATGTGTAGCTAATTCTGCCAAATTTTTCTAGGCCTTACACCCATGCTTCTTAACTTCAAAATTCATGCCGTGTGAGGGTGAGGCAGACCATATAGTTGAATCCCTTGTGGTTGGATAAATACTCTGTTGACCTCACCAATGAACTATCTTCCTGCTAATGATTCCATCGGGTTTGAACGATAGGAAGTCCTTGAGTATGGGTTTACATGTGGTTCCTTAGGAATTTGACTAAATTTCAATGCTTTGGAATGAAAGCATTCTCATCCTCTACCCTATCCATGAAAGAAAGAAATTATGAGAACTATTTGTTTATGAACAATTGCCTTTCGTGTACCCTAAAATATAGTTGGGTCTCAAAGAGAATAAAGTGATGCTTGAATTAAAATGTCCCTATGTAAACAAGTTCCTATGTAATCAAGAGTTCTTTGTGTAAAGCTCCATACTAAGCATAATGTATACGATCACACTTCTTATTATGGATATGCTTGTTCATCACATTTTAATCATAGCTATAAGTAATACCAGTAATATAAAACATACTTATTTGGAATCATGCCAGTACTGTTCACTTGTTGAACTTATAGCTCTTTCCATAATGAGTACATAGTAAGCAATATGAGACACTCTTGTAGATCACTCATGTTATGTGCGTTATTATCATAATACTATTGATTAGGGAACTAAGCAGCTAGTATAAAAACTAATAAAGGATAATCATTGTACCGTATGAACTAGGTGTAATTTTATACCAAATGCACTATCAACCCCATTTGATTACTGTATGAGCTCGTTATGTGGTATGCATAGTTAAGCTATCAATCCCATTTTATTACTGTATGAGCTCATTATGTGTTATGCATAGTTAAGCTTGCCATATAGGTTCGATTCCTATAAATCCAGACATGTTTTATTATGGAGCTTCTTACATATCATATCGTGTTATAAGCTTAATAAAGCTCCCAGTAATTATGATGACCAGGATCTCATATGTAAGGATAGAGTAACATGTTAGTATTTATTACTGATATGAGCTAGTATATACTAGTATGTTTTATTACCATTAGTATAACCCTTATTCCACTTGTAACAAACATGTATGAGTATTGTAAGTAATGATAACTAGTTAGTACCATTGATTTTATTTACCCATAATGAAACGGGTTCAATTCCCATATTAAATAAGGTGTTATAAGTTATTCCATTGATTAGGTGATTGCTTATATAAGCATGAACATGTGTAACTAGTATCAGTTACTCAAATATTATAACCTATACGTGTAATCTATCATGTTCATTTATTATGTGAATACCATATCTCATTAGCTTGTAACACTAACCTGTAATGCCCATTGTTTCCATGAAAGTTGTGATACTAAAGCTCCCTTTTTAATATCTTGTCTGAATAAATGGTAATAGCACATATTCAATTAGACTGAGATAACTTAGTATCAATGTCATAGGTAAAGCTTCGCGTATTAGCTCTATTCCTTATATCGAGTATTGATAGGGGGGTATACGTAACCATACTCTATACTAGTAACCAATCTCATGAACAAGAACAAGCACGTTGTAAGATCATAAGAGTAAGTAGTGTGTTAATTAGGGAAATGAGGTACCATAAACTTCCTGTAAACTAGCTACCATATTACCGATGTTGTACACACGGGATTCAAGCTACTAGTATAAACTAATATGATAACAAGTTGCTTTCATAGTAATCACCCTATCAATGCTCATTAAAGTGATATGATTCATGTAATATCCCTAATATTTTATATAACTAAGCTTAGGTCTCTGAGCTGTAACTATGATATTCATTGTACTGGAACAAAGCATGATGTAAATAGAAGCAGTAAGGTATAAGTGCTTAATAAAGGTATACTAGTAATGATGGAACTCATATGAAGATCGTAGTACTAATTACGTAACCTAATATGAAGCTGATAGTACTAATGATGCACTACTATAGAAACATAACATCTCCCATCTTCTAGAAACTTGTGATAGTACTAATTACGTTTGTGCCACGAACTTGTGGGTCACTTGAAATTTCGCAAGTTACAGTTGATGCGAATATGGTTAATGGCTTACATTTTGTAGCTTCATAGGATGGTTTTCTGAAGGATGCTACATAGAGAAGTTTGAGAAGGAATAATCATGGAGTGTGACAACTCAACTAGAACTTATTCATAGTGACTTGTGTGGTCCAATATCCAATGTGTCTCTTTTTGGTGCAAATATATCTTCACATTCATTGATGAATTTTCTTATGTAAATGGGTTGACTCCCTGAAACCAAAAAAATCAAGCCCTGGAAAAATTTAATAAGTTCAAATCTGTTGCTGAAAATCATCGTGGTCAATTTATTAAAAATTTAAAATGCTTAGGATTGATAATGGTGGCGAATATGTGAACCATGCCTTTGAGGAATTTTTCACCAAGTCTGGCATTACTTGTTACTTGTTCGTGCATTGTAACATATATACCTCAATAGAAAAATGCTTCCAAAAGGAAGAGCTGAACTCTTGTTTAGATGGCCAGATGCATGCTCCATGCAAACGGGATGGGTTATAAACTTTGGGAAGATGGGTGCCTTGTGCATCGTATATCTTAAATTACATTCATACCATGGTGTTAGGCATATAACTCATGAAGAAGCTTGGAACAATTGAAATCCCACCATTGACTATTTTAGGTTTTTGGTTGTGATGCTTGGGTTCACTTTCTTGATTAGAAAAGCAAGAAATTATAAGTCGAGAGTTACAAATGTATCTTTGATATACACAATGAGAAGTCCAAAACACTCTGTTTATATGATCCATCTATTCATGATGTCATCATTTGAAGGGATGTAGTCTTTGAAGAGAAGTTGTGTTTTTCTAAATCCTCTGATTCTTCTATAAACTTTGGGAAGATGTGGTAGTTTATGCATCATATATCCTTAATTACATTCATACCGTGGTTTTTAGGAATGTAAATCTTGAAGAAGCTTGAAGTTGTTGCAAGTTCAATGTTGTTAATTTCAGGTTTTTGATTGTGATGTTTGGGCTCACTTTCCCGATGAGAAAAGGAAGAAATAATAAGCCAAGAGTAACTTTTGTATATATATTAGATGCAGTGAGAAGTCTTCGAAGGGATGTAGTCTTCAAAGAGAAGTCACTTTCTTCTTCATTTTTTAATTCTTCTAGTGCTTCTTCCATTGGTGTTTTATTGTTACCTAAATGAGATGATTTCTCAGATTTTGATGTTGGGGTAGTAATTATTGTTTCCTCAAGATGTTGTCGCCCCTTGCATTTTCTTCTGTTGGTGATTCTTGATTCTTGTTGACTCAACTGGGCTATGAAAACTATTTAGGAAATAGGTCCTGATGGCGGGGATGTTTTTGATACTAGGAAGACTTGTGCTAAAAAACAATGGGTTAACTTTGCTCTATGTCAAGGGTCATGGCTTGTTCTCATTGGGAAGTACACCAGATGGATGTAAATCTGCCATCCTAAATGGAGATTTCCACACAGATATTTATATATGTCAACCCCTAGGTTTTGTTGATATTGGAACTTCTAAACTTGTTTATAAGTTGAAGAAGTCTCTTTATGGGTTGAAATAGGCTCCTAGAGCATGGTATCAGAAGATTGATTACTTCTTCTTTGCTAGTTGTTTAAGCTTTGACCAGTCAAATCTAAATCTTTATGTAGAACATATTATTGTCGAAATCCTCATGCTTTTCCTATATGATTTGATTATTATGGGCAGTGATGTTGATATGATTCTTGACATAAGGAAGAAACCCACAATAACATTTGGAATAGCTGACTTGGGCTTTCTGTGTTGTTTTATTGGACACCAATTTTTGCAACTCGATCATGTCATTGTCATCTCAAAGCATAAGTATGCTCTTGATCATCTGGAAAGGTTTTGCACGGACTATAAGCCTTACCCTACATGTTTCCAGTTTTTGGTATTAACTGCTAGTTCTACCTCTATCAGCACATTGTCGGTAGTCTTCTATATTTGACTGATGGTATTACCAAAATTATCACCTTTGTCAATCCTAAGTCCTGACATGTACGAGTTGAAGGAAGTCATTGGTTGGCAGTGTAGAGAATCCTTAGTTATGGCAATGGTACCTATCAATTTGGTATATAATAAACTTTTGGGGGTAAGTCTACCTTGTTGACACATTGACTCTAATTGGGCTGGAGACCAGGATGAATTGAAATCTACTTCTGGTTATGCATATTTTCTTGGCTTTGGGCCTCTTGATTGGCTGAGTAAGAAACAAGGCCAATGGCTGAATGCCTATAAAACGATACTTGAGTGTTGATTTAAGCATGTGTTCAATATGGCCTGCTCTAGTTAATAATCCTCAAATGCAGTAGTATAGAAACATAACACATCTGTCAATTATAGAGGTAGAGTAAACTAATTTTTTTGGCATTTATAATTGCTTACAAGTTACAATTTTGTGAGGATTGTGGTAAGAAGCTTTGTTTTGATGTTGCATTGACTTATTGTATCTTTTGATGGAAATAATTGCTTAGAACATATTTATAGTTGGTTTGTGATGTGGATTCTTCACAGTTTATGTATGTCACTTTGTACTAGTTTGGTTCATTAATAGGATTTTTTTCACCTTTGCAGGGACCTATCCTTTAATGGTTTGACTCAAAATATGCCCCAGAGTTTCAGCTAATTTTCAAGTCTTAGTGTTCTGTGAGTTAATTTGATTTCCTAGACTTGTAAATAAGGATCTGGATGTTATTTTATAAAAAAAGTATTTTGCTTCAGGGATATGATTTTTGGTACCCTTGTAGATACTTGCAGAATAATCAACTTACTGGGTCCATTAATGCCCTTGCCAATCTTCCACTCACAGATTTGTAAGTCAAACCATTGTTCTTTTATCAATTTCTTGGTTGTTTGTCTAGACAGAAGAAATCGTACAACTGTCTAACTTTCATTTGTTCTTCTCAGGAATATTGAAAACAACCGTTTTGATGGTTGGATACCCAATGATTGGAAGTCCAATAAAAAATTTAAGTAAGCATTCAACTTACATATCTTTTGTTTTGTCTTATTACATCTCCAGAGCTTCAAAGTATGAGTTAATAAAATGATTTATTCATTTGGTTATGTTATAAGCATGTATCTTTTTTTTGGAAGAGATATGAACTTTTAGATAGAGGTTAATTCTTTGGGTATATGGATTACTTATGGAAAGGACATCCATCTAGTGTACTAACAGAAGCTTGAATTTCCTTTGCAGATATAGTGGTAATAGTTTTACCAATGGTCTTGCCCCTCCTTCCCCACCATATACTCGGCCTCCACCTTCTAATAGGCGAGCACCCAAGTCCAATGTGGGCACTTCGTCAGGTGGCTCAAACAATGGAAACAACAATAAGAGATCTTTGGGGGGGCCATAGATGGTATAGTATATTTTTCAATTATTTTAATTGTTGTTGCTGCTATATTAGGAGTTATTTTATTTGCACGTAGGTCTCCTAGAAGCAAGTAGGACACAGAAAAACTAAGCAATGGTGTGTCTTTCATCCCCCACGCTCCCCTTGTAGATGAAGGTAAAGTTTATTATCTGCTCTTAAATTTTGGGTCATTGCAGGCACATTTGTTTTCTCACTCTTTTTAGGGCAAGTTAGTGGTAGTCATTTATTGTATAGTAGTTTATTGGAGAGTTAGTTAGAAGGATTCATTATAAAAGAAGATGTAGGGTAACATTTGTTTGTATCATCCTATTCACCATTATGTTATTGTCACTGTTTCTATGATGGATCTCTGGGTTTGATCATGGTGGACAAGCTCATGGATCTATGCATGTCCTTTTGTAAATTGACATTAGTTGATTTCCATTGTGGGTAGTGAGGATTTGATGATGCCATCCTGGTTTGAGAAATAAGGAGAATGGAGAAATGATAAATCTGAAAAATTTAAACAAAGAACTTAGAAATTATTCTAAGGCCTAGTCTAGAAATTCAAAGAGTCAAGAGAAAGACACATACCTCCTTCAATGTTGGACTCTTTCTCCCTTACTACTGGACTATTCCTCCCTTCTCTCCCTTTACTAGTGGAATCTCAATAGTTAAACCCTTCAATACTGTTATGGAAACTGCTGGACTATCCCTTCACTGCTGGCTGGACTTCTTTCCTTTTTCACTACTGAGATAAAAATGAGGTGAATGGGGGTGGTTTTATGACTGTAAAATGATGTCAGGGATTATGGAGGAGCCCCACCTTTTCAGTCTATTTTTCTTGGTCTTTTCCCAGCCGAGGGAAAAACAGATGCTCAGGCGACACAAACCTACTCATTTATGGGATAGTGTCCCCCATGGGTGCCACATCTCCTTTTTTTTTGTGGTATGGCATTCCCCGTTGGCACCATGTCTAAATTTCTTCAGGCGTCGTCCAAGACGTCGGTATGGGGACACACAACAACATAGATTTTATCCCATTTCTTACAATCATGAAAAATTTGGTTGTCACCATGCAAGACCAACATTTAATTGGAGTGAGATTGATTCAGGGAGACTGAGTTTGTGGATACAAGATTTCCAATTCCCAGTTTTCTCAGGTCTAAAGTATTTAAGGCCAATCCTAATGCCTTGGGATGTACTAAAATATGATTACCATTGAAGTGGCAAGTTACATCTGAGCACTCATCATCTTTATATGTATTATGGCCCATGTTTAATTTCTCCATTAAGTAGAATTCAACTAATGTGCAGTGCACATTATTTCATCTATTTTCTCGTTTCCAAGATAACTTGTCATGCTAGGTGTGCTCAAAATTGTGGAGCAGTTATCACATGTTATTCCAAGCTTATTTCAATAGAGTTATGAATTGTTAAGTATTTGTCTTTTAATTCAAAGAATTGGTGGAGAATAAATTTCTAGTTCGCTGGCAATGGGAAAAATATTGTTTTAACTGCGATTGAATACCTAGCCTTCTAGGAATAAAAGAAACAAAAATAGGATGCTGAGTTGTCTCAGAAAGAAAACCAATTCCAGGCACCGAATGAATTACTATTTGCTGGTTGGAGCACTTGAGACCTCAAAGGGTTTGAAAGTCATTTGGTGTTCAACAACGTTATTGTAATTCAGCCTACTCTGTTCTTGTTGACCACAACCACATTTCACTGTACAACATGGGAAAATAATGTGGATAAAAATGGCCTTTATTTGGTAATCACTATAACTTAAGACTCTTAGTAATAAACATACTAGTAATCACAGTCATAAGTATAGGAAACAAGTGTAATCATACTAATATGGAGTTGTAAACACTGTACTTTCTATGTAGAAAGCTTTGGTAACTAGTGTGTAAAAGGATTGTTACTTGTTGTCTAAGCTCTTATAAGTGTTAGTTGTGTTAAAGGTTTATAGTGTTGATTATACATATACATGTAATGAAAAATCATAGTTCTCATGTCAACAGGTTAGTTATACTTATGTTATCCAAGTAAGAGCTATTTCATCTTACTAGTATGAGTTCCATGTGATCACTAGAGGTAACATCTAACTCCAAGAAGTTCTAAGCATAGGGTATGTAAACTCAATCCTAGTAATACCTTGTTTATAAACATAGTATGAACACCATATCAAGTAAGCACATAAAACCCAGTTATACAAGCATTGAATCCATATGTCTCAGTATCATTAAGTTCCAAGTTAGTATGATTCCCTATGTTACAGTATTATAATATCACAAGCTTACAAGATTATGTCACAAGTAAGAGTTGAATATGCATGATGCGTTTTATTAGACTAATAAGCATATTATTATAACCATTTAATTACTTTCATTAGAGTTGTAATCATACAAAAAGCTTCACTTACTCTCTACTAATAGGGCCTTTCTGTAATGTTACGTATTTGGTATAATGAATCACACTAATGGAATGTGTAATATATAACACTAATGCTTACTACTCTTCAACAGGCTCATAATCTAAGTGGTTGGGAAGTCTCGCCTACCAAGGTGGATCGATGCGTCATGTAGAATTTCAACCCTTTTTTTCCTTAGTGAGGAGGAGAACAATACTTATGGCACAACAAGACAAAAAGTCGGAGGCAACTTTCGATATTTTGAATCCACATCTGAACTGCAACCAATTCATTTATTCATACAAATAGTACCTTAACTCTCCAAGAAAGGGGGGGATTTATTGCTTCTTGGCTTATGGATTTCATACTTAACTAATTAGTTATTCTTAGCTTCTTTTTTTTAAGATCCTGCCTCTCAATGAACTAAAGTGAAATGAATGAATTTGAATGATGACTGGCTTTACTATTATTGACTTAGTGGATTTTAGTGATTGTTCTGAGCATTTATTTAGTCTTTATTTCTAGCTATTATTTGTGTGAATTGTTTTGTTGTGTAAAGTGCCTTTATTAAATTAACTCTTTATAGTGGTGCTTAGCAAGATTGCATTTTGTGATATAGGGTCTTGGCTATAATTGAGAGAGCAACAACTGTCATTAGTTTAGATGATGTGTGTGAAAAGCACCAAGTGCCTTCGACACATAAGAATTACAACATGAGGACTATGGATAAAACTATTACTCAAGGAAAGGTTGAGGGATCAGTTGAGGTATGTCTATTTATACTTTGAACATAGCAAGACTGTCCATATGGGTGGTAAGTATCAATATTTTCTGATTAAATGCATTATACCTTCAAATTTTTTATAACTAGCTTTACATTTTTTCCCCAGGCTGTCAAGTCAGCTTTGAAAAAACTTGAAGAAGGTGGCAGCATAGATGATGCTAAAGCTGTGTGTGAACCAGATGTGCTCCAACAAATGTATAAATGGAAGGTTAGATTTGTTTTTGTTGATAGGTTGAATACTATTTTCTATAAAATGGATTTTCCTGGAAGTTTTTTTACATTCCTGGGCTACTCCAGTAAGAGGATTTATTGGAAACTTGCTTTCACATTTTATCGTTGGTTTTTCATGCCTTTTCTAAAGTTCTGGGTAGTCATCAAAATGTGTTTTCTTTAGTACATGATGGAGTTGTGTAATTGTCTGCCCATGGAGGTAGCCATTGTGACATGGGATTTTTATTATTTGAAATAGTAAATCCAAAGATATATTCCGTAAATTGGTTGACTTAATTGGTATCACATCCATCGCAGAAAATTTTCGTTTTCTCTGGTAACATGAATGGATATGCTAGATAGGGAAAATTGTACATAGCTCTCAGGAATTAGTTTATCATAAATACTAGTTACGAGTAAGTTGTATTAGTAATAATTATGTAGTTTGTAGATTGCTATCTATCATAAATTTGTTTGAATATCAGCATTGTCAAGCAATAACAACTTCTTAAAGGGTGCTAGCTCAATGGTAGAGCGCCTACCTAATTATAGGCAAGAGGTTGGTGGTTCAATTCCTTCGTGCCCTATCATAAATTTGTGACTACAAAAATGACTAAATTCACATATATACGACTATTAGTAGTAATTTCTCGTATCTTAGTCGTATTGAGCTTAGTCGTTAATATGTTATCATTTATTAATTTATTTAGTCGTATATTTGGTGATTAATTGTTGAAATCAATGACTAAATTAATGATTAAATCTATAACTAAATCTATGACTAAATCCATAGCTAAATCAATGACTATCAATGACTAATAAGTCAAGCTATTAATGACTAAGTGAAATAAGACTAGCTATAAGATAGTGGAAATTAGCTACTATTAGTAGCCGACTCAAAAATAGTCGTTTATAGCCTGATTGTAGTCATTAATTTCTCATTTTGTACTAGTGACATGTTCTAAGATATAATCAATTTTATGTTTACATTAATATTTTATTTCATATGGGAATAAGTTTTATTACAATAATATTCTCTTTTTAGTGGTGATAATTTTTTTTAGAGGAATAATAATAATTTTGGAATCTAGAGGTA
Source organism: Pseudotsuga menziesii (assembly GCA_001517045.1). Taxonomy (NCBI): domain Eukaryota; kingdom Viridiplantae; phylum Streptophyta; class Pinopsida; order Pinales; family Pinaceae; genus Pseudotsuga; species Pseudotsuga menziesii. The sequence continues at coordinate 368,652 of LPNX010331687.1, forward strand.
GTGAGATGACGAGGTGTAATAAGTTTTAGGTTTGGAGTCATTGTTAGGTTTAGGGAACTCATGCAATCCAAGCTTAGAGGTGGGGGAGGATCTCTGATGCAACCTTGGAGCTTTCCATGCTTTGAAATAGAGGATTATTATTATTATGGATGCAACAAACTATTATTGGTGTAGTCCATCAATCTATGCCCATTAATAACAATATTCACGGTTTTGGTGCGGTGTCTTGTAGTAGTGATATTGTAGGTTTTTACACTTATAATGTTCATTTATGTAATGTTCATATTGTTGTTGAAAAATGTAACTACATAATATATTATACTATGTATTATTATTGTATTTTATTGTACATCCATCAAAGATGTTTCTCCTTTGTTCGGGGATGTCATTGTGTATTCGGTCATGCCAAAATATAGAGGTAAAACCTTTGTTGTAAGTTAGGGAAATAGTCCCAAGAAGAAGTATTATATAAAATGTATTTTGAGTCTTCCCATGTAGGTTTGCCCCAATTAGAGAACCTGTCTGACCCAGTTAGATGAGTGAGTCATACAACTGAAGAATATAAATAGGGAGGCACCCTCCTTCATTTGGACACACTCACTCATCAAGTTTGCTAAAGTGAGAGAGAGACAAGTGTGCCATTGTGAGAAGAAGAAGAAGTTGTTGAATATATATTTTCTATTGGTATTCTATCTTGGTTTGAGATTGTACTTAGTGACGGAACTATTTTGAAGAAGTTTGCAGGGTTTTTTCCTTTATGGTTCCCCGAGGAAAATATTTATGTTCTTGTGTATTGGTGTGCTTGTCTATATTTTAGCTTAAATATCTAAGATAATTGAATTAAAATGCAAACTCTAACATGGTATTAGAGCCACTCTAAAAGAAGGAACTATGCAACTGCATAAACTAGGGCTTCCTAGTTCAAGGTCTTCTCTCCACATATCATTAGAAAAAGGAGGGCTAAGCTAAATCACCATATGAGGACGCATTTTTTGGAGGAAGCATGATCAAGTTTGAATAATTTTCATTTTTGACCCAGACATTGGTGCTGAGAGAAACTACAACATCATATTCACATCTTTCTATCAAAACAGAATTTCAAGATTCCAAGTTTGGAAAATTAGGGTTTCTCTATGGAATCCTAGGTCAACAAGATCTAGAATCAACTTGTGTTAGAATAATCAACACATAGTTACCTACATTAGAGATTAATTTAATTATTTTTGTCTTATTACCTAGATTCCTAGATTCCATTCTATGCTAGTTGCCTTCTACATGTCCTAGAAGTCAACAATTGCTAAAACTGAGTCATGGAGCGCTTGGGAAACATCCTGGAAATGAATTTTAACATGACTGATTTATTCCAGATTCTCTAAAGTGCATATCTACTTTTTCTGAAAAGCTGCCTTGCTTTATAGTTGATTTAAGGAAAAAGGAAACGCTAGTCTAGGTGTAACTGCCTTGTTTTTTGCCCACATCATCCTCCCTCCTTTTCTCCAAATAAAAGCATGTATGAGTTGTATTTCCATCCCTCTTTAGCTTGCCCACTTGACTTAGCAAATTCATGAGCATCTTCATAGATTTGGAAACTGCTTTATGCACCTATGGGGCATTTGACTAGATTTGGTAAGCCTGCCTTTTTACTATTTCAAATGGCATGCTTATGCATTCGAACCTCTCATGTAATTATATATTACAATAGCCTATTGCTTCACAAGGTTGGCTATTGTACACTTACTCAATACAGATTAGTGTTATGCTCCAATTTCAGTCTCCTTTGGTGTTAATTTTGCATGTTTGATTAGCAATTTTGTGAGTGTAATTGTTCTATCTCTTGGGTTCAATTTCCACATGGTATCAGAGCCTTTGTAGATCGATTTCTATCCTTCCAAATTTTTATTTCAAGTTCGACATCATTGACTGGGAGCGCATTCTGTTGACCGGAAGGCACAACTACTGAGCTATGGACCAACCTCAGAAGACCATCTTGACTCCATTCAATTTATTTGAGTGGAAAGCTAAGATGGATATATTTTTGAGAGCGATAAGTCTCTACATGGTGACTATGGCAACTGAGGAAGAGCCCAATGCAGCTACAAAGAAAATTAAATGGCACAACAGGAGGGATGAGGCCTATGGTCTTTTGTGTCTGAGCATCTCAAGAGACCTCCTCTTCCATCTTGATGGATTGACATCACCTAATGAAGTGTGGGAGAAGCTTGAAGAGCTTTTTGGAAAGACAGATGAGATGAGAGGACATCAAATCGAGAATGAGCTGATCTCCTTGAGTCCCAGTAGCTTCGAATCATTGCAACTCTACTTTTCCAAGTTTAAGGCCCTTGTTTTGCAGCTAAAACAGTGTGGGATCGAAAAGAAGGAAGAGCAATTAGTATTTGCCATACTCTCTAAGCTTGGTCCTGACTATTTAGTGTTTGTTTCGACCTTCCATGCCACCAAGTTGACAGCTCGAGCCTGGAAGATGCCTAAGCTTGCAAAGTTCATGGAATGCCTCACACAGGAGCAAGATAAGTTGGTGATGATGGGCACCATCAAACCTTTTAAAGACCAAGATTTGGTTGCCGGAGATTCAAGGGTGGATTCAAAAAGTAAGAAAAAAGCTAAAAATCCACGTGAGCAAAAGAGAGACAAGTCTAAGTCTCAAGAGGAGCCCCAAGGTTCCAAGAAGAACTCCTAGAAGAAGAAGAATAAAGGAGAATTGAGCAAGTGTGCATACTGTAGTAATGGCTATCATCCTGAGAGCTCTTGTATGAAGAAGCAAATTGACATGTTGACCCAAATCCTGGATAAGAATAACATCTCCCTTCCTGATTGCTAAAAGTAGAAGGAAGGATGATCAAATTCAGAAGACAGAGAGATAGTACATGTCTTGGTTGCTGGCACATCAAGCTCACCTAGTTTCATCATGGATTCTGGAGCTTCTAGACATATGGTTTCGACAAAAGAGACATTCTCCTCTCTTGACATGTCGAAAGGTCCACCAATAGTTTTTGGAGATGACTCTCTCACTGAGATTTCGAATGGTAAAGTCATAGCAAAAGGTGTTGTTGATCACACTTCGAGGGTATACAAGTTTTCCCATTTTCTACCCTACTCAAATCCCTTTGCTCTTCTGATTTATGCTAATGAAGCAAGCAAGCTTTGGCATGAAATATTTGGCCATCTTAACTACAAGTATATTTCTGATTTGAATGAAAAAGATATGGTCATAGGGTTACCAAAGATCAAGTTTTCTAAGGGAGTCTATCAAGGTTGTATCCTAGGAAAACACCCAGAGTACAAGTATGAGAAAGCTAGTCATGAGAGAACCTCTGCACCTCTTGAGTTGATCCACAGTGACATTGCTAGTCCATTCCCTCATATGTCCATGAGTCAAGCCAAATATGCACTGACCTTCATAGATGAATTTTCTAGGTATTGTTGGGTTCACTTCCTAAAGCATAAGTCTCAAGTTTTTGACCTCTTCAAAGTCTTTAGAGCTTTGGTTGAAAACCAGTTTGGGAGGAAACTCAAGATCCTCATATTTGACAATGGTGGTGAGTATGTCAAGTCTGATTTCATTCAGTATTGCAAAGATGCAGGTATTCAGATGCAACATTCGATCCCTTACACACCACTGCAAAATGGTGTTGCTGAGAGAAAGAACATATCACGGAAGGAGATGGCAACCTGCATGATGGAGGCTAAGACTTTGCCACCAAAGTTTTGGGCCGAAGCTATAAACTGTGCATCCTACATCTAGAATAGGGTGCCTCATAAGTAGCTTGATGGTATGACTCCTTTCGAAGCTTGGAGTGCGCACAAGCCAGATGTGACCCATTTCAGGATTTTTGGCTCAAAGGCTTGGGCTAGAATTCAAACTGAAAAGAGGAAGGCTTTGCAACCCCAAAGCCAAGAGTGTGTATTTGTTGGGTATTCTGAATATTTAAAAGGGTACAAGCTGATCAACTTGAGCACTAACAAAGCTTTCAGTGAAAGAAGTGTTCAGTTCCAAGAAGAGCCTTTAGCAGCAGTTGAAGTTAGAGTCCTCTTCACCACCAGAACCATTGATTGTAAGTGAAGAGACTAATGAGTTTGTTGATTCTGATATGTCTAATAATGATGATTTGATTGCAGATCCTAATAGTCCTATAAGACCAAAATGGGCAGCAAATACCATTCATGCAGCTGGGGAACTAGCTGGAAATCCTAATGACACTAGGAGGACTATATCTCAATTTGAGAGTTCCCTTTGTGTGAAAGATCCTCTATTTGCTGAGAAGTGCTATCTGATGGTTGAATAAGATCCATAGACATATGAAGATGCAACACATGATCCAAGATGGAAAACAACCATGAAAGAAGAATTCAGCTCACTCTAGAAGAACAACACTTGGGAACTAGTTGATCTTTCCCTAGGGAGGAATCTAGTTCAATGTAAGTGGGTTTTCAAGACCAAGTTTGTTGCTGATGGTTCAACTTTGAAATATAAGGCAAGATTGGTAGCCAAAGGCTACTCACAAGTACATGTTATTGACTACATTGAAACCTTTGCACCAGTGGCAAAGATGGACTACATACGGCTAGCTTTAGCCATTGTAGCTTCAAAGCAGTGGGAGGTACATCACATGGATGTGAAGTGTGCTTTACTAAATGGAGATATCACTGAGGAGATTTACATACAACAACCTAAAGGGTTTTTTTCTAATCCATATTTAGTATGCAGGTTAAAGAAATCATTGTATGGGCTTGATGCCTTTTTGTTGTCACTGAGTTTTGTTCGATGCAAGTCTGATCCTAATGTCTATTTGAAGCTGATTCATGGTTATTTTATGATTATTGTCTTGTATGTGAATGACCTATTGATTACAGGAAGTTCAAAGAAAGAGATCGCATCCTTGAAGGATTCAATGAACCATGCATTTTCTATGACAAATTTGGGATCGTTGAGCCAATTCTTGGGTCTTGAAATCGCTCAATCCCAACATGGAATCAAAGTACATCAGTCCAAGTATGCTTCAGATTTGCTCATCAAGTTCAACATGAAATATTGCAATCCAAGCAAGACTCCCTTCCTTTCAGGAGTTAAGCTTGAAGAAGCAGGTTCTTCTCCTATGGTAAATAATACAATGTATAAGTAGTTGATTGGGTGTTTGCTTTATATTACACACACTCGACCTGATTTATCTTATGAAGTTAGTGTGGATTTGAGATACATGGATCAACCTCATGAGATCCACTAGAGGGTAGACAAAATGATCCTAAACTTTGTTTAAGGAACAAGAACTTATGGGATCTTCTACAAAGCAAAATCTGATCTTGATTTGATTGGGTTTACTGATAATGATTGGGCAGGGGAAAACACAAATCGAAAGTCTACATCAGGATATGTGTTCATGCTTGCAGAAGGACCAATCAGTTGGTCAAGCAAGAAGCAGAGTGCCATAGCACTCTCATTTATAGAAGCAGAGTATAGAGGAGTTGTAAATGTAACAACTCAATGTTTATGGTTGCGGGGGATACTTGGAGAATGTGGCTTCGAATCAGAGTTTTCAACTATTATATACTATGATAATCAGAGCACCATTTGAATCTACAATGATCCAGTTCATAAACACTGAACCAATCACATTGAGATCCATATGGACTACATCAGACAGCTTGTGCATGATGGTACCCTTATTCTACTCTTCTGTGCATCTTCAGAACAAGTAGCATACATCTTCACCATAGTTTTTTGTGAGAAGGCATTCAACAATATCAAATCACTACTGGGTATTGTTGACCATGCTGTGAAGCATGATTGATGACAAGATTTCCAAATTTTGTTTTTCCTGTCCATGTTTAAGGGAGGATTTTCCCACTGGGTTTTTGCCTCTTTCCTTGGTTGTATGGACAAGCAGTATGTAAAGGGTGACTAAGCCTTGTTGCTAGGCCCTATATTTTTCTGATATTTACTCATAAAGTTAGGCTTAAGGGGGGGTGTTAGAATAATCAACCCATAGTTACCTACATTAGACATTGATTTAATGATTTTTGTCTTATTACCTAGATTCCTAGATTCCATTCTATGCTAGTTGCCTTCTACATGTCATAGAAGTCAGCACTTGCTAAAACTGATTCATGGAGCACTTGGGAAACATCCTGGAAACGAATTTTAGCATGTCAGCTTTATTCCAGATTCTCTAAAGCGCATATCTACTTTTTTTGAAAAGTTTCCTTACTTTATAGTTGATTTAAGGCAAAAGGAAAAGCTAGTCTAGGTGTAACTTCCTTGTTTTTTCCCCACATCATCCTCCCTCCTTTTCTCCAAATAAAAGCATGTATGAGTTGTTTTTCCATCCCTCTTTAGATTTCCCACTTGACTTAGCAAATTCGTGAGCATCTTCATAGATTTGGAAACTGCTTTATGCACCTATGGGGGATTTGACTAGATTTGGTAAGCCTGCTTTTTTACTATTTCAAATGGCATCCTTATGAATTCGAACCTCTCATGTAATTATATATTACAACAACCTATTACTTCACAATTTTGGCTATTATACACTTACTTAATACATATTAGTGTTATGCTCCAATTTCAGTCTCCTTTGGTGTTAATTTTGCATGTTTGATTAGCAATTTTGTGAGTGTAATTGTTCTATCTCTTGGGTTCAATTTCCACAACTTGGGCATCTCACATTGGTGAGATCTATTTCATGGTTATTTCCATTTTAGGTTCTCATATTATGATGATGAATCACACCAGGGTTGAGGATAAGCTTGAGGGAGCAGATAACTTCCGAGCATGGAAGTACATGATCTCTCTTATCATTGAAGAAAATGATTTGGACAAAAATATTACTGAGGAAGATCTAGCACCAAAGGGAGATGAAGCAAAGGGCACTATTCAAAAGCAGAACTTGGTCAAGCCCAAGAGAATTATTGCAGATTCCATTAAAGATCATCTCATTCCCCAAGTGTCATCTTTGAAGACATCCAAGGAGATGTTCGATGCTTTGACAACATTATTCGAAGGAAAGAACATCAACCGAAAGATGGCATTAAGGAACTAGCTCAAGAATTCGAAGACCCAAAACTCAGAGACCATACAATCATACTTGAAGAAAAGGTAGAAGAAGGAGATATTGTTATGACCAACATGAATGACCTTCCAATATCATGGGACTCATTCATTCAAGGAATATGTGCCATAAAGAACTTGATCAATTTTAGCGGACTATGGGAAGAATGTGCTCAAGAAGAAGCTCGCCTAGTAATAAGAGAAGAGAATATGGGAACAAATGATGATCAAGCTCTCACAATCGACACTAGAATAAATCATAACAAGAGGGAGGACCTTCATCACAAAATACAAATAAGACCCGGAAGAGATCTATCTAGTGTCAAATGTTACACATGTGATGAAAAGGGACACTACTCCAGAAATTGTCCCAGAGACAAAGGTTCCTCGAATAAGAAGACTATCAAGAAAATACATCATGCTCACATTGTTGAAGTGGATGAACCAGAAAGAAAAAGAACAAAAGAAGATTCCTCGAGTGATGAGAAATATGTACTTTAATCCAGAAGGTATGCAATACATAGTCCATGTGATATATGGTATAGAATACTTCCTCATCATAAGTAAGATAGACACAAGTCCTTAGAATTAGCTGATGAAGTAGAGAACATTGTCAAAGACTCCGAGATCAAGAGGGTGTCCACCAAACAAACAAACAAAGATAAGTATTTGAATTGTAAGATGATATTGTTATATTCAGAAACGTGAAGTATGCATGTTAGAGTGTTTGCATTTATGAACAATATACCACTAACTTGCATGTGATGGGTAAGTAGCCTATGGTGTTGTACAACATTCCATTGTTACTTGTCTAGAATGAAACCTCTTTTCTTACATATTGGGAGTAGTGCACACTCTTAATAATGTTCTCTTAAAGATGGAAGGCATCTAGAAAGTTACCATATATGATGAATGTTGTAAGATTGGATAAGATAGTTGCATAACTGTGTGACATATATCTTTATGCATAATAATTTGTTCTTATTAAAAATATGAAATGTTTCTAATCATGCAATTGAATTTGACTTGTAGGAAAGATCGTGTACAATCACCTACAGGAAGGATGAAACTTGCTTCGAAGAAGAAGTGATGACGATTCAACCATAACACTCAAAGAAGATTCACTTCAACAAAATGAAGAGAAACCTAGAGCTCCCAGGGACAAAGACACCATGATGGAAGAAAGAGCTTCAAAAGAATCATGAAATGACCGAGACAGAAAGACCTGTAGATCCACCTCAAGAGGTGAACACCCATAAGAGAAGACCAACTTGGGAACGAGAGATCATCCAAGATGAAGAAAATGTGGTGTTATAGACGATATATCCAAAGAAAGTAAGAGGCCTTTGACACACTTAAGTTATGTGGCACTATTGTGTGACAACAATGATGCAGATCTTTCCAGCTATGAAGAAGCAGCTGAGAAGAAAGAATGGAAGGAGGCTATGATCAAAGAGAATGGTGTCCAGGATGCGGTTTCAAGACCTGAAGGGAAGTCCATATTATCTTCCATGTTAATCTACAAGATCAAGCATGCAGCAGATGCCAGTATAAAGAAATACAAAGCAAGGTTTGTGGTTTCTCTTAGAAAGAGGGAGTAGACTATGGCGAGACGTGCTCCATTGGCCAGACACACTTCTCTAGTAAAGCAGAAGTGCGTATCAAGCAGAGAACCACATGTGCATAGAACGATTTGTACAGACTCAGAAGGAACCCATGGGACAACACATATAGTTTCTTGAAGATCACCTAGAGTGATGGAGATATCAACCTTTGCTACAAGGTTAAATATGGAAGCATGCAGAGGATGACAAGCTCATAGATGGGTGCAAGAGGAACTTTCAACAAAGTTTGAGATGGAGGATCTCGGTATCCAGTGAACTTTAGGGATGACATGGATGGATATATAGAAGATCAGTAGCAGAGGAGGCTACTTGTCACTCCAACCCAGAATGAATCGATGCAAAAGTACAATATGCAGAGGGAGGATGGAGCTCCGCTTCAAAGTGAGTGATTGCAAAAGATCTCAAATTTCAAAGAATCCTGACATGATTCTTTGGGTTAGAGGTGCGGTAGAATCCAGAGGAGATTTTACTTAGCTAAGGAAAATACGTGGTTGAGATGTTGGATTGCAAAAGTACACCGATGTCATCAAAACTTGAAGTTTTTGTGTGATCCTACTTCAGAGATAGTTGATGCCAGAGTATATAGGAAGATGATTGGTTCATTGATGACGGGCATGAGGCTGAATAAATGATTTGTGGTAAATACCTGAAGCCAGTACATGGTGGAGTTGAGACGTGTTCACATGGTTGCGGAAAATCATGTGTTGAGGTACTTGGAGGGTACGAATGAGTATGGCCCCATATATGTGAGATATTAGAGGATCTGCTTGCAGGATATGTTGACTCTGATTGGGCAGGTAGTGCTACAAATAAGAAGAGCACTTCAGAGTCTTGCTTGAGCTTGAGGTCTATCATGACTTCTTGGTACAACAAGAAGTGTAGCGGGGTTTTCACCCCTGCTACGTGCAAAAGCACCAGCCTTACATCAATGGGACAATAAGGTAGAGTTCATGGAAAACAAATAAAACAAAAAACAATATCAGTAACAATAAATCAAATATCACCTGGAAGTGAATATACTGAATGTAATTTTGATCTCGAAAGATGAATAAAATTACGCTTTTTTTTCAAGGAAAAAAAAAACAATAAATCAAATAAACTTCTACGGCTAAACTAAATAAAAGCAAATACCTGAAAGTTATACCTTCTTTATTTTTGAAAATGGGCCACAGTGCCCGTCTCGAAAATGGTCTGCCTCTCCACAGGTTGGTTCTCCAGGTGGGTACAAAGAAGATCTTAGCGTACTATGTGGGAATGGTAGGGCAACGGGATGATTGGCAAAAATGGTGTGAATACTTTGAGAATAATGGTTTTTCACCGTGCTCACGGAATAGAATAATGGAAAAAAGGGATAAGAATCTTTTGATAGAGACCTTTACACTATATTTATAATATGTTTTTAGGTTTGTTGACCTTTTCTATCTTTTAGGGTTTTGGAACCCTAGTTAGGGTTTTAAGCCCCTTTTTAGGTTTTTTAGCCCTTTTTGGGGTTTTTAGCCCTTTTGTGGGTTTTTTTGCCTTTTTTGAGAGAGAATGAAGGTAAACCATAGTTGTGAAGGTCAAAAGTGAGGGAAACATGGTAGGAAAATGATGTATGTATGTGGTTTATACCATGTAGAGATAGGTGAGCAATTTTTTGTGTTAATAGATTGCCCCCTGATGTGTGAGGGCAAGAGCTCATCATATGGCCGACATACATCATTGGATCATGGGGATAGTGGAGAGACCTCTGGAGAAGCGGCGCTTTCTTGTTCGAACCACGGTGGCTTTTGGTTTTTATATTAATGGTTCCCAATAATGGGTGAGATACATATACTGTGAGACATGTATATGGACGAGGCGGGCATACCCATGCTCGTAACAATGTCAAAAGAATAAATAATGGGATCAAGGCTAAAAAATATGGGAGCTGATCAATATATATACAACCGATATTACATAATGGTGGCCTCAATGAGAGACTAAATACACCGTTGATCTGAAGAACTGATACATAGGAACAATGGAATTCTCTTGGAATGCAATATCTTCATAACTGATGCTCTGTTGAATCTGGAAGTGTACATAGCTGGAGAGATTCCATGACAGGGAGTCAAAACCTCTGTGGTACAACATGTCGCATCAATACTGGAGCTACATAGAAGCACTGCTCTGAGGCTTCTGAACACTGTTTCCAATGCAACCCAGAAATCACAAGGGACATGAACCTATTTGGGTCCCATAATAAACTCACAAATGTGCTAGAGTTAGGTGACAACCAGGGTCTTCAATCAAATAATGCATGGACCAATACATTATACGAATCTCAACGGTGTGATGATGTAGCTGGAGTTGAGCACGTGAGACACAACCACCCCGAGAGGAACTAATAATTCCTCTCAAGTGGTTCAAGGAATTCATCAATAAGGTGAATGGAACCAGGATACAGGGAACTCTGGGTCTATCCTCTGGAATAGATGTGTTGATGTGGACAGAGGGAGACCTACAACTAATCAAGGCAATAATGTTTCCTTGATGAGAAGCATAAGAGGGATAATCAAAGGTGTGGGAGAATATGGGGACTGGCACACTGAATGGGGGAATAGGGGTAGGGATGTACGGGGGACTTAAACTTCCTTTGTTTAGAGTATGATGACAGGGCTAACCTGGCAGTGAATGAAATTGACTCATGGGATAGGGATCATAGCTGTAATACCGAGAAGATAACTACAAATGAGAAATATTGAGGGAGGTAAGTAGAACATGACTAGTCAGGGGATCCAAGTAAGACTCATCGCATAATACTTTGAACAAAGGCAACCCAATGTGGGAAAGTTTCCAAACTGTAATATAGGGTGGCGCCGAAAGAAACCGTTATGACACGATCTCGTGGATTTTTACAGAGCCCGAGAAAGTAAATGCTCAATGGTGTTTTCATTTTTAGAGAGTCTGAAAACAAGAAGAAGAATCCAGTGTGGTCTCTTTTTCGTATGTAGTCTCCTGAGTCCAAAAAAGGATAAAAGTGTGCGTAGGAGAGCTCTCCCTACATTTGGGGAAGGAAGACTTATTTACCGTTTGTTGTCCAATCAGGCCAGAAAGGGTTAAGCTTATATTGATTGGACGATCATTCCAATAATTTTATGAGCATGAACGAAACCAAGTTTGCTCGACAATCTTTTCTTGATGAGAAGGCTAGACAAGACCTTAAAGACAACCCATGATGAGCTTTTTTGTAAAGTTCGATCCCAATGCTTGAGAAAGCATAAAAGGTTGCAAAGGGAAACGTTCCTGGACTGAGTGTGCCAAGGTGGTCCTTTTCTTATGATAGTCTACATAGTCCAAAAAAGGAGAGAAACGAGGTTACATAGACACCCTTTCAAATACTTTAACAAGCATGAAAGGAAGCAAGCATGCTCGACGATCTTTTCATTCTTTAAAGAGTCAGAAAAGAGCTTAATAGAAACTCTACAATAGTCAATCAAGCTAGGGGAAAGTGTTCGATATATGGAAAGAGTTTATGTTGTGAACATGGCTGATGGGTATAAATGCAGAACACCGATGGGGACCCTTTGCAGGTCGATGGATGGCGACAAAAAATGGCCAACTATGCAGTATGGATGGAGCAAGTGGATCGTGAACATGCCAATACATACAAGGGGAGATTCACGTGATGGCGCACAAACTGCAGTGGATTCCAGGAAATGGCCCAGAAAAGCATAGTGAGAGCACAAGACAAGGGTCTCATCAAAAGACAAAGGGCGAAAAATGGAACACGATGGTGTGAAAGGCGTCTGAAATGGACTCCAGATGACTCTGACTAGCAGCTATTGATGTTGCCCCTGGTGCAGTGTTGCATGGGGAAAAACTAGACCAAATGGAGGCCTATGGGTACATAGCTAGCTCAATGTACAAGGTTTGATTCGTGTGGTGGCACGCAAATAGACGTGACTCCGAGAAATGGCTCGAAGAATCAATAGGGAGGGAGGCAGTCTCGAAGGTTGTTACTCGACCTAGGAGATTTTTGCACAATGGTGGCAGATTCCTATCCTTATAGAGGATGATCCATACCTGGGCATGGAATACCAAAGAGATACGGAGAGGCCTCAACCTCTAGGGCAGGTACTGGGACCTGACGGTATGCTAGCATAGTGGTAGCTAGATCATACATGCAACATACTGTGTGCATGTGCATATGTGGGACCACACCTTCCAGTGGGCTACCAATGGCGCAGGGGTAGGGGTTATATCTACCAGCTCACATGCAAATGATGCGACATAGTTCTATAATGGACTGATTGTGACTAGATGTGGAGAAACTACTAGAGGGGGTCACCGACTCATGGTAAAAACGATGTAAAACAAAAAATAAAAACTATACCCCAAGTGCTGCATGGTGAGCGACTTAGGCATAGGACCTCCGACGAAGGAAATTGGCCGTACCTTGGAGACTCTGTAGTTGGCACAAAGTATGCGGGGGAGGAATTTGGGATTCAATGGGAAGAATCAACACCACGCCATGGGCTAAGTGAAATGGGATAAAACCAGTGGTGGTTTTGATGATCTCTATGTCGTTACGAAAGTGGTGTCAGGATAGATTAGGTGGATCTTCCACGAACGAGGACAGGAAAGTACTACTAGAAGTAGAGATCATGTAAACGGGTGTTGGTTGTGTTCGGGGAAGAATCCAAAGGGTGGATTTCCTCGATGACAGTGATTTCGGCCTCACGAGAGTGTTTTCGAAGGTCTCGAAGGACTAAATGATACTCGGACAAGTCTGGCAATGATGAGAATAGTGTCCATACAAGCCGCAAATTGCGCAAGGATGGTTGGTCCTCAATGAATTATTCTTGATTGTTGGCAGATTTGGGATGATGACTATTGGAGTACCATCGGCTTCATCCATAGTATCTATGTGTGTGTGAAGTATAGGTATCTCTAGACAATTTTGCGTTGCATGACCATGAACAACGCACAAAGTGCAAGGTGGAGTCGATCGAGGCTCCACTGTTACTTTGGTGGCCTTTCCCCAGCCTTCTTTGGGAGAGAAGGGGCAGGTTTGGGGGTGGAAAACATGTTCAATGGCCCAGGAGGAGGGAGTGACTCCATATCAATTGGTTGGACGGGAGTCAACACAACCTGGGGCATCGGAGGTGGGGTAGGTGGTTCGAGGTACCACACAGGAATTCCCAACATAAAATTAGGTGAATTAAGAGTAGCCATTACAGGCTTGCTCACGATAACAGATGGTGGAAACATGAAAGGAATTGCGTGGATCGGGAACAAACCCCAATAATTCCCGGGTGACAGTGGTTGGGGTTGCAATTGATGTTGTGATGTGGTCGAGATGGTACTGGATGTGATAGTACACAAATGCGTCGTGCCGGTCGGCGTAGGGGGAGGTGGCAAAGATGGGAAGGTGTCCGCCATAGGAGTGTTGGCAAATAATCTTGGGCCCATAGTAGATAAGGAAGGGATGGACATGATGTCAATGGCAGTATCAATGGTAGGAATGACGTGTTTAGGTGTTGTCGGCCCTTGCGGTTCTTAGTAATTCAACTGGGTGATAGTAACGATCTTTCCATCATGAGGAAACATCAAGTGTTAAAAGACGGTGGAAGCCACGACTCTCATGGAATACATGTAGCTAAGTCCAAGAAGGAGGTTATAATCAAGTTGGGCGTTAATAACCTCGATGTCAATCAAAATCGTTTTAGCGACTAATCAAATAGGAACATTCAGAAGAATTCCTTGGGCCTTTGTAGAGCGACCATCGTAGGCGCAGAGGGCAGCAGTGGATGGTTGGAGGGTAGGCGACCTGAGTTTCTACCAGACAAAAGTCGAAATAGCACAGGTGGATGCCCCTTCATCAATGATAATTGATGTACGACCAAATTTTTAATTGATACCGAAACTTGGAAGGCGACGGTGGATGGCATTCTAGGTTCTCCTTGATCCAGATCAAACGTGATCAACCTGGAATCAAAGGGATCCACGACACCTGGTGTGGATAATAACGCTTTTTGCTGTGTCAGGCAAGTTTTGAGCACTTCTAGAGCGGACATGGTTGTAAGTGATTAGCCCAAGTCATCGGCGATGCTATAATTTAGGGTAGCTCGAGCAGTCACATTGTTGGAGATACGTCGTATAGGAAACCGTGGAACTCTGGTCGCCCCATCAGTGGCGGGTGTAGGTAATTGGAGGTGCATGCTGGAAGTGTTAGAGGTAGATGCAGATTGTTGATTGCATGGGAAGACACGGGTTTACTATAATCAACCAACAACACCCCTAGCTCACTGGTCCTTTCGGCGACAGACCGCAAGGCGGCCTGAAGTCTCACCCGAAGTGAATCTAATGGGTTGGCCAAGGACTCAAGTGTCTTGGACCAGGTTCCGAGGCAATCCTACTGGTGGCGCGCAGCTCTCCTAGCCACGCGACCTTCTTCCTGCGTCTGTGCGTCGCGCGACCTCCTGCTCACGTCGCGCAATCCCGTCGTCGCGCGGCTCCTCTAGCCGCGAGATGTCTCTTTCCACCACCGTGCGGTCCTTCTCTATGATGCACACTTTCCTTGACTTGCGATATTTCCAGACTTAGCACATCGCCACACACCGTGCGACACGCAGCTCCTGCTCAACGCGAAGTCCTCAACCTGCGGTATCGCGCACCGCAGCTTCTCTGCCGATGCGATATCACCTCTCTGTGATATCCTACCTCCGCGGTTTAGTGCACTTAGCATTGCTCGTGTCGACATGCAAGACTTAACATACTAAGCTATTCAATACTGCAACCAGTAGCTGTTTACGCAAACATAAATGAAACACATACAACATGCCAAAGGATTTTAACTTATGATTATCCTTCTGTGCTGTGGTGAACTGGTTAATACATTCATTCATTAAACTGCAACGAAGTCCATGAAATAACTGAGCAATGCATAAGTAAACAAACACATAAATCAGTCGCATAACACAAATTTTAACGTGGTTCACCTCCAGGATGGAAGTTACGTCCACAGAACTGTGTTTTCTGTTATAGCTCAAGGGGAAGGTAAAACACAGTTCTGCTGCACTGCATATGCAGCTCAAGATCTTCTCTCTTAGATCTCTCTTCTCTCTATATCGCTCTCTTACAATATACTCTTCCCTCTCAGTTGATCCCTGCGGATCGTTACAAGCATACTCTATAAGCCAGCTACTGGTTTCAGTAAGATTGCTACAGCTAAGACCAGAACTAGAGCTCGGCTTTTACAACAGTCTACTTATCCTTATTGCCTATTTCATTCACGACTGTCTAACTGTCTATACAACCAACTAGCTAACTAACTAACGCTTTACAATACAAAATTACATTCTTTTATAAGCAGCCCGAAGGTCCTGCTTTTACAACATTGTGGGCATGTCCCAACAGTAACCCAAACCCTAATTAGTGACAGTCGGTCCTCTCTGTCCTTGAGGTAGCCGCTTCCCGTCACACCACAGCTCTCTGCAGTCTTCCATGCTTCCTGGCACTGACCATGGGTACTATGCACCGCTTCTCTGGTTTCTGTCCTTCATCTTCAATGCTTGAGCCTCGTTGCTCCTTCTTCTTTATGAGGGTCGTTGAGCCCTCCTGTCTTCCGTCGCTGCCTTCAATGCAGTGGGTGAGCTCTCCCTTCTCGGTCACTCAGGTACCCTTGCCCTTCTTTGACTTTCGCATCTCAAAAAGTCACGGTTTCCGGCTCTGCTCTCCGGCTGGAAATGTGCTACGACGTTGTAGCTCTGTCTTAACTTCTTTCCGCCAAAGCTTATCATTTCACCAAAACTAGCAGCTTCTTCTGTAGCTGCGGGACCCTGCTCCAACAGTCCCCTAACACTTACTTGTGGCTCGTCCTCGAGCCACCTGCAACAGGCTTCTCCTGCTCTAACTTCTCCTGCTGTAGCTTCTCCTTCGCCTCCTGCGAAGTCTTCTGCAACTTCTGCCGAAGTCCTTCGACTTCGTTCTTCATTACCTCGACACGTTCTCTTGCCGAGTCAATCAAGGCTTGATCAACTTTGGAGTCGTCTGTTTGATCAATTTCTTCTCTCACAGTGGTGAATTCCTTCATTTTCTGCTCGGCTGCGTCGACCAGCTCAGTGATCTGCTCCTGATAGGGCTGGAGCAGGTCGCTAATGTGGACCTCCTGTGTTCTTAGCCGCTGCGCTTCCTTCTGCAGTTGGTTCATCTCCTTTGTTTTCCTCATCTTCTGGAGAGCGGCTAAGCTCTTAATTTCTTCTTTCATGGCCGTTGCAGTAGCCTCTACCCGCTGAATATTCTGTTGGATTTCTGCCCTCTCCGGCAACTCATCTAACTCGGCCCACGTGTCTGTTGCTTCTTTGAGTATCGACACTGCTTCTTCAATGCGAGATTTCACCTGCACAGAAGTGAGTCGCAAGGCTTCGACTCGCTCTTTCTGGTCTGCCTCAGTGGTGTCTCATAGACGAGCTTCAAGCTCGACGATTTGTGCTTCGTGTTCTGACTTCAACCTGGCCACCTCTTCATCCATTCTAACCACAGTTTCTTCCAGAGCCTTTGCTCTGTCTGCTACTCTCCTTAGCTTTTGGGGGGTAGGTAATGCGAACTCAATGTTGCATTTGGGTAGCTCCAAGGCAATACTCTGTAGTGCCTGAGAGAGTTCCTGGTCCCTGTCCTGACACGTTTTTAACTCGTCTACCCCTTTCTGATAGTTGGTAGCGAGTGCTGCATTCTGCTTCTTCAGCTGCGTGTTCTGCTTGTAAGTGGCGAGCTCTCTTCCCTTGAGCTCTGCGGTTAGCTGCTGCTGGATCATGTATAATTGGTCAATGTGGAATTCCGCAAGGTTAACCTCAATGGATTGCCCCAATTGAACTGGTGGGTCCTTCATTGTCGCAGGGAATCGGATACTCCTTGGTGGAATCAACACGGTGTTGAGGCGATCCCTTGCTAAGCTCTCTTCGCGGGACATCGGTGGTGCCGAATTCTCTCCAGTGTTTGTCTTGTCAGGTGGAATGTACCTCATGGCAGTTTTTTCTGTAATCATTCTTAAGTCTAGAAGTTGTTTTTCGACTGCGCTCTGGCTCTTTTCCTGCACTTCCTTCATCGCGTCAAGTGAGTCCTTCAATGTATCGCACGTCCTTGTTGCAATGAGTTCATAGTCATCATTTGTTAGTGCAGTATGTGGGACTGGTTTTGAAGTTTTCTGCTTCTTTCTATGCTGTGTCTCTGTGGTCCCTTGGCTTCCATTCTTTGTCATAGGTGTCTCTACTGAATCTTCTGGTAGGTCTTTTCTCTTGTCGCGTGGCGGTGGTACTTCTGTTGTACCTTGTGCCTGGGTGTCCAATTTTTCTTTGCCCTTTTCTGGTGGGTCTGTCTGGTGGGTCTCCATTGGTAGTGGCGTGGTATCTTCGTACTCTTGTCGCCATTGGTCATCAAATCCTTTGATGACATTCTTAACGTCCTGTATTGTCATTTTGAACAAGCCGGGAGCCCAGTCGTCCCTTTTAGTCCTTTTAGGCCTTAGGTAGATTCTATGGCTGTCCGCCATAAAATTAAGCCGGCTATCATATGCGTCCACAGTCTCTGTACTGATCCTTGGTGATTGCTGGATAATGTTCTTCAACATCAAATAGTATTCATAAAATACTATCGTGTTAACCTGTTTCCTTGCTTGACTGCTGGTGTCCCATAAACTGGTATAGTGCACACCCCTGGCCGCTCCTCCTGGGATCTGTGGAAACTGGCTGTTGGGCAGTTCCTTCCATGCGACGAATGCACACAGTATGAGTAGCCACGAAAAGTGGAAAGGGTGGTTGGCTTGATCTTGGGCTGCCAAACAATCTTCCTGAAACATGTTTAATAAAAATAACGACCAATTGAACTGCTCTCCTTCGGTAACTTGTATGGCTAGATTGATCACCGATCCTGTGACTTCCTTCGGTCGGACCTTGGTAAGTAGTCTGCCTGCAAGCAGACTGGTTGTAAATCTGAGTGTCTCATTTTGTAAACTCATGATATCATAAGCCCTGCCTCCTCGTTGTAGCTGATACTTTTTAACTAATGCTGCTGGCAGTTTGGAGTCCTTGGTCTTTCCTATTACCTGTATCTCGGGATCTTTACCAGTCTTTGATAGGCCGGTAACACGGTGTATCAAGTCGACATTGAGGTCGATTTTGTGACCTAGCCAGAGATAGCCTCCATGTACACACGAGAGGAGGACACGCACCACAGCATTAACCTCTGCGCTACGTCTAAAATGGGGAAGTCTCAACACATTGAGCAGACCTGAACGCTCAAGAATATGGACATGTGGCATGGGGACGAGTTCTTCTCTACCTGTCCTTGGATTCTTCTCAAGCACAAGATACGCATCTGACTTGAAGTGAGGGTACGTCTTACCGTCCCCCAGGTTGTAATCAATAAACTTGACAACACCAGCATATCGTACTAAATCACCATTTTCCTTTACTCGAGAATCTATTGGCGGTATGGGCACAAGAAGCTTACCGCTCTTGGAAAGTCTGATATCTGGAGTGCCTTCAACTCGTGGTATGAGGTAGTCCATTGCACTACGAACTTCATCTTCCTGCTCGGAACCGGATTCCTCCATGAGCTGGGAATGGCTTCTCGTCTTTGGTGGTTCTCTGGTTCGGGACGAGCTCGGCGGGTTAGCTGTAGATGGCGATGCCATAGCTCCTGTAAGGCCGTGACGCTGAAATCTTCTCAAAATGTTTTCCAGGGGCTCGTCCTCAGACAGGACCCACTCAGCATAAAATGGCGGATGTGCAATGGCTGCAGCTTCTAAAAATCACAGTACTCTGTAACAACTTAGCTCGACACAGGGAATGCTTAACACTTATTCTCCAGCGCTCGAATTTTCTGCAAGCGTAACCGTCCCACTTGAATACTTTCTGCTTTTATGTCAAATATGACAATCCCGGACATAACGGTCGTCTAGACTGGGTGCACCAGTCATATTAATTGCCCGGATAGGACCAGACCCGCCATCCGATCCTCAATTAATGCTAAAATCTTGATAGAATTTTCCTCGAGCCGTGTGTGTACAGGCGCCAGTATTGTCAGAGATTTACCAAATCTGGAAAAATTTATTATACTGTTGCCAAATCTACGGTAGGGGATACCGGTCATTTCTTCATTAACTACCTGTCAGATAGTGACTTGACTAGCCCACTGTCGGTTGCAAACTGAGTACGTGGCAGGGGGAAACATCTTACTGCTGCGATGCAACTCCGCATCACCTGCGCGAACAAACAGTGTCAAAAATAATTAATTTTTTTTTTCCATAGTGCCTCATTCCTCATTCTTGGAAAATTTCTAACTGGTGTAGATTCATTCCCGGTGCGATGCCTCCTTTCAACTACACTGGACATCTGCACCATTGTGGCTGGTTAAGAGGTGGGGTGGTTATCACTATAGGGCTTAAGCCTACTGCCATTAATCCATGTGGACAAAACCTCCCCGTTCAGCTGGCTGAGCTGAACGACACCTTCCTCTGTGACTTGCTGTATCTGATATGGCCCTAGCCAATGTGTCTTAAACTTCCCTGGGAACTTGATGAATTTGCTGTCATAGAGGAGCACCATGTCTCCGATATGGAAAGTCTTATTCTTAATGTGTCTGTCATGCCAAGCTTTTTCTCGGGCCTTCTGCACTTTCTGATGGAATCCAGCGATGAACCTGTCTTCTTCTAAGGCAAGCAGCTGTGCTAGCCTTGCTTCGACTGTGTCTGTATCAGTCATCCCGGTAATCTGAGCGATTCTTAAACTGGGAAGAATATACTCCATAGGCATAACAGCCTCCTGTCCATATACTAAGCTGAAAGGTGTGTGTCCCGTAAGTTTCTTACATGTGGTCCTGTACACCCATAAAACAACGTCAACTCTGAGGTCCGAATCATTCCTCTGGCTATTGTAGATCTTAGTGAGAGCATTTTCTAAAATCTTGTTGAAGGCCTCCACTGTACCATTATCCTGTGGGTGGTAGGGAGTGCTCTTATGGTGCTGGATCTGGAATTCTTCTGTTAATGCCTCAATAGTACTGTTCAAGAAATGTGTGCCTTGATCACTCATCAAAATTACTGGGCATCCAAACCTGCTGATGATGTTTTCAAAAAGGAACTGTGTAGCTGTAGCAGCATCACAATTTCTTACTGCTTTGGCCTCTGCCCATCTGGTGAGGTACTCTGTTCCAGTGATAATATATCTCGCACCAGTGCGCTTTCCTGGTGGGTTGATAGGACCCACAAAATCTATAGCCCATTTGTCGAATGCGCGCAACGTGACCTGCGGTCGCAGCGGCATTTCATTGCGTCGCGAGGGTTTTCCTACCCTTTGGCAGATATCACAGCATCTGCAAAAGTCCTTAGTGTCTTTATGCAATGTAGGCCACCATAATCCTGCCTCCAGGATTTTCTGCGCAGTCGATTTTCCTGCGAAATGTCCTCCTGCGGTTCCTGAATGAGCCTCTTTGATAATAGCGTATTTTTCGTGCGGCATCACGCATCTGCGCAGAACTTCATCCGGACCTAACTTGTATAGGTGTCCTACGATGAGGGTGAAGTCTGTTGCTTTAACAACCAACTGCTTCTTTTGCTGCTTAGTAAACTCGTCAGGTGCTACTCCTGTTGTGAGGAATTGAATAATGTCGGTATAGTACTCATCTGCGATCTGTATGGAAAACAACGGCACATCTGGCAGATTGTCTTCCAGGTTACTGGGCTCTTCTCCTGAGTCTAACCGCGACAGATGATCCGGTCCTGCATTCAGTCTTCCTGGTTTCACAATGATTTCAAAATCATACTCCTGGAAGAGGAGTAACCATATGCAGATTCTCCCCCCTAACACTGGTTTATTGACGAGGTACTTTAATGCGGAATGGTCAGTAAATATTTTAAACGAGGCGCCCAATTATAGCATTCCAACGCCTCTTCTAGCTGGATAGTCCACTCAGGTTGGACTGGTACTGAGATGGTGCGATCCTCAAAAATCTTTGTCTTGATTATGTCCAGGGCCTGAGCAGCACTTGGATGTTCTGACTCAAATGCAAAGGTGAGTAGGAAGCTGTCTGTCATAAGTGACCATGTGGTTGTTCCCTTGCGCAACTCGGTCTCTGTATACCAATTCCTTGGAACTGTGTCCAATGTGTGAATGAATCTGTGAACCCATTCGTCCTCTGGAATGTCCGACCAGTTCTGTGCACATGTCTGAATGTGTACCCTGGGGTCAGTTTCTCCTGTGTACTTCTGCTGGATATACTCTCTGTCGTCAAAAAATATGATCGCCATCAGTCTTTTTATATTATCCCATGATGCGATATTCTCTTTATGCGCATACCACCATCTTGCAGGTGTGGCTCGAACTGCAAGGTCCATAGCTGCGATCCTCTGCTCATGAGGAATTTGTTGCTCAAATTGTTCAAAAAAATCCTGGATATCTGTCAGACCATGATATGATGGAGTCTCAGCGATCTCTGAGCCAATCCACCGCAGTGATTTACTAATAAACGCACATCTGCGCGTTGAGACTTCGTAAAGTCTGTTCTGCCAGTTTTCTAGACCAACATCAGAATCCGATGCGCATGAGCTGTCGCATCGCCAACTAATGTTCCCTTCTGCGGTTGGATTGATGTAGTCATTCTGGTTCGCTGTCATCTGGTAGAGACTCTCCATGTTATGGGCCTCTTCCTCGGCTCGGATAGGTTCAATGTATCTAGGACCTTGGTAAGGATCCAGCGGTGCGATGACCCGGATCTGCGCATCCTCAAAGGTCATTTGTCTTTTCTTTAGGTCAATGACAGCTTTGCTACCAATCGCCCAATCAATACTTAATAGTGCTAGATATGGTCGACTGTCGCCAATGATTTCTATAACCTCGAAGTCCGCAAAAGTACGAACTCTGTCAATATCAACTGGCACCTGCGGTAGTCGACCCAATGGTGATACTCGCTGCTGATTAGTTAATCTCAGGTGGATAGGCGATAGGGCTAACTGAGGACTACCCATCTGTTCCCATGTCTGCTTAGTTAGAACATTCACCTCTGATCCTAGATCTAAGACAACCTCATCCATTTCAAACTCACCAATCTGCGCTGTGAATTTCATCTCTCTTCCTGTCCTTGTATGTCTTGTAATATTATGGACAGCGCAGTGTGCACTGCCTGAGAGAGAGGGTTGCTGATACTGATCTATCATGCGCTGTAGCTCGCTGACAACTTTGTCATTTCTCAGGAGTTTCAAGCAGCTGTGCAGGAAGGATTGTACACTTCCTGTCGATTCATCCTCGTCGCATCTTCCCGATGTGGTAGCCTGCTGTACATGCTCAGGGCTATCGCTACAAGGTGCTTGCTGCGGTACGCCCCTAGACGGTGGTACCTGCGGTCCTGATAGTGTAGGTTCATCAAAGGAAGCCTTGGCTTCATGAAATGTCTCTTTGGTCTGCTGTAGGTCGAGTGCTGTTGCTTTACTAGGAGCTCTGCGCACCCACCCCTAACTTGTGTTCTTTCCGGTCTCCTGCGATGTGCCACTGGTGGAAGCACCGCTCCGAGTCACAATATTGACTCTTGGTTCTAGTTCTGCCTGCTCAGCAACGATAAGTTGGATGTTCTGGTGTGCGGCTGGTTTAGGGTCTCTGATCTTAGCTATCAAGATAGGACATTCTTCTATAGTATGATCATAAGATTTGCAGTAGTTACAAGTAGTAGTGGCGTTCTGACAATCCCTAGCATAGTGTCCTACAATTCCACAATTATAACAAGTGACTAGTCCACGACCTTGGCCAAAACCTCCTCCTCGACCAAAGCCTTCTCCACGTGCGAAGCCTCCTCCACGGCCTCGTCCTCTGAATCCTCCTGCACGACCTCCATAAGCCTGATCCGGCTGTGGTCCTGTTGCTGGACCCTGTGTGTCTGCTTGGACTCTGTACACATCATGTTGTCTCTCTGACATGAGATCATAAGCTCGGCAATCCTGTTGATCATGCCCGACGGATTTACAGAAGATACAATATAGGTTCTTAGGTGTCTGTACATACTTCTGAAGCAAGGGGCATTGCTGAGGCGGATGTCCTTGTGTTTTACATATTTCACACCATGGCCCTTGTGTTTGTGGTAAGGGGTTAGGAGCCCTTGATGCTAAATATTCTGCAAAGACTGGACAGTTGTCTTTACTATGGCCCTGTTCTCTACACTTTATGCACCATATGTCTTGCATAACCTCTTTGCCTTTTTTAAGTTTGTGTATCTGTAACGTGAGGTTGGCCAACTGGGTCTGTAGAGTTGTTATGCCTGTACTGGTTTCTGCTAAAGGTGAAGCCTCTAGTTTCATTGCCATCTCCAGCGCTTCATCTTGAGTAGTGAGTTTCTGTTGCATTAGTGGCATTCTGATATGAGGGAGCAGCGCTGCAATAAACCATTCCTTATGCTGCTCCGGCGCAAACTCAAAGCTTACTTGGTCTATAAGAGCTTTGAATTTCTGGTCAAAGTTCCATACTGACTCTGATGGTAGCTGCTTAATATCCTTAAGCTCTGTAATGCACTGAGACTCAGACTTAGGTTTCTTAAACTCTTTGATCATGGCGTTCTTGACCTGGGCAAGCGTCTTGGGCAATGTAGTATACTTTATGTACCATGTCAAGGCTCTGTCTCTGAGTGTGGTGACCAACTGTACAAGTTTAAGGTTATCATCGTTGATTGTTTTAATGGTCCACATGGCTTCGCATAGGAACTAATGCTGTTCCGGGTCTTCTGCTCCTGTACCTTTAAAAATAGGTAGCTTCATGTCGTCTCCCATTCTATTTCTCTGTGGCGGGTTTTGACTGACTGGGGTACTACCACTCAGCGGTGTAGGTAAAGGTGATGTAGCGGGAGTAGGTACTGTCTGTGAACTACTAGATGGGGTACCTACGGGGTTATTCTGAGTCCCTGTCTGTTTCTGTGGAGTATAGGGGTGGTAAGGGATACCCCCCTCTGGTTCTTCTGTGGTTCTAGGGCTCTGTTGTCTAATACTATCTGAATTGTCTTCAAATATAGGAGAGCTAAAATCTACTTTATACTTCTTTCCACTACGTGTTCGTCCAATGTCATCAAAATCACTTTCAAACTCTTGTGACATTAC
>LPNX010331687.1:394553-429648 GCA_001517045.1 Pseudotsuga menziesii
TAAGCCAGCTATTGGTTTCAGTAAGATTGCTACAGCTAAGACTAGAACCAGAGCTCGGCTTTTACAACAGTCTACTTATCCTTATTGCCTATTTCATTCACGACTGTCTAACTGTCTATACAACCAACTAGCTAACTAACTAACCCTTTACAATACAAAATTACATTCTTTTATAAGCAGCCCAAAGGTCCTACTTTTACAACATTGTGGGCCTGTCCCAACAGTAACCCAAACCCTAATTAGTGACAGTTGGTCCTCTCTGTCCTTGAGGTAGCCGCTTCTCGTCACACCACAGCTCTCTGCAGTCTTCCATGCTTCCCGGCACTGACCATGGGTACTATGCACCGCTTCTCTGGTTTCTGTCCTTCATCTTCAATGCTTGAGCCTCGTTGCTCCTTCTTCTTTATGAGGGTCGCTGAGCCCTCCTGTCTTCCGTTGCTACCTTCAATGCAGTGGGTGAGCTCTCCCTTCTCGGCCGCTCAGGTACCGTTGCCCTTCTTTGACTTTCGCATCTCAAAAAGTCACGGTTTTCGGCTCTGCTCTCCAGCTGGAAACGTGCTACGGCGTCGTAGCTCTGTCTTAACTTCTTTCCGCCAAAGCTTATCATTCCGCCAAAACTAGCAGCTTCTTCTGTAGCTGCGGGACCTTGCTCCAACATGGATGACAAGTCAATAGTTTCTGTGGTGGAGCCATACTGGTTGCGCCGAGTCTGGAGGTTGACTTCTTCGGTTGACATTGTCATCAGGTGATGGACACTAGTATCTATAGGTGGGGCCAAGGGTTTGGGAGGGGGTTTTGGAGCACCATCGATGGAGGGACTAGTGGTGCTGGGTTGGGATGAGCTTGGGCCGCCGCATTGGTATCGCGTTGAACTTGGTTCTGGAGAAGTGGCCAGACATGAGCCATGTGAGGGCACAGATGGGTGTAATGACCGTAGGTTTGGCATAAAGCACATAGATGATTAGTCAGTAACTAAGGATTCTTTCCCAGTCAATCAGGATGTTGGGGGTTCTATGTCGACGGGTTAGCGTTGTTGTTGTTGGGAGGGTTAGGTTGTTGGATGCCTCCTTGTGGCTGATTATTACCTTGGTTCCTTCCTTGATTTTTGTTGCCCTGCCCTTGTTGGTTGTTGGGGGTGGGTTGGTTGGGAAGGTTCTGCTGAGAGAAAACTTGTTTAGTGTAAATTGGAGGGGACAGGGATGGAGTGTGGTGCATTGGTGGTGCGTAATAGACCGGAGGAGCTCGAAGGGGCTGCAAATCTGGCCATTGGGCCCAAATACGACTCTGTCAGCAAAGTCGGCCCATGGGTGTCCTGATTTGGCACGAGATGTGCATAGGAGGAGGTGGCTCTGGATTGAGCCATCATCCATTAGTAATTAGGGACATGGTTTCGTTATGCAACACTATGGGTGTTTCCTGGGTGTGGTGGCATCATAGGGGTGCTGCATAGTACTGAGGGTGCTGTGTGAGAGAGTCGATGACACCATCCGTGGAAGGGCGACCACCCCCAGGTATATAAGGTGGTACAGTATGAATTGTGGTAGCTGGTGCGGGGCCATTATTAGTGGATAACATACTTACAACAACGTTCGTAGTGGTGATGGGACCACTAGAAGGGATACCAATAATGATGGGTGGCAAGGATGTAGGTCCTCCACCAACTATCCTTCTGTGGAAGGTATCAGGTTGTACGCCAACCATCGGGCTAGAAGGGGCAGTAAACAAATTAGGCTCGGATTGGTAATAATTTGAATCAGATTTAGAAGTCGCGTGTCCTTCTAAAGGTAAGGAGGGTTGTCGAAGAGGGATTCGATGGTGACGGTCTAAAGAACCACACTGAGGGGAGTGCCCCCTAAGTCGAGAGGAATAACACAGTGGAGCAATGATGGCTTATAGTAGTAATTGGAAATGAATTCAGACCCCAGTTTAAATCGGATTCCTATTGGCTCAAAAGGAGTCACTTGACCACCAATGCTGTATGAAGGCTTGCATATTGGGGCAGTACCCCTCACTCCATGACACAAGTAAAATTGCTAACCGCTTGACCACAAATGACAACTCTTTGGTTTTTGTCACAGGTGGGTATCTAGTCAATCCGATGGGGGTCATTGCCCTTTTTGCTTGGCAAGTCCTCTCAATGTCCACCTACTTAAGGGTTCTTATGGTACTCCTCATAATGAGTTTTAGGGCAAAGCCCAAGTACTTCCCATAGTTGTTGTGGATGAGACTTATATCCCAAACTGAATGTTATTAAGTAAATTTGGTTACTTTTAAGGTTTTGCTCGGGGTCATGAACCAAACATGTTTGATTATTGGTATGAGAATGTGTGCACTTATGTATGAAACTTGTACTTTCAAATATGAAATAAATAAATAACAATGGATTTCCTATAAGAAATAAGCAAAGGGCTGTACCAAAGCAGTTCTGAAAGGGTAAAGTAGATCTAAACAAAGTGTAGGATAGACAAGGGTATGAAATAGGTTCGAGAAACTGACTGTTAACTGACAGTCACGTCTGTTAGTGGAACAACTGTGATATGGGTCGCACAGAACATGAAAACAGAGGCGACCGAATCAGAAAAAGATAGGTCGCACTTAACAGGTGGATAGCCATGATTGGGTCACTCAAAAAGGCAGAACATAGGCGACTGGGTCACTCAAACAACACAAACATATGCGATTGGGCCCCATGACACAAGTCATGCTTTACGGGGCTAAGGCCATGGCCCGGGCTGCGGCTTTTGGCCCAAAAGGTGTGACTTGGGTCGGACCAGAAAAAATCAAGAAAATAAAGCCGACAGGGGTTGAGGGGGGCAGGAACAGGTGCCATAAAGGTTCGGATCGGCTGTGTGGGTGTCCAACCAGTGACGAATGTGGGTAAAAACAAAAGAAACACTTGCAAAACACAGGATCCAAAAGTATCAACCAATGGAGTTGCCAAAACTATAGCGGGGTTTTCACCCCTGCTATGTGCAAAAGCAACAGCGTTACGTCAATGGAACAGTAAGGTAGATTTCATGGAAAACAACTAAAACAACAAACTATATCAGTAACAATAAATCAAATAAAATTCTACGGCTAAATTAAATAAAAGAAAATACATGAAAGTTATACCTTCTTTCTTTTTGAAAATGGGCCACCGTGCCCGTCTCAGAAATGGTTCGCCTATCCACAGGCTGGTTCTCCAGGTGGGTACGAAGAAGATCTCAACGTACTATGTGGGAATGGTAGGGAAATGGGATGATTGGAAAAAATGGTGTGAATACTTTGAGAATAATGGTTTGTCACCATACTCACAGAATAGAATAATGGAAAAAAGGGATAAGAATCTTTTGAGAGAGACCTTCACACTATTTTTATAATATGTTTTTAGGTTTGTTGACCTTTTCTCTCTTTTAGGGCTTTGGAACCCTAGTTAGGGTTTTAAGCCCCTTTTTTGGTGTTTTAGCCATTTTGTGGGCTTTTTGGATTTTTTTTAGAGAGAATGAAGGTAAACCATAGTTGTGAAGGTCAAAAGTGAGGGAAATATGGTAGGAAAATGATGTATGTATGTGGTTTAGACCATGTAGATCTAGGTGAGAAATTTTTTGCGTTAACAAGAAGCAAATGAGTGTAGCATTAAGTACAGCCGAGGCAGAGTATATTGCAACTTGTTCAACAAGTTGTGAGGTAGTATGGATTCATAATCTACTTGCAAGATCATTTGATGTCAAGTTAGTGACAACTTGTGTGTAAGAGCACATCGAGATCAAGTATAACTATATCCTAGATATGGTGCAAAGAGGAGTAGTGGAGCTCCAGTATATGGCGACAGAGGAGCAAATAACTGATGTGTTAACCAAGTCGTTTGCCAATGTGAAGGTTGAATATTTCAGAGAGAGACTTGGTGTCATCTAGATCAAGGTTCCTAGAAAGAGAGAGTGATGAGACTGAAATACTTAAATGCACTAGATATGGTTCTTGCATGGTGGAAGACGCAGGTGGCCCTTGGACATAATTCACCTGGTGTGTTCCTGGTTATACTCCCATACTAGAGACGATGAGAGGTCAACCAAAAGACGCAAATGCATTAGATATGGTTCTCGCATGGTGGAATATGCAGGTGGTCCATGGGACGTATTGCACCTGGGGTGCTCTTGCTTGTACTCCCATGCTGGAGATGATGGGAGGTCCATCATCAGACACAGCTGCACTAGAGATGGTTCTCGCATGGTGGAAGATGTTGGTGTTTCTTGGGACGTAATGCACCTAGGGTACTCTTAGTTGTGCTCCCATGCTGGAGATGATGAGAAGTCGACTAGTCACAAAGACACTTAGTGTGTGCCTAGGTTGGTTCCCACATGGTGGAAAACACAAGTCTTCCTTGGGATGTAATGCACCTGGGGTGATCCTGGTTGTGCTCTCATGTCGGAGATGATGAGAAATCCACTGATCACAAAGAAACTTAGTGTGCACCTAGGATGGTTCTCACATGGTGGAGGATGCAGGTGGTCCTTGGGACATAATGCACTTGGGGTGCTCCTGGTTGTGCTCCCATGCTGGTAAACGTGGGCTGACTGTTGAGATATTTAATGCACCTTGGGTGCTCCTAGGCTATTCTCGCATGGTGGAAGATGCAGGTAATGCACCTAGGGTGCTCCTTCCTATGTTCCCATGCTAGTAGACACTGGTGGTCTGTTGGACATGAGGTGTGCATCTGGGTTGCTCTCCGTGTGTGATAATGAGATGATCTGGATACAATGAGATGACAAAAGGAGACGCATGTGATTGTTGTGGCAATGTAATGTGTGGTCCTGGGATGTACCTATGTGATGGATTTCTCGTGGATATGATGAAGACCTAGATGTGGTCTAGGCATACATCCAACATGAAATAGGGTTGGATCTGTAGAAACTTATGAGGACTAATAGATTCGAAAGATGTCACTAGTCAATGGTCAACAAGATGAGAATTGATGATCCAACGATGACGATCTAGAAATGAGGATCCAATGATGATGATCCTAAGATGATGATCCAGTGACGATGATACACCGACGATGTCCAGAGACTCTGTCCAGTTGTGATGATGACCGGGTCAAGAGAATACCTTCCTAGTTAAGAGGGAGTGTCGTTGAAAAATGTAACTTCAGAAGATATTCTATTGTATACTATTATTCTATTTTATTGTACCTTTGTTGGAGATGTTTTTCCTCAGTTCGGGGATGCCATTATTGTATTCAGTCATTCCAAAATATTGAGGTAAAACTTTTGTTGTAAGTCGAGGCAATAGTCCCCATAAGAAGTATTATATAAAATGTATGTACATAAACACAAGAACACAAAGATTTTCCTCGGGGAAACCACAGGGAGAAAACCCCACAAAACTTCCTTAGTATAGAACTCAACCAGAGCAGTGTAAAACCCGAACAACTGCTTCTCTCTTCTTTTTGGCGCACTTGTTCTTCTGTCTCCTACAAACTTGCTTGAGTGAGTGTGTACAAATGAAGGGAGTGCCTGCCTATTTATATTGTTTATATTCTTCAGTTGAATTGACCTAGGACCTAACAGGGCCGACTTGTCTAGCAAGACACCAAAAATAACATTTATTATAATGACACTTGGATACTATTGACCCGACTTACATCAAGAGGTTTATAATGATTCTTTCAATGACTCTTACATGACCAAACTCATCTCCTGATGGAGGAAGACAATTAATACATTTGGAATATATTCCAAAGTTATAATACTTTAACATGCTTAAAGCAAAATTAACAATTTACTTAGGCTTACACAAATTCCATTTCCTACACCATCTTTGTATAAGAATTCCTTAGGGAATAACTCAATTATTTTGAGGTTGGATTTTGACAATACTCATGCTAATGTATGTTAATAAGAGAAAAAATTTATCGACATTCCTTCTCTTCATCCTTGACCTCCTTTGAAATGGTTGTCGCCTATAGAGGAATTGTTTTTATTTCTCTCATAAATTATTATATATAAAAAAACAACAATAAATCCAAGTATACTAAAACCCAATCAAGAATTATGATTGAATTTAAAAACGAATAAGATGTACAAATTAATGAAGGAAAAAAGAGGATTCAAATTTTAAATAATTTGCTTTGCTTTTAAAACTGAGTGACTTTGGGACTTGAGCCATTTGTCTTTGAAACCATGCCCTCATTTTACATGGATATTCTAAAAAAATAAATAAATTATTATTTCACATTGGGATGTATTTCCATGTTCCATGGTAGCTTTGAGAAAATTATAGAGTGCATCCATCCAATATATCCTTGAAAAGTCACTCCTCCCTTTTCTCCATATCTAAATACAACTCAATTACTATCTATTAGCAGTTTTGCTTCTCCCTTCAACAATTTTGATTCTCTCTCGAACTTCAAACTTTTTGTAATTCATTATGTTTTGATTTGCTACTAGTCTTATAGATTATGCCCTTAAAATAAGTAAGTATCACGATAATAATATTATGTACTTAATACAATTAGAACTTTAAATTGCTTTACAATATCCATTATAAAATACAAGGTAAATCTCACCTCAAGCTACAACAAATAAACAATTCCATTGGAGATCCAATTGTTCTCTCACCTCTAATCTATGACCTTAGTGTATAAACAATCTTATAAAATTTATAAAGTTCTTTTTTTGAAGAATTTTTTTTTACATGTCAAAATCATGCTTTCATGTTTCAGCCTTCATGCCAAAAAACTTCCTATAAAATACTACTATCCCTTTAAGTTAAGATACTAAACAAACTTTCACATAAACCCAAATCTTTAAAAAAATCAGGAAGGATTAAAAAAAAAAAAAAAAACAACGTTCTTTCAATTTTTTTTAACAAAATGAGTCCATATTTATCAAATTAACCTCTCATCCAAACTATGTAAAAACCCCTCCACATATACTCGATACAACAAAAAAAAACCCCAAAATTTAATAACCCTTTAGTTTATAAAGTTTTTAATTTATTTTTCCTATCAATCCTTACAACAAAAGATAAAATATTATTAAAAAATATTAAAATAAAAATACAAACAATTAATTAAATAAATACTTATAATATTTACTTAATTAAAAATGCAATTACAACTCACCTTGCAATTTCCCATGGGATAAGTTTTGTGATAAATAACTTTATGCATTTATTAATCAATAGATGAGTCAATTCCTATGGGATAAGTTTTGTGATAAATAACTTTATGCATTTAGTATTCAATAAATTAGTTAAATAAATAGATTAGTCAAACTACGAGTTTGATTTTTTAGCTAGAAATTTAATATTAAATATTTTTCCAATGTTTTTTTAGAAATTTAATATTAAATCTAATATTTTAAAATTTAAAATAATTTCTATTTTTAAAAAATTTAATATTAAATATAATATTTTGAAAATTAAAATAATTTTATAGAATTTTGAAATTTAAAATTTTGATTTTTTAAATTTAAGATATTTACATAAATTTTTGCATACATAAATATTGCATAAGGCTTTACTTATTAAAATTTAAAAATAAATAAAATTAACCTTTGCTACAAGGTTAAATATGGAAGCATGCAGAGGATGACAAGCTCATAGATGGGTGCAAGAGGAACTTTCAACAAAGTTTGAGATGGAGGATCTCGGTATCCAGTGAACTTTAGGGATGACATGGATGGATATATAGAAGATCAGTAGTAGAGGAGGCTACTTGTCACTCCAACCCAGAATGAATCGATGCAAAAGTACAATATGCAGAGGGAGGATGGAGCTCCGCTTCAGAGTGAGTGATTGCAAAAGATCTCAAATTTCAAAGAATCCTGACATGATTCTTTGGGTTAGAGGTGCGGTAGAATCTAGAGGAGATTTTACTTAGCTAAGGAAAATACATGGTTGAGATGTTGGATTGCAAAAGTACACCGATGTCATCAAAACTTGAAGTTTTTGTGTGATCCTACTTCAGAGATAGTTGATGCCAGAGTATATAGGAAGATGATTGGTTCATTGATGACGGGCATGAGGCTGAATAAATGATTTGTGGTAAATACCTGAAGCCAGTACATGGTGGAGTTGAGACGTGTTCACATGGTTGCGGAAAATCATGTGTTGAGGTACTTGGAGGGTACGAATGAGTATGGCCCCATATATGTGAGATATTAGAGGATATGCTTGCAGGATATGTTGACTCTGATTGGGCAGGTAGTGCTACAAATAAGAAGAGCACTTCAGATTCTTGCTTGAGCTTGAGGTCTATCATGACTTCTTGGTACAACAAGAAGTGTAGCGGGGTTTTCACCCCTGCTACGTGCAAAAGCACCAGCCTTACATCAATGGTATAATAAGGTAGAGTTCACGTGCCCGTCTCGAAAATGGTCCGCCTCTCCACAGGTTGGGTACAAAGAAGATCTTAGCGTACTATGTGGGAATGGTAGGGCAACGGGATGATTGGCAAAAATGGTGTGAATACTTTGAGAATAATGGTTTTTCACCGTGCTCACGGAATAGAATAATGGAAAAAAGGGATAAGAATATTTTGATAGAGACCTTTACACTATATTTATAATATGTTTTTAGGTTTGTTGACCTTTTCTATCTTTTAGGGTTTTGGAACCCTAGTTAGGATTTTAAGCCCCTTTTTAGGTTTTTTAGCCCTTGTTGGGGTTTTTAGCCCTTTTGCGGGTTTTTTTGCCTTTTTTGAGAGAGAATGAAGGTAAACCATAGTTGTGAAGGTCAAAAGTGAGGGAAACATGGTAGGAAAATGATGTATGTATGTGGTTTATACCATGTAGAGATAGGTGAGCAATTTTTTGTGTTAATAGATTGCCCCCTGATGTGTGAGGGCAAGAGCTCATCATATGGCCGACATACATCATTGGATCATGGGGATAGTGGAGAGACCTCTGGAGAAGCGGCGCTTCCTTGTTCAAACCACGATGGCTTTTGGTTTTTATATTAATGGTTCCCAATAATGGGTGAGATACATATACTGTGAGACATGTATATGGACGAGGCGGGCATACCCATGCTCGTAACAATGTCAAAAGAATAAATAATGGGATCAAGGCTAAAAAATATGGGAGCTGATCAATATATATACAACTGATAATACATAATGGTGGCCTTAATGAGAGACTAAATACACTGTTGATCTGAAGAACTGATACATAGGAACAATGGAATTCTCTTGGAATGCAATATCTTCATAACTGATGCTCTGTTGAATCTGGAAGTGTACATAGCTGGAGGGATTCCATGACAGGGAGTCAGAACCTCTGTGGTACAACATGTCACATCAATACTGGAGCTACATAGAAGCACTGCTCTGAGGCTTCTGAACACTGTTTCCAATGCAACCCATAAATCACAAGGGACATGAACCTATTTGGGTCCCATAGTAAACTCACAAATGTGCTAGAGTTAGGTGACAACCAGGGTCTTCAATCAAATAATGCACGGACCAATACATTATACGAATCTCAACAGTGTGATGATGTAGCTGGAGTTGAGCACGTGAGACACAACCACCCCGAGAGGAACTAATAATTCCTCTCAAGTGGTTCAAGGAATTCATCAATAAGGTGAATGGAACCAGGATACAGGGACCTCTGGGTCTATCCTCTGGAATAGATGTGTTGATGTCGACAGAGGGAGACCTACAACTAATCAATGCAATAATGTTTCCTTGATGAGAAGCATAAGGGGGATAATCAAAGGTGTGGGAGAATATGGGGACTGGCACACTGAATGGGGGAATAGGGGTAGGGATGTACGGGGGACTTAAACTTCCTTTGTTTAGAGTATGATGACAGGGCTGACTTGGCAGTGAATGAAACTGACTCATGGGATAGGGATCATAGCTATAATACCGAGAAGATAACTACAAATGAGAAATATTGAGGGAGGTAAGTAGAACATGACTACTCAGGGGATCCAAGTAAGACTCATCGCATAATACTTTGAACAAAGGCAACCCAATGTGGGAAAGTTTCCAAACTATAATATAGGGTGGCGCCGAAAGAAACCGTTATGACAGGATCTCATGGATTTTTAGCGAGCTCGAGAAAGTAAATGCTCAATGGTGTTTTCATTTTTAGAGAGTCTGAAAACAAGAAGAAGAATCCAGTGTGGTCTCTTTTTCGTATGTAGTCTCCTGAGTCCGAAAAAGGACAAAAGTGTGCGTAGGAGAGCTCTCCCTACCTTTGGGGAAGGAAGACTTATTTATTGTTTGTTGTCCAATCAGGACAGAAAGGGTTAAGCTTATATTGATTGGACGATCATTCAAATAATTTTACGAGCATGAACGAAACCAAGTTTGCTCGACAATCTTTTCTTGATGAGAAGGCTAGACAAGACCTTAAAGACAACCCATGATGAGCTTTTTTGTAAAGTTCGATCCCAATGCTTGAGAAAGCATAAAAGGTTGCAAAGGGAAACGTTCCTGGACTGAGTGTGCCAAGGTGGTCCTTTTCTTATGATAGTCTACATAGTCCAAAAAAGGAGAGAAATGAGTTTACATAGACACCCTTTCAAATACTTTAACAAGCATGAAAGGAAGCAAGCATGCTCGACGATCTTTTCATTCTTTAAAGAGTCAGAAAAGAGCTTAATAGAAACTCTATAATAGTCAATCAAGCGAGGGGGAAGTGTTCGATATATGGAAAGAGTTTATGTTGTGAACATGGCTGATGGGTATAAATGCAGAACACCGATGGGGACCCTTTGTGAGTCGATGGATGGCGACAAAAAATGGCCAACTATGCAGTATGGATGGAGCAAGTGGATCGTGAACATGCCAATACATACAAGGGGAGATTCACGTGATGGCGCACAAACTGCAGTGGATTCCAGGAAATGGCCCAGAAAAGCATAGTGAGAGCACAAGACAAGGGTCTCGTCAAAAGACAAAGGGTGAAAAATGGAACACGATGGTGTGAAAGGCATCTCAAATGGACTCCAGATGACTCTGACTAGCAGCTATTGATGTTGCCCCTGGTGCAGTGTTGCATGGGGAAAAACTAGACCAAATGGAGGCCTATGGGTACATAGCTAGCTCAACGTACAAGGTTTGATTCTGTGGTGGCACGCAAATAGACGTGACTCTGGGAAATGGCTCAAAGAATCAATAGGGAGGGAGGCAGTCTAGAAGGTTGTTACTCGACCTAGGAGATTTTTGCACAATGGTGGTAGATTCCTATCCTTATAGAGGATGATCCATACCTGGGCATGGAATACCAAAGAGATACGGAGAGGCCTCAACCTCTAGGGCAGGTATTGGGACCTGACGGTATGCTAGCATAGTGGTAGCTAGATCATACATGCAACATACTGTGTGCATGTGCATATGTGGGACCACACCTTCCAGTGGGCTACCACTGGCGCAGGGGCAAGGATTATATCTACCAGCTCACGTGCAAATGATGCGACATAGTTCTATAATGGACTGATTGCGACTAGATGTGGAGAAACTACTAGAGGGGGTCACCGACTCATGGTAAAAACGATGTAAAACAAAAAATAAAAACTATGCCCCAAGTGCTGCATGGTGAGTGACTTAGGCATAGGACGTCCGACGAAGGAAATTGGCCTTACCTTGGAGACTCTGTAGTTGGCACAAAGTATGTGGGGGAGGAATTTGGGATTCAATGGGAAGAATCGACACCACGCCATGGGCTAAGTGAAATGGGATAAAACCAGTGGTGGTTTTGATGATCTCTATGTCGTTACGAAAGTGGTGTCAGGATAGATTAGGTGGATCTTCCACGAACGAGGACAGGAAAGTACTACTAGAAGTAGAGATCATGTAAACGGGTGTTGGTTGTGTTCGGGGAAGAATCGAAAGGGTGGATTTCCTCGATGACAGTGATTTCGGCCTCACGAGAGTGTTTTCGAAGGTCTCGAAGGACTAAATGATACTCGGACAAGTCTGGCAATGGTGAGAATATTGTCCATACAAGCCGCAAATTGCGCAAGGATGGTTGGTCCTCAATGAATTATTCTTGATTGTTGGCAGATCTGGGATGATGACTATTGGAGTACCATCGGCTTCATCCATAGTATCTATGTGTGTGTGAAGTATAGGTATCTCTAGACAATTTTGCGTTGCATGACCATGAACAACGCACAAAGTGCAAGGTGGAGTCGAACGAGGCTCCACTGTTACTTTGGTGGCCTTTCCCCAGCCTTCTTTGGGAGAGAAGGGGCAGGTTTGGGGGTGGAAAATGTGTTCAATGGCCCAGGAGGAGGGAGTGACTCCTTATCAATTGGTTGGACAGGAGTCAACACAACCTGGGGCATCGGA
The DNA here is from genome assembly GCA_001517045.1 of Pseudotsuga menziesii. NCBI lineage: Eukaryota > Viridiplantae > Streptophyta > Pinopsida > Pinales > Pinaceae > Pseudotsuga > Pseudotsuga menziesii. The sequence goes on from LPNX010331687.1 coordinate 406,840, forward strand.
GGTGGGGTAGGTGGTTCGAGGTACCACACAGGAATTCCCAACATAAAATTAGGTGAATTAAGAGTAGCCATTACAGGCTTGCTCACGATACCAGATGGTCGAAACATGAAAGGAATTGCGTGGATCAGGAACGAACCCCAATAATTCCCGGGTGACAGTGGTTGGGGTTGCAACTGATGTTGTGATGTGGTCGAGATGGTACTGGATGTGATAGTACACAAATCCGTCGTGCCGGTCGGCGTAGGGGGAGGTGGCAAAAATGGGAAGGTGTCCGCCATAGGAGTGTTGGTAAATAATCCTGGGCCCATAGTAGATAAGGAAGGGATGGACATGATGTCAATGGCAGTATCAATGGTAGGAATGACGTGTTCTGGTGTGGTCGGCCCTTGCGGTTCTTAGTAATTCAACTGGGTGATAGTAACGATCTTTCCATCATGAGGAAAAATCAAGTGTTAAAAGAAGGTGGAAGCCACGACTCTCATGGAATACATGTAGCTAAGTCCAAGAAGGAGCTTATAATCAAGTTGGGCGTTAATAACCTCGATGTCAATCAAAATCATTTTAGCGACTAATCAAATAGGAACATTCGGAAGAATTCCCTGGGCCTTTGTAGAGCGACCATCGTAGGCGCAGAGGGCAGCAGTGGATGGTTGGAGGGTAGGCGACCTGAGTTTCTACCAGACAAAAGTCGAAATAGCACAGGTGGATGCCCCTTCATCAATGATAATTGATGTATGACCAAATTTTGAATTGACACCGAAACTTGGAAGGCGACGATGGATGGCATTCTAGGTTCTCCTTGATCCAGATCAAACGTGATCAACCTGGAATCAGAGGGATCCACAACACCTGGTGCGGATAATAACGCTTTTTGCTGTGTCGGACATGTTTTGAGCACTTCTAGAGCGGACATGGTTGTAAGTGATTAGCCCAAGTCATCGGCGATGCTATAATTTAGGGTAGCTCGAGCAGTCACATTGTTGGCGATACGTCGTATAGGAAACCGTGGAACTCTGGTTTCCCCATCAGTGGCGGGTGTAGGTAATTGGAGGCGCATGCTGGAAGTGTTAGAGGTAGATGCTGATGACAAGTCAATATTTTCTGTGGTGGAGCCATACTGGTGGATGCCCCTTCATCAATGATAATTGATGTACGACCAAATTTTGAATTGACACTGAAACTTGGAAGGCGACGGTGGATGGCATTCTAGGTTCTCCTTGATCCAGATCAAACGTGATCAACCTGGAATCAGAGGGATCCACAACACCTGGTGCGGATAATAACGCATTTTGCTGTGTCGGACATGTTTTGAGCACTTCTAGAGCGGACATGGTTGTAAGTGATTAGCCCAAGTCATCGGCGATGCTATAATTTAGAGTAGCTCGAGCAGTCACATTGTTGGCGATACGTCGTATAGGAAACCGTGGAACTCTGGTTGCCCCATCAGTGGCGGGTGTAGGTAATTGGAGGCGCATGCTGGAAGTGTTAGAGGTAGATGCTGATGACAAGTCAATAGTTTCTGTGGTGGATCCATACTGGTTGCGCTGAGTCTGGAGGTTGACTTCTTCGGTTGACATTGTCATCAGGTGATGGACACTAGTATCTATAGGTGGGGCCAAGGGTTTGGGAGGGGGTTTTGGAGCACCATCGATGGAGGGACTAGTGGTGCTGGGTTGGGATGAGCTTGGGCCACCGCATTGGTATCGCGTTGAACTTTGTTCTGGAGAAGTGGCCAGACATGAGCCATGTGAGGGCACAGATGGGTGTAATGACCGTAGGTTTGGCATAAAGCACATAGATGATTAGTCAGTAACTAAGGATTCTTTCCCAGTCAATCAGGATGTTGGGGGTTTTATGTCGACGGGTTAGCGTTGTTGTTGTTGGGAGGGTTAGGTTGTTGGATGCCTCCTTGTGGTTGATTATTACCTTGGTTCCTTCCTTGATTTTTCTTGCCCTGCCCTTGTTGGTTGTTGGGGGTGGGTTGGTTGGGAAGGTTCTGCTGAGAGAAAACTTGTTTATTGTAAATAGGAGGGGACAGGGTTGGAGTGTGGTGCATTGGTGGTGCGTAATAGACCGGAGGAGCTCGAAGGGGCTGCAAATCTGGCCATTGGGCCCAAATACGACTCTGTCAGCAAAGTCGGCCCATGGGTGTGCTGATTTGTCATGGGATGTGCATAGGAGGAGGTGGCTCTGGATTGAGCCATCATCCATTAGTAATTAGGGACATGGTTTCGTTATGCAACACTATGGGTGTTTCCTGGGTGTGGTGGCATCATAGGGGTGCTGCATAGTACTAAGGGTGCTGTGTGAGAGAGTCGATGACACCATCCGTGACATGGGATGCCCCTGGCGTATCACGGTGGGAGGTGTCAGACAGGGAACATCTGGTATAATGGTATATAAATACTCAGACTGGGCGTAGATTAAGTCTAACCGTTGAGCCTTTAAGATGGATTCCTCCTCGGAATGGGGTCGCTCAAAGGAGACGTCCTTGGTAATGGGTGAGGGTAAAGGTCTTTCAAAAGCAGTCAAGGAAGATCCTGTGATCCAGTCGGATCTTGCATAGGCTACATCGCTGCCACCACTCATGGATGTGGTCTATGATGTGGGTAGTTTTATTTTGATGGCATGATAGAAGTATCTCCACTCCCTCATCATATCGAACGGGTAGTTGAAAGTACTGGAGGAACATGAAGGCAAGTGAGAAGAAATTGGGGTAAGAGGCATGTGGCAGCTCGATGTACCATTTTGTAGCAACACCCATGAGTGTGCGCTGTAATAGCCTCAGTCTAACGGAGTCATCCACAATGTTGTTTGATGAACACCATAAATGGAAAGGCATGATATGGTTTTGGGGGACCTCACCCGCCTTTCCCTCAAACTTTTGGATGTTTGAAGGAAGTTTGGTTGGCACGAGAGGCCATTCGTTAACCTAGCCAAATCTGGAAAGTTAAGATGATCCATAAAGGGTAGGTTAGACCCGGGATTGGCCCGGCATGGACCGACAATGGCACTGAAGTTTACAGGGGTATGATGTCCATGCATGGCTAGGGGTGTATGAGGTTGACTTCCCATAGCAGGGATAGTCAGAATGGTCGTGGAAGGGCCACTACCCCCAGGTATATAAGGTGGTACAGTATGAATTGTGGTAGCTGGTGCGGGGCCATTATTAGTGGATAACATACCTACAACAACGTGTGTAGTGGTGATGGGACCACTAGAAGGGATACCAATAATGATGGATGGCAAGGATGTAGGTCCTCCACCAACTATCCTTCTGTGGAAGGTATCAGGATGTATGCCAGCCATGGGGCTAGAAGGGGCAATAAACAAATTAGGCTCGGATTGGTAATAATTTGAATCAGATTTAGAAGTCGCGTGTCCTTCTAAAGGTAAGGAGGGTTGTCGAAGAGGGCTTCGATGGTGACAGTCTAAAGAACCACACTAAGGGGAGTGCCCCCTAAGTCGAGAGGAATAACACAGTGGAGCAATGATGGCTTATAGTAGTAATTGGAAATGAATTTGGACCCCGGTTTAAATTGGATTCCTATTGGCTCAAAAGGAGTCACTTGACCACCAATGCTGTATGAAGGATTGCATATTGGGGCAGTAGCCCTCACTCGATGACACAAGTAAAATTGCTAACCGCTTGACCACAAATGACAACGCTTTGGTTTTCGTCACAGGTGGGTATCTAGTCAATCCGATGGGGATCATTGCCCTTTTTGCTTGGCAAGTCCTCTCAATGTCCACCTACTTAAGGGTTCTTATGGTACTCCTCATAATGAGTTTTAGGGAAAAGCCCAAGTACTTCCCATAGTTGTTGTGGATGAGACTTATATCCCAAACTGAATGTTATTAAGTAAATTTAGTTACTTTTAAGGTTTTGCTCGGGGTCATGAACCAAACATGTTTGATTATTGGTAAGAGTATGTGTGCACTTATGTATGAAACTTGTACTTTCAAATATGAAATAAATAAATAACAATGGATTTCCTATAAGAAATAAGCAAAGGGCTATACCAAAGCAATTCTGAAAGGGTAAAGTAGATCTAAACAAAGTGCAGGATAGACAAGGGTCTGAAATAGGTTCAGGAAACTGACTGTTAACTGATAGTCACGTCTGTTAGTGGAACAACTGTGATATGGGTCGCACAGAACATGAAAACAGAGGCGACCGAATCATAAAAAGATAGGTCGCACTTAACAGGTGGATAGCCATGATTGGGTCACTCAACAAGGCAGAACATAGGCGACTGGGCCACTCAAACAACACAAATAGATGCGATTGGGCCCCGTGACACAAGTCATGCTTTACGGGGCTAAGGCCATGGCCCGGGCCGCGACTTTTGGCCCGAAAGGTGCGACTTGGGTCGGACCAGAAAAAATCAAGAAAATAAAGCCGACAGGGGTTGAGGGGGGCAGGAACGGGTGCCATAAAGGTTCGGATCGGCTGTGTGGGTGTCCAACCAGTGACGAATGTGGGTAAAAACAAAAGAAACACTTGTAAAACACAGGATCCAAAAGGATCAACCAATGGAGTTGCCAAAACTATAGAGGGGTTTTCACCCTTGCTATGTGCAAAAGCAGCAGCGTTACGTCAATGGAACAGTAAGGTAGATTTCATGGAAAACAACTAAAACAACAAACTATATCAGTAACAATAAATCAAATAATATTCTACGGCTAAATTAAATAAAAGAAAATACATGAAAGTTATACCTTCTTTCTTTTTGAAAATGGGCCACCGTGCCCATCTCAGAAATGGTCCGCCTATCCACAGGCTGGTTCTCCAAGTGGGTACGAAGAAGATCTCAACGTACTATGTGGGAATGGTAGGGCAATGGGATGATTGGAAAAAATGGTGTGAATACTTTGAGAATAATGGTTTGTCACCGTACTCACAGAATAGAATAATGGAAAAAAGGGATAAGAATATTTTGAGAGAGACCTTCACACTATTTTTATAATATGTTTTTAGGTTTGTTGACCTTTTCTCTCTTTTAGGGCTTTGGAACCCTAGTTAGGGTTTTAAGCCCCTTTTTTGGTGTTTTAGCCATTTTGTGGGCTTTTTGGCTTTTTTTTAGAGAGAATGAAGGTAAACCATAGTTGTGAAGGTCAAAAGTGAGGGAAATATGGTAGGAAAATGATGTATGTATGTGGTTTAGACCATGTAGATTTAGGTGAGAAAATTTTTGCGTTAACAAGAAGCAAATGAGTGTAGCATTGAGTACAGCCGAGGCAGAGTATATTGCAACTTGTTCAACAAGTTGTGAGGTAGTATGGATTCATAATCTAGTTGCAAGATCATTTGATGTCAAGTTAGAGACAACTTGTGTGTCAGAGCACATCGAGATCAAGTATAACTATATCCTAGATATGGTGCAAAGAGGAGTAGTGGAGCTCCAGTATCTGGCGACAAAGGAGCAAATAATTGATGTGTTAACCAAGTCGTTTGCCAATGTGAAGGTTGAATATTTCAGAGAGAGACTTGGTGTCATCCAGATCAAGGTTCCTATAAAGAGAGAGTGATGAGACTGAAATACTTAAATGCACTAGATATGGTTCTTGCATGGTGGAAGACGCAGGTGGCCCTTGGACATAATTCACCTGGTGTGTTCCTGGTTATACTCCCATACTGGAGACGATGAGAGGTCCACCAAAAGATGCAAATGCATTAGATATGGTTCTCACATGGTGGAATATGCAGGTGGTCCTTGGGACGTATTGCACCTGGGGTGCTCTTGCTTGTACTCCCATGCTGGAGATGATGGGAGGTCCATCATAAGACACAGCTGCACTAGAGATGGTTCTCGCATGGTGGAAGATGTTGGTGTTTCTTGGGACGTAATGCACCTGGGGTACTCTTAGCTGTGCTCCCATGCTGGAGATGATGAGAAGTCCACTAGTCACAAAGACAGTTAGTGTGTGCCTAGGTTGGTTCCCACATGGTGGAAAACACAAGTCTTCCTTGGTATGTAATGCACCTGGGGTGATCCTGGTTGTGCTCTCATGTCAGAGATGATGAGAAATCCACTGATCACAAAGAAACTTAGTGTGCACCTAGGATGGTTCTCGCATGGTGGAGGATGCAGGTGGTCCTTGGGACGTAATGCACTTGGGGTGCTCCTGGTTGTGCTCCCATGCTGGTAAACGTGGGCTGACCGTTGAGATATTCAATGCATCTTGGGTGCTCCTAGGCTATTCTCGCATGGTGGAAGACGCAGGTAATGCACCTAGGGTGCTCCTTCCTATGTTCCCATGCTAGTAGACACAGGTGGTCTGTTGGACATGAGGTGTGCATCTGGGTTGCTCTCCGTGTGTGATAATGAGATGATTTGGATACAATGAGATGACAAAAGGAGACGCATGTGATTGTTGTGGCAATGTAATGTGTGGTCCTGGGATGTACCTATGTGATGGATTTCTCGTGGATATGATGAAGACCTAGATGTGGGCTAGGCATACATCCAACATGAAATAGGGTTGGATCTGTAGAAACTTATGAGGACTAATAGATTCGAAAGTTGTCACTAGTCAATGGTCAACAAGATGAGAATTGATGATCCAACGATGACAATATAGAAATGAGGATCCAATGATGATGATCCTAAGATGATGATCCAGTGATGATGATACACCGATGATGTCCAGAGACTCTGTCCAGTTGTGACGATGACCGGGTCAAGAGAATACCTTCCTAGTTAAGAGGGAGTGTCATTGAAAAATGTAACTTCAGAAGATATTCTATTGTATACTATTATTCTATTTTATTGTACCTTTGTTGGAGATGTTTTTCCTCAGTTCGGGGATGCCATTATTGTATTCAGTCATGCCAAAATATTGAGGTAAAACTTTTGTTGTAAGTCGAGGCAATAGTCCCCATAAGAAGTATTATATAAAATGTATTTTGAGTCTTCTTAGGTAGGTCGACCCCAATTAGAGAACCTGACCGACCTAGTTAGATGTGTGGGTCACACAATTGAAGAATATAAATAGGGGGGAACCCTCCCTCATTTGGACACACTCACTACTCAAGTTCGCTAAATAGAGAGAGAGACAAGTGTGCTAGTGTGAGAAGAAGGATAAGTTGTTGAAGATATATTTTCTCTAGGTATTCTATCTAGGTTTGACATTGTACTTAGTGATGGAACTATTCCAAAGAAGTTTGTGAGGTTTTCTCCTTGATGGTTTTCCCGAGGAAAATATTTGTGTTCTTGTGTATTGTTGTGCTTGTTTATCTTTCATTTTAAATATCTAACATAATTGAATTAAAGTGCAAACTCTAACACATAATAATTACAAATGTTATTACCACATTGGCATATCCCAAACTATAATAGAAAAAAATTGTTTCGTATTAATCTCAACCAATCTAAGGTCACTTACAAGCAAATTTCCCCTCTTCTCTTATAAAAAAAAATCCATACGTTCATTCTAATCTACAATTCTAGCACCTCAACAAGTTCACTAACAAAAAGTTCCAACATCCATCAATAACCTTAAAATATCCTAATAAATACAACTTAACTCTTAACACTCAACCAAATAACATATTCTAAGGAATAGTGGCATCCCACATAAAAAACCACAACACTGTAATGTTAGGGTGGCACCTAAGGTGGGTGCCAAAACTTTATCAATGGAGAATGTTACATCTCTACTTAACTCAATTTGATGATATCCTGGGATGTAGATATGATAAGCTTTTGATTGCTCACTATATCCTACAAACAATCCTTTCTTTCCTGAAGGATCTAACTTTGATCTTTTCTCCTTGGGAATGTGTATGTCTAGTGGACAACCAAATATATTTAGGTGCCTTACTTCAATCTTTTCTCCGCTAAACATCTCTTCTGGAGTCTTATTCCTAAGGGCACTGTTTGAGATTCTATTATGTACATATACTGTTGTTCTCGTTGCTTACGCCCATAGGTACATTGCTAGATCTTGATCATGTATCATATCTTTCACAACTTCCATGATAGATCTATTCTTTCTTTCTTCCACACCATTTTGTTGTGGATTATAGGGAATGGTTAGCTCCCTCTTAATCCCATCTTCTTTGCAGTATTAATTGAATTCACTTGATGTGAACTCTCCTCCATTATCTGACCTCAATATATTGATCTTCTTTTCAGAGAGGTTTTCTACCAGGGGCTTAAACTCTTTAAATCTTCCAAACACTTCATCCTTATTTTTCAAGAAGTATATCCAAGTCTTGCGGGAATAATCATCAATAAAGAAAGCATAGTAAACATACCTGCTTAATGACGTGGTTTTCATTGGCCCGCATATATATGAGTGGATAATATCTAATATTTCTTTTGCTTTGTTGACACTGTTTGGATAAGGGTTCTTAGTATTATTTCCTTGTGCACATCCTTTACACAGTCCTTCGTGATCTATCTAAATCTTTAGTAAAGCAATCACAACCGTGCTCACAATTTCCAATGCTTTGTAGTGTATATGAGCAAGCCTTCTATGCCATAGCTCACATGGGATTATAGAACTAGTCATTAATGTTGAATCTACACGTCCCTTTAATCTATAGAGTCCTCATTCTTCAACTCCATTTACTACTGCATCATCTATGTTTTTTCCTTTTGTCCACATGAGAACTTCTCCATCCACAATAGCAAATATGAACCATTTCTCATCTAAGGATGAGATAGAAAGAATATTCTTCTTTAGTCCTGGGACATACAAGACATCCTTCATCTTCATGGACTCTTAGAGTCCAACTTATAGGATGCTTCTCCCATTCGTTTGATCGAGTATTGGGAATCATCTCCAAGCATTACTTTGTGTGGGGATTCCTTTTGTACAAGACATGAGAGTGAGTCCTTGTAACCTATCATGTGCTTGGAAGCACCACTATCTACTAGCGAGGTGTCATTCCCTGGTGAGACTGAACCTGTGAGTGCAGAGATCAAGACGTATTCTTCACTGGAGTCTTCATCCTTCTTAGGTTTCTCTTCATCTTCTTGATCACTGTCTTCAACAACATGGGCCTGAAATCTTTTCATATTTTTGTCTCTTTCTGCTTTCATGGGACACTTGATAGCAATGTGTCCCAACTTGTGACAAGTGAAGCATTCACAATTTGAGAAGTCTTTCTTGGACTTCTTAAACCCTTGAGTCTTTCTAGGAGGACGGTCACGACTCTTTCTCTTGTTCTTGCCTTTAGTATGGACTGTCAAGGCTTGATCCTCATTTATTTAGATTTTATTCTATGGATGCTATTCTTTCTTCTTCTTGAACACATTCTTCCCATAACTATAAGAACTTGGTTAGTTTTCTTCTTGAACAGATTCCTTGGATAAAGGATTCCCAATCTCTTGGAAGACCATTCAAGGTGGTCATTACAAATTCATCACCAATAGCTTCCAACTGTTCCTTGATTTGGGCTACTCTTGTAAAATAAGATTGCATGGTCTCTGACTTTTGAGCCCTTACACTTTTGAGGTGATCCCTCAAGGTCATCTTTCTATTGATGTTTCTTCCTTCAAATAGACCAGATAGAGCATCAAACATTTATCTAGGTGTCTCCCTTGAGGATACTTGAGGGATTAAGTTATCTTTGATCAAGTCAGCTATGATCCTTTTATACTTGATCATCTCCTTCTTATATTCAGACTTAGCTTTAGCTTCTTCTAGTTCTGGAACTTCCTCCATGATAAATCCTTCTAGATCATTTTCTTCTAGGATGAGCATGATCTGATACTTCCATGCTCTGAAGTTTTCGGCACCTTTAAGCTTCTCATCCAGCTTGGTATTCTTTGTCATCTTAACAGAATGAGAAGTTTAAATGGAATAAGGACTAGTACTTACTTGATGAATACAACTTTTGGCTGACCTTCTTCTGGATGACCTAGGGTTTGCTGTAGAAACCCTAATTTTTTAGTCGGGATCACTGGTAGGGTTGAGTGATGGAAAAGATGTGCATTCCTAGGGTGATCTAGACTTTATTTTTCTTTTTCTAATATTGATGATGGAGTCTCAGGAAAATTGAAACCCTAGTTTGGCTCGGCATCAATGTTTGGTCCAAAACTGAAACATCTTGGAATTCAATTAATTTTTCACAGAAAGATGTGTGCTTCAAGGGCAAGTTAAGTGAGCCCTCTTTTCTGGTTGATCTTTCGAGGGATTTGCTCAGAGTAACAAACCCTAGCTGTGCAATGTTTCCTTTCAAGGTGTCTTTGATACCATGTTAAGTTTTCTTAAATTGCTTAGATGATATCTTTTAAACAATTTTCACTAGTAGGATCACTGAAAGAACAACAAGTACATAAACACAAGAACACAAAGATTTTCCTCGGGGAAACCACAGGGAGAAAACCCCACAAAACTTCCTTAGTATAGAACTCAACCAGAGCAGTGTAAAACCCGGGCAACTGCTTCTCTCTTCTTTTTGGCGCACTTGTTCTTTTGTCTCCTACAAACTTGCTTGAGTGAGTGTGTACAAATGAAGGGAGTGCCTGCCTATTTATATTCTTTATATTCTTCAGTTGAATTGACCTAGGACCTAACAGGGTCGACTTGTCTAGCAAGACACCAAACATAACATTTATTATAATGACACTTGGGTACTATTGACCCGACTTACATCAAGAGGTTTATAATGATTCTTTCAATGACTCTTACATGACCAAACTCATCTCCTGATGGAGGAAGACAATTAATACATTTGGAATATATTCCGAAGTTATAATACTTTAACATGCTTAAAGCAAAATTAACAATTTACTTAGGCTTACACAAATTCCATTTCCTACACCATCTTTGTATAAGAATTCCTTAGGGAATAACTCAATTATTTTGAGGTTGGATTTTGACAATACTCATGCTAATGTATGTTAATAAGAGAAAAAATTTATCGACATTCCTTCTCTTCATCCTTGACCTCCTTTGAAATGGTTGTCGCCTATAGAGGAATTGTTTTTATTTCTCTCATAAATTATTATATATAAAAAAACAACAGTAAATCCAAGTATACTAGAACCCAATCAAGAATTATGATTGAATTTAAAAATGAATAAGATGTACAAATTAATGAAGGAAAAAAGAGGATTCAAATTTTAAATAATTTGCTTTGCTTTTAAAACTGAGTGACTTTGGGACTTGAGCCATTTGTCTTTGAAACCATGCCCTCATTTTACATGGATATTCTAAAAAAATAAATAAATTATTATTTCACATTGGGATGTATTTCCATGTTCCATGGTAGCTTTGAGAAAATTATAGAGTGCATCCATCCAATATATCCTTGAAAAGTTACTCCTCCCTTTTCTCCATATCTAAATACAACTCAATTACTATCTATTAGCAGTTTTGCTTCTCCCTTCAACAATTTTGATTCTCTCTCGAACTTCAAACTTTTTGTAATTCATTATGTTTTGATTTGCTACTAGTCTTATAGATTATGCCCTTAAAATAAGTAAGTATCACGATAATAATATTATGTACTTAATACAATTAGAACTTTAAATTGCTTTACAATATCCATTATAAAATACAAGGTAAATCTCACCTCAAGCTACAACAAATGAACAATTCCATTGGAGATCCAATTGTTCTCTCACCTCTAATCTCTGACCTTAGTGTATAAACAATCTTATAAAATTTATAAAGTTTTTTTTTAAGAATTTTTTTTACATGTCAAAATCATGCTTTCATGTTTCAGCCTTCATGCAAAAAAACTTCCTATAAAATACTACTGTCCCTTTAAGTTAAGATACTAAACAAACTTTCACATAGACCCAAATCTTTAAAAAAATAAAAAAACCTTCTTTCAATTTTTTTAACAAAATGAGTCCATATTTATCAAATTAACCTCTCATCCAAACTATGTAAAAACCCCTCCACATATACTCGATACAACAAAAAAAAACCCAAAAATTTAATAACCCTTTAGTTTATAAAGTTTTTAATTTATTTTTCCTATCAATTCTTACAACAAAAGATAAAATATTATTAAAAAATATTAAAATAAAAATACAAACAATTAATTAAATAAATACTTATAGTATTTACTTAATTAAAAATGCAATTACAACTCACCTTACAATTTCCCATGGGATAAGTTTTGGGATAAATAACTTTATGCAGTTATTAATCAATAGATGAGTCAATTCCTATGGGATAAGTTTTGTGATAAATAACTTTATGCATTTAGTATTCAATAAATTAGTTAAATGAATAGATTAGTCAAACTACGAGTTTGATTTTTTAGCTAGAAATTTAATATTAAATATTTTCCAATGTTTTTGTAGAAATTTAATATTAAATATAATATTTTAAAAATTAAAATAATTTCTATTTTTCAGAAATTTAATATTAAACATAATATTTTGAAAATTAAAATAATTTTATAAAATTTTGAGATTTTGATTTTTTATTGATTTAAGATATTTACATAAATTTTTGCATACATAAATATTGCATAAGGCTTTACTTATTAAAATTTAAAAATAAATAAAATTAATATTTAATTTTAAATTAAAATTCTTAAAAAGAACTACTTATGCTGCTGGTACATGATACATGTTATATTAAGGTCTCATACCAAGAGTATTCGGGTTAGGTTTGTACACAGTGACGAAATGTGAACGGCAGCCAGTCATGGTCATATTCAAGCATTGCAGGTTTTCACATTTAAATTTTTGTATATATTTACTTTTAATACTATAAAAACTTTTTTGATAATCCTTTAATCAGATTTGCAAATTTATAATGTAATTGAAATTTTTTTTTATTGCATATTCTTTTGTTCCTAGAGCCCGAAGCTGTTGATATAGTTACAGAGACAAAGGAAAAGCCTCTCTTTTATGAAGTTAAAAACAATCACGTTGATTGTTCTGCATCCATGAGCCGTCGATATCACTATTGTTTGAGGGGAAAATAGAACTATACACAAAACAATCAATCATTTGTTTATTTCTCCATCCTCACCAAATTTTTTTTGCATTAACATCTCCACCCATCTCGTCTTAACAGAGTTTTTAACGCCCAAGTTCGTGTTTAATCTCAAAATCCTAAATAAATCCCTTAATGTTCGAGATCTCTACAGTTTGAAGGGGTAGAATGAATGCACGATATCCGGTGATTTTTGAGTCCTGTTTCTGGAATCACATCGCTCGTTGAAGAAACTGCAAGAAGTTTATGAAGAAGCTGGGATCCAAGGTATCTGCAAGATATATACTTCACAATGAAGTTTATGAAGAAGCTGGGATCCAAGGGAATCTCTAGACCATTTGCATTTGCATATTTATAAGGTAAATTTGGTTGGATCCAGAAACAAGATTTGTTGTTGAAAATGAAATTTTCAGTATTAAAATTGTATTTTATTGTAAAAAATAGATTCAGGACTTTCCATTACCCCTGGGCAATCAGATTATGCAAATCCAATCACTTAAAACTACTTTTTGAACAATTTCCACAGGATTTTGACAAGAAAACTTACAGAATTTTAGGTACAAATGGTCTAGCGTTTAGTTTACTCCAATAGGAATAGTTACTAGTTCAGTGACTCATAGGTGTATGACCATTATAATGCAGATTTGAGAAGAGAGTTTCACTGCCAAAGTGTTTCACGTGAGAAGGTCCTACATACAGTTATCAAATTTGAAGGGTGGGTCTTAATTTCAATTGGAAGGGCATTTATTCTCTCATGCCTTCAGAGATGAAGGGAAATATAAATAATTGTTCTTTAATTGTCAAGTATAAATTAGCCAAACCTTTTCACCAAAAAAAATGCAAAAAACAAATATTGTTTTCCAGGGTTTGTTGTGAAAGCATACATGTATGTGATGGAGGGGCCTAAGTCAACTGAATCCTTGCAACTCACTGTATTTCTAAGTCTCAACACTCCTTTTAAATTGAACCAGAATATCAAAATAAGTTTATTAATGGCTAGATTTGAGAAAGTTATAAGTGTGTGTAAATAAGTGCTTAGGGCTCTAAAATTTGTTGTGTTTTGTACTAGTCCATGGTTCACTGAATCCATAGTCATCGGTAGGAATTTAAATTATTTAATGAAAACAATTAATGTGTATAACCTGTATTCCTAAAACATTTTCCATGCCATAGTCATCGGTAGGAATTTAAATTATTTAATGAAAACAATTAATGTGTATAATCTGTATTCCTAAAACATTTTCCATGCTGATGCAGGCCAGTGACCCTCTTTATTGTCTTACCAAAAGGCATGATAACGAGGAAGAAGACCTAAAATTCTGGACTTCACCTTCAAAGAATGCCTTGCAATCACATTGGTAAGGACTCGTGATAAGAAGATCAGAACCATCCTACTTGTCAAATATAAGTTGATACTGTTAATTAAAGACTTATAAGATAAATTTAATATAAGACTTATAGTTGTATCTTACTCTTTGCGTCTTGACACATTTAATATTTTATGGTTGTCTTTGGGCCTTGACCCAATTAGTATTATAAGGTGAGGATGTGCACGGATAATAATCCTTAGTTATGACTATGAGATGAGGATTTAAAGAAAAGAGGATGTAAAGAGAAGATAAATTTATATGGATGGATAATTTCAAAAGTTGCACTTCTTTTGAAATGTTGATATAAATTTTGCCCTTATTTATTGGAAGGGTAAAATTCAAAGGGTAAAATTCAAATTTTGAATTTCTTTTGAAAAACAATTTTAACTTTACAGGGAAGGGCTAGAACCCTTTGGAAGAGTTGTGACGGGTTCAATTTTTAACGCTGCCTACATATATGCCTTTTGCTATTTAAACGTGCATGGTTTCTTAACTTGCTTTGGAAGTCTTCGCCATTGCGAAATGCTTTTGCAGGTTTTCCAACTGTTATGGTTTAATGGTGATTTTGCAAATGGAGAATATAGAGAGGCAAGTAAGTTGTATGGTATATTAATTTAATTAAGAGTATTTAATTTATATATAATTATTTGACATCTATACAACTAAATGCTTATCAAATTATATAAAACGTTGTCTTAATTCTTAATATGTGGATGTAAACTATGACTTAATTTTTAACATTTTTATTTTTTTTCAGAGTAAAAGATACCAGCCTTTGTTATTCATTCAAGAATCAAAAGACATCTTATACAAATTGGCCTCTCAACCCTGGCACAGAATGCACAAAAGTAACCCCATCAAAGCAAGGACAGATTAGATCCAAGCATTCTTACAAATCAGCCCATAAAGAAAGAGCACAAAGTCTGACAATTGCAGACTTTTCTCATCATCCCTGATAAACAGGTCAGAATATGCTGATAGAGATCGAAAGTGATAAAAAAACAGACAAGTCATGAGTAGAACATGCCGGCTGAAAGTCACAGCAAAGCGGACTAAGAACAAATACATATCAATCACAAAGTGCCAAAAGAATAAGAGCATATAGCTCTGCACATGCTAGAAAAACATAAATTGACCATGGTCTATGATCATGCCCCCCAGAGATTCAGAAAAGAATCCAAAACCCATATCCATCTTCAAAGCCTGATTGGATAGACCATCAGCCTGCGTGTTATGCTCACGATATATATATATGTTTGAAGATCACATGAGGGGCAATTAACAGCATAGAACATATGTCATCACACCAATGATTCAGAGAAGGGACATTAAGAGTTGCGAGTCTGTTAAGCCAAGAGATAATGACAAGTGAGTCTTCGAATATCAAGTGCATGGGTAAACCCATCAACTCACTCACTCTCAAAATAGCCCATAGTGCCAGTAATTCAGCTCTGGTGTTTGAGCTGCTTCCACAACCCAAGGAGAAACTGCTGCAATAATCAGCATTGAGATGAATCACAAAGCCATCACCACCAATATTCCCTACAGCAGCCCCATCAAAAAAGCCACAAGGGTATTTCATCATGGGACTCAGACCAATATTCCTAATTCTTTGCTTATGTTGAGGAACTGGATACAAGTGCATAAGGTTATCAATCCGAATGATAAGAGCATGGACAGAGGGTGATTTATTGTCAAATATGCATCTATTTCTGAGATTCCAAATACACCAAAAAATGAAAATCGATAGATATTTGAAGTGTGCAGAGATCAGGATATAGCTGAACCAGTATTCCAGAAAAGATGAGACAGATACAAAATGAGGAGGAGAAAACCCAAATCGAGCTACACAGTAGGAAAAGATTCCAATGGTGAAAGAATAGTCCAAAAAGAGATGCTTAGTATTCTCTTCACCCAGACATCAGAGGATGCATCTACTAGGGCCCTGCATACCCCGGTGTTGCAATTGTTCCCAGGTCAGAATCTGACCCCTACCCGAAATCCAAATGAAGCATCCAATTTTCAAGGGGATATTAAGATTCCAGATCGAATCAAGAACAGAGGACCGATCCTCAGAACAATCCTAGGAAGCAATACAATCATAACCCAAAGCAGCAGTTAAAGGACCCGCATAATTGTTATATGCCCATAAAAGAGAGTCACAATTATCAGAAAGGTGAATCCTTCCATATTCCAGCCCTCTAATGTAGCTGTCCCATAATAATTTCCATTCTCCCTGAAGATCCAAGTCATCTGCCGAGAACCAATAGTTCTGAGCAAGTGGAGTATGATTCCGCTGTTGGTCCAATGTACAGATACCATAATCTTCCAAATAGTCCCGCAAATCATGAGGGAGGAGAAAGGATGACCCCAAACCAACGATGGGATCCACTCCCAGTGGGATAGAAGACCCATTACCGACTTTCTAGGTAAGCCCTTTACCAAGCCAAGAGATAGTAAGGAGAAATTCTTTCCAAATAACAGATGCTCTTCGAAGAGAAAATGACTTTTTATGGAGCCAGGAATGCAGTGGATTTCTTTTCAGATATTTAACAGACATAAGCTGAAACCAAATACCTTTGCCATTGATATCCAACCAGAAGCTTTTTAATCTCAAGGAGAGACTGAACCAAGATAGTTGCTTAATACCCCATCCACCTAGGGTAGTCGAGCGCACTAAAATGTGCCAGTCCACAAGATGGAACTTCTTGTTCTTGGATGAAGAACCCCATAGAAAATAATAGATCATGCGTCTAAGCTTGTCAAGCAACATGTCGTGATATGCAACACGTCGTAGATGAAACGCCATGGCGGAGCGTTCTCTATAGGCAAACTCTCTGTGGTGTTCGGCCCCTTCGGATTTGGTTTTTGTGATAGCTGTTAATGTGGTCACCGAGTATGGACTCTTATACCACTTACCTTCTCTGCCTGGTGTCTAGGCTTCTCCTATTACATTTCCATGTTTTCAACGGTTGTTGTTGTTTTTTGTCTTTGGGAAGGTTTGTTTTGCTGGTTCTGCTAACTAAGAGAGGTGCCAATACTGTCTCACTCTATTGTCTGGCTTGTTGCTTTCCCTTGAGTCTTCTATTCTAGGGTTTGGTGGTGGTTTCTTTTCTCATTTGAGGGTCCGTTAAGGGCACTCTGGTTATCTGTTGGCTCAATATTTTGAGCTCTTCCCAGCCATTATCGACGACTGGAGTCCATCCTCTTCTCCGAGGACTAGTACCAACCAGTCTATAAAATAAGTGGGAATTGTATATAGCTGTCAGTATTGGCTCTTTTTTGTGGGCTTCAGGTCTTGCTGCTCCTTAGGGTTAGTGGTGTGACAGGCTTCGGCGGGTCTGCCACCTTTGTGTTTGCGTCGTATTGGGGTCTTTTCATGGTTTTTTACGTAAGGCTGAATCTTTATCTTTTCAGCTTTTTGGGGTTCTGTCTGTCCTTGATCCTCCGTTTTCTCCTGTTATCATCTCTTGGTTTGGTCACTGACACCAGGGTGTATTGGGTTTGGCCTCGGGTTTCTTGCTACAATTGACTTTTGATTCCGTCCTGTTCTTTTGTAGTGATTCCCCAAATAGGGTTTTGATACCCTAGGTTTACATCAGACTTAGGGTTTATCTTTTCGAGGGTTTCTCCTCTCTTGGGTTTACCGGATTTCGGTTAACTTGTGACAGGACTGTGGTCTGCTGTTCTCTCCCATCCCCATGTCGGAAACCCAGGATGGGTCTTCCTTTCCTCCGTCGGATCCTCGTGCTGCCCGTTTCCGTCGCTCCCGGAAGACTAAAGCCCACAAGATACTTGAAGGAAAGCTGCGTTTTGTTGTTGGCCATGATGTTTATATGGACAGGGTAGAGGCATTGTGTTCTCATGCACTTATAGGAAGACTGGAATACTGCTCTATGGATAAGAAAGCTTGGTTTTCCTGGGCCTCTGAACACTGGAAGCCATTCCTGTCATATGTTCCTGTGATCAGCTTGTTGGCTCGGGGGTGGATTGTCTTTGTATTCCTTGAAGACTCTCATGCTACGCCTGTTCTTAACCAGCTTTGGAGAGTTGGGGATGGGTCACTGGTCTTGGACCGTTGGCATGTTCACTTCGACCCACTTCACGAAAGGGTGAAGAAGGGCCATCTGTGGGCTTTGCTCCCGAGTCTTCCTTTTCCACTCTGGAATCGCTCTCTTCTGGAAGGTATTGGAAACACCATAGGTCGCTTTGTGGCCGTCGAAGAGGACTTCATGAACACATATGATAAGAGGATGGCGAGGATCTTAGTGGAAATGGATATCACGAAGGGGTTGCCGGCCGAAGTCGAGATACTTTGCCATGAGAGACTGTTCACCCAACGACTTGACTATCTTGGCATTCCTTTCAGATGCAGTCAATGTCGGGATACAGAACATCTTCACCGTGATTGTCCTATCATTCATCTGGGTACAGTCTCTCTGAGACCACATCATCTCTCCGAGGTTCTTGTGACTCCCCCTCCTGTTTCGAAGGTTACTTCGGCAAGCATTCCTACTGCTCTTTCAGTTCCTACACAATGTACTCTTCTTAATGCTTGTTCACTTTTTGAAGATGCTTCTGATTTTGATTTGGCCATTTTAGATTCGGTGGATGGTTGTCTTGCCCACCCCTCAACTTTGGTGTCATCTGACCTTACTCAGCCAGGCCCTTCTACTCTTTCTAGTGTTGTTGTATTTGATCCGGCGCTCCCCTGTATCCCTCCTTTGGACTTCGTAGATTCACTTTTACCTAAACCTTCCTCCTATAAGTCCCTCGACCCTCCCCTCCCAATTGCAGAGATCTCTCCACCTTCCTTATTTTCGGACTTGGATTTTCCCCCTCTTACTCGCTCTGACCACTCAGCTCTCGCTACACCTCCCCGCAACCCTGTTTCCTTGCCTTCCTTTGCAGACCCTTCATTAAAAAAATCCCTAAATATCTTCTCTGATAAGACCCGACTCTCTCCCTCGGTCCTGCCCCTAGATTCCATCAGATTCGAAAATGTTACTATAAGGAAAAAAAACCCTCCTGATCTCACGGCTCCTGTTCCTGCCCCGTATACCCCTTTATCTACCAGACTAAAAAATGCGGCTCGTCAGCATTCTTCTTCACCTCACAGGGTCCTTAGAGCTTCAACCCCTCAACAGAGTGGTCCATAATGTGCATCCTTTCCCTAAATGTCTGTGGCTTGGGGGGCTTAGCCAAACAAAAAAGTCTCCGTCACCTGTTCTCTTCTCTTTCACCTGATGTTGTTCTCCTTCAAGAAACTATGACCAGCTCTTATCCTACCCTTCTTGCTTTCTCAAAGCTCTGTCCTGGGTGGGAATTCTGTGCGATCAGTTCCAATGGTCTTTCAGGGGGCATTCTCTCTGGGTGGAATCCGAAACTTATCAAGTGCAAAGCCTATCACACTGTGGCAGGTATCCTACTTAAGGAAATGATTTGTGGATCTACCTTTCCCCTTTCCATCCTTGATTGTTATGGTCCTTACCATAACAGAGTAAATTTTTGGAATTCTGTGGCTAGAGGTGGACTTCTTACCTTACCTAACCTGATCCTTGCGGGGGATCTGAACCTTACTTTGATGTATCTGAGATTTGGGGCTCAAAGGCTCAACTTGACGCTCTGGGGCCCTTTTTTACTAAACTCTTCTCAGATCATTTGCTGGTGGATGTGGCCCCTTCTTGCACTGGACCTACTTGGAGGAATGGAAGGATAGGGGAAGAGGGAATTTCCAAAGGTCTTGGCTTATCTTTTATTTTTATTTTATTTTTTTATAACATAAATGGTTTAAAAAACTGTCTTAAAAATAGATTGCAGTTGAACTGGTTAGACCATAATACAAAAACAACTTTGTCTCTTAAATTAAAACTCAACATAACTATCATGTAGATGTATGAGTATGGAGCACAAAGTTCTATATCATCCGTTGTAGAGAATTTAAAAAAAGTTATACTGGTATAAATCCCAAAGAAAACACCTAACATTAGAATTGTTTTGCATAACATAAGACAAACTGATGGCTATTAAAACACATTCTTATTGTGCACTCATATTAACCAACATTAGTTGCTTGCGGTTCCTTATTGCCAAGTCCATGTCCTCTAACATTTGTTGGATTGTTTCCTATTCTTTATGTTGACCAGGGAAAAAAATGATTGACATTCTAAAGTTGGAAGTTGCATATTGAGAATCCTTGAATTGTAATTGCAGACCATATTCATCAGCATTTAGAATTCTGCTTCTACCAATTGCATTTTCCTTTTTGTTGCAAGAGGTTTTTGCATGATCACTGCATTTTTTTTCATTGATGTTCATTGCTTGGAATTTGGTTGTTACTAATAATATGAATGGCATGTTATTGTTGATGAAGTCTCGATGCCTATGCAATACTCTATGCATTACATGTATCTCCTCGAGACAATTCCCATGGCTCCCAAGGTAATCAATGGCCCTAAATTTCCATAAGTGCTCAATAAAAAATTCACAGCTAAATACAAGAATGACACAAAATAGTCACTCAAGACAATATGCAAATCTAGGAGGAAGCAAGTGCAATATACCCAACTGCCAACCTTAGAATTTTTGAGCAATTAGAAGCTAACTAGACCACCCAATCTTGTATAAGAGATATACCCACAGTGTCCCCTACTCACTAGTCTAAATTAAACACAAAGAGTAACTAAGATGACCCATCATGCTCAATTGAAAATGGAAATTAATAACTCCAACTAGCTCTTAACAATATAAGATTTAAATTATCCAAATTCAAGAAAGTGACATACCCAAGCTCCCTATTATGGATGCAACGAAACAAAAGAAAAAACTCTAGAGTTAAAAAACATAAGAGAAACATTATGTGGACCTTCCCTGGCTTGAAAAAGAAATAAACCTAGAGTTTCCCCAAAGCACCAATCTAAATTCGACACATGCAAAGAACAACAATATCAAACCAAATTTGATTTTCAAAGTTCTACCTAGAAAGAACTTGGATGCCAACTAAATAAACCCACAAATTTCTATCAAAATGACTTACCCAAAATTATAGTTACGTCGAAGAAGATGAGCACAAAGCACTCGATTCGGGGCATCTCTCTCCATCTTTGCTCCAACACCTACCTCTAACTCCATAAGCCCTCCTACAACCCAAATTAAGTTCACCATCATTTGAAAATGTTGACAATGAATTAAGTTTGGCATGTGTGGGATTGTCGTGAGGGTGATGCACACATTGTCTCTCCTCCATATATATTCCTTATTACTACTTTTATGTGGAAGAATGCATGAAGTAAACCCAACTAAACATGGAAATATGCATTATATGATGGAATTCATGACCTTAGGGGATGGCTTGAAATACAATTTACTAATTTTTTCTTTGTAGTCTTTCATTCAACCTCAAGGATTTGTTGTCATGGTTATCTTCTTCTTGATTGAAATCCATCAGGACATTGAAAAACTTAATTCCTTTGAAGTGAAGACTCTCCTTTTTTATTCTTGGAATGAGCCAGGATAGCTTACCATCTAAGGAGTTTTCAATTTATTCATAAGTTTTTTAATTGTGGTCGAGTTCCCAATAACTATTAGAGACTTCACACTAGTTGAGTTTATAGATTTTAGCCCCTAATGGAGGGTGAGGACTGTATAGGTATTTGCTTAATTGTTTGTGGCCACCACGAGACCCCATCAAAAGTTCCATTCTTGATTTCCACCAGGATCAAGGATAACCCCCCCGCATCTAACTCCCCTTTATAAAAAGTAGAAATTATTCTATAGTTTCTTCTAACCCTTCAACAAGGAAAATATAGTGGGCCTAATTTGCAGAGTCTTTATAGATACTTTTTCATTGTTTGAACATTATGTAATGTACTTTGTATACAAGACATAGGCTAGGGTCATTGGTCTTTGATTGAGAATGTCTAATATGTTGATGCGAAAGATGTATTTCCCTACCACATTGTATGTTCCCAAAACGTCCATATCTTATAACATATGTTTTTTAAATATAAACTAAATAATGCATTGGAGTGCACTATAATACAATACAACATGCACACAACATGCATGCTAAATTCAATGAATTAATCATAATTGTCCAACAATAATTAATCATAAGTCATAAGAATATCATAATAAATAGAGTCACAAGTACATGCCATGTCTATCTCTACATTTGCAAATTTTATCGTGATAAATATTTTCTTCATGAAATACATATCTTGGGGAATCCATTAGGTACTTCCCCTCATTTTGAGGATGGTACCTAGGGTAAACTAGATTATGCAGAAGTTCGACATGTTTGTAAACATATAGCTCAAGGCCATTCAACAATATACTCATTAAGAGCTCAACATGTCACTTGCGGAAATTGAACTTAGGTGGGGAGGATAACAATCATTCCTCCCAACCAATAGTATCTGTAGCTGCGTTGCGTGTTAGGGCTGAGAACTGGCTGGGCGCTAGGGTTGAGCTGCGTTGAGCAATGATGGCGGTGCCTGGGGGAGGGGAGGTCACCCCCCCC
>LPNX010331687.1:429785-551059 GCA_001517045.1 Pseudotsuga menziesii
CTACCCTGTTGGAAGAGGGTTTTTTGTGTTTGAATTCATCTCAGAAGAAAATCTTGATCTAATCTTTAGAAATGGTCCCTACTTCATGGGAACGCAAGGTCTATACCTGAATAAATGGACACCAGATTTTGACCCCTTAGTCGATCTAACCAAAGAAGTGTCGGTATGGGTTAGGCTTCCTAACCTTCTGGTGCATTGTTGGGATATTGAATCTCTGCAGAGAATAGGGAACGGAATCAGCCGCTTCATTAACAAAGCTGATAACAAGGGACAATACACCTGTGCCAGAATCTGTGTTGAAGTTGATCTTGAAGCTGGCCTTCCTGAGGCAGTAAAATTAACCGTTGGATCCTAGACCCACTATCAGAAACTGCACTACGAGCACCTGCCCTTCAAGTGCAGGAACTGCCAGGAGCATGGCCACTTCCAAAGACATTGTCCCAAATTGGCCGTGGGGAAAGAAGATGCTGAATGATGGCAGAAAGTAAAGAAAGGCAGAACCTCTAACAATGCCAAAAGCAAGGAGAAAATGGCCCAGGAACCCCCAACGGTTGGCAGCTCAAAATCTAGTCACCAGGAACCTCCCAATGAAGCTCAAACCCCCATAAACGCTCCAGAAGTTGAAGAAATTCGGGTGCCACAAGGCCCAACCGACCCAATCCCACATCCTATTGTCTCTATCCAGTCAAAGGAACACATCAGTTTGGGCTCGGAAACAGGAGCTGAATCCTCTGAGGAAGGAGATACTGAAGCAAGCAGTCCATCAGGCTCACCAGACCAACCAAAGCGCGGACGAAAGACTGAGAAGAAGAGAAGAGAAGAGCAGTCCTACAAGGATGTGGTTCAAGGCTCTCAACATACCATACCAGAAATGATGAATACTAGATCGGGGATGAAGCTAGGGAAGACTCCGAAAGGGGGCCATCCCTCTCACTCAGGAAAATAATGCAATACGTCTCTTGGAACTGCAGAGGACTAGGAAGCACTCTAAAGGAAGAAGCCATAAGGGATCTAGTAAGAGTAACAAGGCCGACAGTCCTCCTAATCCAGGAGACGAAGATGGAGGAGGATGCTCTCCTCCGAGCAAGCAACTCGTTCTAGAAGAAAGGCCCGAGTAGGACTGTGAGGGCAAGAGGAGCCTCGGGAGGTTTAGCAACGTTCTGGGACTCTGCAAAGCTCGATCTAATCGAAGAAGAAGGTACCATTCATTTGTTATTTACCAAGCTGATCCATAAAGACTCCAGTCATCTTGTAAGTCTCTTTAATATGTATGTTCCTGTCTCTCTTATTGAGAAAAAAGAGTGTTGGGATTCCTTAAAATTATTTCTTAATCAACACAATCTTGAAAACTTAGTAGTGGCTGGAGATTTAAATGTAACCCTTGCTCTGGCGAAAAAAAAGGGGGATCAATAGTCCGGGATCCTGCAAGAGAGTGGGTGGAAGACTTGATGCTGGAATGGGAGCTTGAAGATATCATTCCTGACAGGGGAAAGTTCACCTGGTCCAACAAAAGGATTGGACCGGGCCACATAGCTGCCCGTCTTGATCGCTTCCTCATTCATTCCTCCTTTCTAACCCTTGGTCTTATGGCGACCTCCAAGATTCTCCTGCATTACACCTCTGATCACAAACCTATTTCGCTCTCCCTGTCTAGTGGGGAAAAGCTAGGTCCTATCCCCTTCCGGTTTAGCCCAATTTGGGTTAATCAGGAAGTCTTCTTTGATCTTGTGTCCAACTCCTGGAAGCAACCTGTGTATGGCTCCCCTTTCTATGTCTGGGAAGGAAAGCTCAGAAGACTCAAAGCTGACCTGAAAGCTTGGGCTAAAGGACTAAGCTCTCCCACGGTTGAAAGGATAAGAACTCAGAAGGCCTTAGAAAGACACCAAATGGCCTTGGAAGAATCTCTAGTCACCCCTAAATTGATTAACCGGGAAGCTGAGCTTCAAAGGATGTACCATAAAGCTTGCAGAGAAGAGGAAATATATTGGAGAGTCAAATCCAGAACGCTTTGGCTTCAAGCTGGAGACAAAAACATTTCGTTCTTTCACAAGAAATCATAAGCTAGGAAAAACTATAATTCCATTAGTGAAATTCAAATGCAAGATCAAGTCATAAAGGACTTCAGTGGCATCAAGGAGGCAGCTTATTCCTTTTTCAAAAACCTGTATTCAGCCCCGTACGTGGATCCAGTGGACCCGAATATTTACCCTCTTTCAGATATTCCTAGCATGATCAATGATGATGACAACATGATGCTGAACAAACCTGTCAGCATTCGGGAAATCAAGAAATCCCTCTTCAAAATGGACCCTAACAAAGCTCCAGGGCCAGATGGATTCACAGCCCGGTTCTATATTGCTTGCTGGGATATTATAAAAAAGGACCTGTACAGAATGGTCAAGAAGGCTCAGAACTGTACCAAGTTGGGTGGCAGCACTAATTCCTCTTTCTTGGCCCTCATTCCAAAAGAAAAAGGTGCCAAGAACTTTATCAGATTCAGACCTATCTCCCTCTGTAATACGGGATATAAAGTCATCACTAAAATAATGGCTAACAGACTCAAAAGAATTCTGCCTAAGCTGATCCCGAAAAATCAAGGTGGGTTCGTGAGAGGAAGACAGATCCTGGATAACATTATCTTAGTCCAAGAAGCCATTCATACCAGCTACAGGAAAAAAGAGAAGGGTATGGTGGTTAAGTTGGATTTGGCCAGTGCCTTTGACAGAGTCAAGCATGATTTTCTTTTTGCAACCATGAGGAACTTTGGGTTCAGTCAGAAATTTATAGAGTGGGTCAAAGCCTGCATATCAGCCCCCTGGATTGCCCCGTTGGTTAATGGCCGTCCCACCAATTTATTCCAGGATTCAAGAGGATTAAGGCAAGGCTGCCCTCTATCCCCTGTGCTCTTTGTCATACAAGCCTGCGTGCTTAGCTTCCAACTGAACAGAAGGCTTCAAAACAGATCTCTCTCAGGCATCAGAATCGTCCCAAAGGTCAAGGAGGTAAACCATGCCCAGTTCACTGATGATACTCTTTTACTGGGAGCTGCCAATCTTAATACTGCCAGGAACTTCAAAACTGAACTTGACCTCTACAAAAGCAGCTCTGGAAGTGAAATAAACTACCACAAAAGTAAGATTTTTGGCTGGAACTGTTCTCCTCTCGAAATGCTGGAGATTTCTAGGATTCTTGGAATGGAAGGTATCACAACATGGGACACTTTCATCTATCTGGGCATTCCAATTTTCAAAGCTACCCCCAAAGTTGCCCATTGGCTGCCTCTTCTGGACAAATTAAAAAACAAGATCCATGCATGGGGAGCAAACTGGCTCAACAAAGCAGGTAAGGTTGTTTTGATGAACTCTGTCCTCAACAGTCTGCCAATCTATCAATGTTCTGTATTGTTAGCTCCCAAAATGATAACAAACAAAATTAATGAGTTGCTCCGTCGCTTCCTCTGGGAAGGAGGTCGTAACTGTGAGAAGAAACTCCATCTTGTGAACTGGGACAAGGTAACGAAGCCAAAGATGGAGGGGGGTCTTCAAATTAGAAATGTGGCTATCCAAAATCTTGCCATGGGTTGCAAAATTCTATGGAATATGATTACTGGGAAAAGAACATGGAGCAAACAAATTCTCAGGAAAAAATACTTCAAAGGAGACAAGGAGAGATGCCTGGAAAAACCCACAAAAACGCAGAAAGGATCCCCGATCTTCACGCTCTGCAAAAGGGCCCTCCCTCACTTCATCCCAAAGTTCACGTGGATTCCCGGAAATGGTGCGAAAATTAAAATATGGGAGGACTCTATCCTGGGGGATCAGCCTCTCAATGAGTTAAACGACCTGGGGAACATCAAAACGTGGCTCCTGGCAAATAATCGCACCACTCTGTGGGACATCTCCATCTGGAATAACGATGATCATGAATCTTGGGAAAACTGGAACCTAGGAGACTACCCGGAAGAGCTAAAGGAGGAAGCTTCATTGCTGTTGATTCTTCTTCAAGGGAAATCGCCCCATACTGCCAGATCCAAAGACAAACGGGTCTGGGGTTCATGATCTGGGGAATATATAGCAGCTGCTGGCTACGCTGCCATCTTGGAAACGCCTTGGGTCCCTCCTAACCCAACACCGTGGAAAACTCTCTAGAATTTCCCCTCAATTCCCAAAATTGATATTTTTATATGGACTCTACTCCATAACAGCATTATGACCAGCGACAATCTCAAGAGGAAAGGCTGGGAAGGGCCTTCACGCTGCTCCTTGTGCAATCACGCTGAAGAAACAACTGAGCATCTCTTTACCAGCTGCGAGTTCACTAAAGAGGTATGGAGGATTATGATAGGATCTACTGCTGAAAGATTGCCAAACTCAGTAATGGAGATCATAAGCAACTGGAATTCACTCTCTCCCTTCAATCTGAGTAAGAAAAACCTCCTCAAGCTCGCGTGGATGTGGACTCCCAAATTTCTGTGTTGGAAAATCTGGTTGGAAAGGAACAACAAATTTTTTAAAGAGGAAAGTAGAATTCCTCCTCAAGTCGCTGTTAAAGCCCAGACTATGATGGCAGAAGCGCTAAGTACTAAGCCTTCCATCAAAAATTCGACCAACCTCTCTCCTGAAGAAGATCGCTGGCTTAGGGAGCTCAACCTGAACCAACAAACCACCGAAGCAATCAATCCTCCTCAAAAGTTAAACTGGGAAATCAGGTTGGATGAATAGGAATTTATCAAGTGGAGGTCATCCCTTGATGAATGGTGCCTCTTCTTTGACGGGGCCTTGAAAGGAAATCCTGGTTAAGCTGGAGGAGGCGGCATCATCATTGAACCCTCTGGCAAGCTATATCTGTCCTATGCATGGGGACTAGGATACGCCTCCAACAATCAAGCTGAGTTTCTGGCACTATGGCAAGGTCTAAACCAAGCAAGGAAGCTAAACATCTAGAAGATTACTATCTTTGGCGACTCCAGGCTAATTGTTAAGGCGTTACATACTAAGAAAAGGCCAACGGATATTAACCTTGGTCAAACGCACAGGAAAGTCCTTCTCCTTCTGACGCACTTCAGCACTTACAAGGCTTACCACGTGCTAAGGAATCTCAATAATCTAGCGGATGTTGAGGCCAATCGGGGCACTTCCTTGAGCAAGAGCCAGCTAATTGTCAATGTAGAAACGTCAAATCATCCGATTCCCTAACACTAAGGCTCCTCTAGTCTGCAACTTTTCAGCAATTATAGAATCTAGAAAGATTCAACCCAGCCCTGTATTAGCCATGTGTGTTTTGGAGATGAAGCTCAAGATAGTAATTCTGAATATGCATTGTAATGGCCCTGGCAGCCTCTTTGCCAGTCTCTAATTAAAATTTTAACCGTTCTCGTAAAAAAAAAAAAAATCATTCCTCCCAACCACTTGAGCTAAATCTAAATGAAAAATCATGATAAGTTTGGTGGACAATACCATTAACATTTTGGACATGCACAATCTCATTTATGCTCTATGGAATCAAGGTTAGAGTGTCTAGGATTATACATATCTCTTCAATTTATCTAAGTCAACATGTGTTTGGGACTTTATACTTCTAATTTTGATGTGATGGGAAAGATACAAATACTTCTAGTAGTTGTGTATTGTTTATATATGAATTTAATAGACATTGAAGATGCCAAAAGGGATTGGTATGGGTAGTATGCTATCTACAAACAAGTAATGATTAATTAAAAAAGTTAAGCAACAATGCATTACAATCAAGCGTTGTTGATATATGAAGGGTTGAAATAAAGCTAGAGTATGCAAGTATAATACAAAGAGAATAATGGAAAGGAGAGAAATCACACTTGCACACATTAGGGTGAGGGAATGTTGTATTTGTTGAGATGAGTACAAATATGGAAATGTAGTTGATCCTTGCATCTGTTTTGAAAATTTGAACTTGAACAGGTGTTGATTAACTTCCTATCATATTGCACCATTATACCCATTGCCTTGGGAAGAGAAGATAAAACATTAGCTATTACTACTTGAAAGGAGTTCAATTTGGATTTAATGGAAACCATATCGGTGTATAACCTTTTAGATTTAAATCTAATAAAAATGCAATCAATACTATTTGTTTTACCTTTGGACATAATTTGTAGCTATTACTAATTGTGATGATAAAATGTTAATGGAAATCATAGACATTTATTGCTATAAACATGATTCACCTTTATAGCTAATTTTTTCAACAAAGTGATCATAATCAATTCAATGTTCACAAGAGAAACCTAAATAATTTATACTGTGGATTGGAGAAGCATGTTGTTAATAACAAATTGATAAGGTCAAAATATGAACAAAATCCATATTTTTTATGAACAAAAGTATTATTCTAAGACATAACTTGTGACAAGAAGGAGATGCTTATTCCTTTTCAGAAATAACTTAAGAATGTTTTTTTAATATTTTTTTCCCATGAAAACCCGCTAGATACTTGCCCTAATTTTAAGTATGGTACCCGAGTCAGCCAAATCCTATAGAGTATTTGACAACAATATGCTCATTTAAGAGTTCAACATGTCTTTTGTGGGAATTGAACCTAGGTAGGGAGGATAACACTCCTCTCACAATTCCTCAAGCTAGGCCCAATTGACAAATAACTTCATAATGTTATTGACATCCTTAAAAAATTAAAGGTTTTTAACAATTTCAACATGTGCCTTCAAAAATGAATTTCAACCCACCAAAAGGGAGAAGATATGGTACACATAACATGAACACATGGCTAACTAAACAACTTATTGCAAGTAAATTGTAATGATGAGACACATCACACCAAAACCCATATATAACAAAGCTTAGTGAGTGGTCCCTAACGCTAATAATTCCCAACAAATGGGATGAGTAACCATTTATTCTACCATATATTTTACTTCCATTTTAAGGGGTTATTGCACCTAATGGTGTTCTACAAGTTTTTTTTCCATAACCGATGTCTTGCAAATTTACAAGTTTATTGTTATTCTTATGGAAGTTGACCCAACCGATAAACGAACCTAACCTACTTCATTAACCCACACAAGCTACTTACCCCATTAACTTACATAACTTACCCACTAATCCCTAACTAGCTAAACTAGCCCACCTAACCCATATAACCTACCTATCCCTATCCCATTAACCCACCTAACATACTCGAGTGGTCCCCAATGCTAATAATTCACAACAAATGGGATGAATAACCATTTATTCTATCATAGATTTTACTTCCATTTTAAGGGGTTATCACACCTAATGGTATTCTACAAGTTTTTTTTTCCATAACTGATGCCTTACAAATTTACAAGTTTATTGTTATTCTTATGGAAATTGACCTAACCTATCTAACCCAACCGATAAACCAACCTAACCTACTTCATTAACCCACACAAGCTACTTACCCCATTAACTTACATAACTTACCCACTAATCCCTAACCAGCTAAACTAGCCCACCTAACCCATATAACCTATCTATCCCTATCCCGTTAACCCTCCTAACATACTCACCCCACTAACGTACATAACCTACTCACTAATACACCTAGCCCACAAACATAACCCACCTAACCTAACTTAGTGGCTTAGCCAATCTAGTCTACCTATCTTAAATAAGCTACCTATATCATTATAAAAATAAGTATTTTTTGTTGGCAAGGCTCACTCATTTATAACAAGGCTACATTCTAGAATAGTCCCTGCCAAAACATAGTATAAATATAAGCATTTTAACAACTAAATTTAGAAACATAAACAAAATATATGAATGAAAAAAAAAACATAAATAAGAGCATTTTAACAAATAAATTTTAATTGCGTAAGAAATTGTCTACAAATTTATTGACAACCATCGATAAAAAAAACCACAAAACACCATTTATATGATTTGGACATTGCTACAAATACTAATTAAAAATATAAATACTAATAAAAAGTATAATTATATGCATATGCATTAAGTTGAATTTAAAGTATAAATACTAATAAAAAGTATAATTATATACATATGTATTAAGTTGAATTTCCTTTGAAATTAAGTGAATGATTGGTTTGAAAGGCAAGTACTTCCTTGTAATTTTTCTCCCACATCTACCGAGAGCACAATCGGTTGGCTGACCGAAACTGCGCTCTCTTTCCCACAGGGCGAAGGCAGTTTTAAGGAATTTGTTGAGAACCACTTGGTTGCTCAGGATACTTTTCAGCGCTTCTGAGATTGATTAAGGGATTGCTTTCTCTCTTATATCTGGTTTTGTTTGATAGAGTGATCTCTTTTGGATTGCTGTTCAACTCCTGTGGCGCTCGGTAGATGTGATTGTACGGACAAGCCTCTTTTTATGATGAGACAGTTTTCTGATGGGATCACACATTTTGTTGTTATGCCTTTACCCCCGGCTATTACTCATTTGAACTGATGTGTACGATGTAACCCGCATTATGGGAGAATGTAATGATGACCTTTGATTCTTTATATGAATAACAAGGCAGGCTTTTTTCTTTCTGAAAAAAAAGGTACTTCCTTGTACTTTCTAAAAGGCAAGTACAAACTTTATAGTAATAATCTAACTCAAATAACTGAATAGTTAGAAGCTTGTATGTTTTTAATGGAATACTTAAAGTTCAACAATCTTTTAATAAGAGTTCATCACTTAGGAAATCAAAGACAGGAATAGTCAAAAGTTTACTACCAAATGGACAAAAACAAACTTTAGAAGAAGCAAGAACCTTCAGGTTTTAATTTTAAATTTTTAAAGACTATAAAGGAAATTTGGGAACACTAATACATAAAAAGAGCGAGTAACGGCATGTTTAGCAGAGATGGCATTTATCTAGAGTCTGAGTGGAACTCTTTGTTGGTTGTTCTGAGTGGATTGCTCCAACTCTTCGTTCTATTGGGTAGGTGTACAAGCAATATTTGTTTTATAGTGTACTTTTTGAAAAATTCAACACATCCTTTATGTCTGACAATGGTTTGGTTTTATCGAAACAAGGACAATAAAAATAAAAATACTATTGCAATGAAAATTGGTCTTACTTTGTTTTTTGTTAAGATGTTTCGAAAACATATCTAATATTAACCATTGACGATGGGTATCATTCCCTTAAGCTTATAGCACTTTATCATTTTATTTTATGAATTTCTAAACCTTATCTTTATTGTTGCACTTTATCATTTTATATTGTGAATACTAAAATTTATCTTTATTGTTACCGACTTTTTCATTTTATATTGTACATTGGATTGTTTTTCCAAAGTTGCGGATACAACCATAAATAGATAGATGAAACTTTACAAGTGAGACCTATTAATCTCATAGTTACTCTAAACGTAGTTGAAAATTAAAACAATTTCACATCTAAGTGTTTAGATAATTGGGGAACTTAGTTTCTGCACTTTTTAAATTCTCTCTAAACACTAGATAATTGGGGAACTTAGTTTCTGTAATTTTTCTTTAGATCTAACATGTTATGCTTCATTATTTCTTTGGAGTGACATAGGAAGTAAAAAATAAGATTTTATTGAATAAATTCACGAAATTACAACAACCAATGACACTATACAATACCTTCTATCCACCTTAATGGTCACCTATTAAGGTTACTAGAAGCTAAAATTTACACTAATTTTCTAGAAGTGTCATAAAAATGAAAAATTGTATATAAAAACTATATACTTATTACTCATTTCTATTTTCTTTTGGATGCATATTCTTTTGTACTCATTTGTACTACTCTTAACAACTTATTATATGAGGTAGACTACATTATGTTATAAATGTTAAGGTTACAACAATAAGGTTTTATTATATAAGGAATAAGGTTGTATGTTATAACTCTTTTTACATATATATAGAGAGATTAATCTTCATTTTGAATTGTAAAAGATTATCCTTATGGAACTTAAGATTCACTATATGGATGTGATGAATGTTTGGAATAAGGAGTTGATTATTCTCCAATCTCAAATCTCTTCCCCAAAGCAAGGAGACATATGGGTGTTGGTGATGCCATATGGAAGCCCGAGAGAACATGTTGAAAGTTGTTTGAAATGTGCCAATTTATCGAGGTAGTAGCATTGATAGTTGCCCTGAATGTGTCAAGATCCAAGCTAGCAACAAGAGACCCAAACGAGCTCTCGAGGAGATTCATTTCTCTTGGCTCATTCAACCATCCTATTTCCATTGGCTTACATAATAACAATATATGACAAGTGATCAATCAACAAGACATTTTCTTGATGTGTACTTTTGTAGTGTGAGACAAACATCTCACTTTGAACATGATGTTAATGTATTTCACCTAGCGGGGTAAGGAAGTCAAGGGGGTCCTTCCTCGAGGAGAGCAGGGAAAGGAAATGAACGACAACTTGTCTTGAGCGGGGGATGAAGGGAAGGGAAAAGGAAAACAAGCAAGAAGGAAACAATGTAAAGAACTACAGGAGAAACTAATCTTAAGGGGGTTAGGAAGAATAGAGAAACAGTAGATGAACTTGTTATCACTCAAAATGCATTTCTTCAAAAATCATCTTGGTGATCTAGTTGATGGTTCATGGATACATTATGGGATGGACTTGTCAAAATTCTTCATTTGACATTGACAATTTGTGGATACATTAGAAGATCTTTGCATTGATGGTGTGTGGATACATCTTGATCAGGATGAACTTACCATTTTTGAGTTCATCACTTGGCATTGGTGGTTCGTGAGTGCTAAAGTCAGAGTTAGCACATTTTTGTGGTTCTTGTATTGCTCAAGGGTTGAGGATTGGATAGGTTCTTGACAGGTGGTTTTCATAGCATGTGCATTCAGAGGAAATATCATGCATATTTTAGTACACAGATGGACACATTCTCAACATAGACAATTTTTAGTAGGTTCCTCTACTTTTATTTTTGGCAGGTCACCCCATGCATCTGAATGACATTCAATGTTTGGAGTATGCATGGGAGGCTGATGATAGTTATATTCTTGAATTGGATATTTTTAGAAAGTTTATAGTTTTAAAAACTTTTTCTTTTCAACAGCTGGAGAAATTTTTGGGAACCTAATTGATAGTTTTTTTAATGGGCAGTTTCATACTTTAAAGATTTACACTCATAAAATTTCTAGTTATATATATTTTATCTCTTGAAATCTAATGGTAGATTTGGATAACCCTTTTTGATATGTGCATATGGTTCCATGTTTGTGGCATTCTAAGATAGTCAAGGTCTTGGTCAGAATTGGTCAAGCGTAGGTTTAAAAATTGAATTTATGGGCTCTTCTGCACGTGGGAGAGTAAATGCCAATGGGTTCTCGTATTGATGATAGAAAGACAAAGGAAATTGTCACACATGCATGTTGATTTCCAAAGGACACACATTAAGAATCATTTAAACCTAGGGGAGGCATTAGTCGTGCTTATGCCCCCCTTTTTTTCCATAGCACCACGTTCCAAACAGACCACCAAGTTGTCTAGATGACCAACTTCCATGTTATTTTGACACTTGATATGCAAAATGTTATGAGTTGGAATTTGCTTCAGCAGTTCCATGATTCAAATTTGCAGTCTCCCTTGTATTGTATCTAGGATGTAAATTTTTTTCTTGGCTTGCAAAATGATGAGCATTGAATCTCTTAGTATGATACATTCATAAGACCATAAAAGACTATAATCTCAAGGCCCATGAACATAGCATAATTTTGGCTTGATTATTGGAAACCAAATTCATATCATAGACAAAGGATTCGAGTGTTTGTCCATTGGAACCTAAAAAGATACCCCGCACATGCCAACCCAATTATGTGTATTATGTAAAATGAAAAATAAAAAGAAGATAAATTGGAAAAGAAAAAAACACTTTCAATTTTAATGATAACCTATCCAAATTATTTGGAAGGAAATTATAAATTAGAGAATGTCTTATTCTTAGAATCCCCCAACCAAGATGCTTTAAAGGTCAAACTAACCCATTTTAAAAAGGGAAAAGTGGAATATTTTAGTGAAATGCTACTTGTCTCGATATATGATATGGATAACTGATAGTCGAAGTTCTATGCTACGCTACATAATATTTCCCAAAACATTTATCGGGTTTACTTATTCACCATGGAAACATTCTAGGCTCATTAGGAATTAAATTTCTTTGAATCATCATGATAGGTCAATGTAATAGGGGCATTATGTATATTAGAATTGAGAGGATTAAAGTAATTTATAAGGATCACAATGCCAACAATTTTTTAATACATTGGGGTTGACACCATAACAAAAATCGTTGCATCGATTAAATATTATATTAGGTGTCTTAGAAAATACAGATGTTAACCAGGTGTCCTACATGCATCAACACAGATTCACCATTTTATGCATTCAATGTGTATTTGTTGATTGTGAGCATATAAACAATCCACTATCACTAACTCAACTTCAAGCTACCAAGTTATGTTTTTTGGTCAGTTCGTTTGGGTATAAAAAGATATAGTTTCTAACTACCGACCAAGCTTTCAAATAGTGAGCACAGGTGTTGCTGGAAATTCTCACCTCCTAAGGACAAGAGTTGTTTCTTTAGATCCGAATGGTACAGGTCTAGAACAAATGAGTGATAATAAGCATAAGCACTTCCCCTAGAGTTTATAGATATCTGGAATGAATCTTTGATCTGTTCTACAGTATGTTGTATCAACTTTCCATGGTGCTAGATCTTCATAGATGTACCTACAATAAACACATCAAACAACAAGAAAGATCAAAAGTACCAAAAAATGATCTACAATTATGTATCAATGACTAAGGAATCCAATAATAAAATGAGTGATCATAACACAATACATTTTATGGGAAAGAAACCATCATTGCATTGAGATAAAGAAGAGAGATTACAACCATTTGCCTTAGTGTTGTGATGTCTCGTCACATGCCATGTCTTGTCTTCAAAGCTCCAACTTTCCTTCTCTATGCTCACCCTAGATTTGGACAGAATCTCAGTGTAGCAACATAAATTTTCTCATCCCAACCCATGGAAGATGAGCTAGTCCTTATAGCCCTTAGGAGGATAGGGATGGTTGAGAAAATGGTGGATGAGGTGGAAGGGAGATCCTACTAGGGGGGATCTCGAATCCAGGTGGTCTACAAGAGTAGGGATGAGGGTGCCACGAATATTTCCTTCGAGAAGCTTTGTGAATCTTCTCTTTTTCCTTTTAAAACTCGAACACCACTCTTTCGCTGTGTAGACAAAGCGTTACCAAGGTGGAACCACTTATTTATCAAAGGGTAAAGGTGGTGTCACCACTCATTGTCAAGAGACAAGAGGTGTCCTAAAGAGGGTAACACTTATTGCATAAAGGGCAGAAGCAGTGGTGGACTTAGGTATGAAAAATAGGAGTTTGGGACAATGTCCAAGTTCACATTTTGGGGATTGAAGGAAATTTCTGATGTTTTGGGCCTCAACATGGTGATGACGAGAATTATGTGTAACATAATGCCCCCCAAAGCATGAGGCTAGAGGGATACTATAGGCGAGAGATTTGTAAGAGAAAGTTATCACTTCAAGGCAATAAATCTCTTGATCGAAGATCATCATCAACTTGGCTTCTGCAATACATCAATACTTTTGACTCATATCCAAATGACTCCTCATCATGGCTGTAGACCAATACAAGTCAGATCCATGAGAGAGATGAATAAACATGGCTACTAGAATACAACGTAGATCCATGCAAAGAAGACTCAAACTTGGACATAGCTACCAGATATACAATGTAGATCTATGTCACATGGACGCAAATTTTTGCACATCCACGACCATACAAATGTGGATCCATTATAGGACTTATACAAAATACTCCATCGCAACCTGGGGAAAGCAATGAGTGCTTAACAAATACCCAGGGTCTTCGTCTCATCTTCCACAAAGTACGAATCTATCCATGTGATTACAATGCACTAACGTCGAACATGGTAGAAACCACTTAATTACTGATCAATGATGAGAACCGTTAACAAGTGCGAGGGATATCACCATTGATGTTGATGATTCCCAAGGTACCCTTTTACAATCTCCCGGGTGTGAATAAATGATCTGATGTCGAACACTCAGTTAAATCTTTCAATCAAAGGTCAATGATGTGAACCTATGTCGAGAGTGAGAGAATCTGCCATTGATGTATACAGATCTCAAGGTACTAATTTGTTTCTAAGACTAATTCCTGGATGATGAGCTGAAGTCGATAAGAATAGTCTGTTGAAGGAGGGCTATGATGAATCCCACATCGACGACACGAAACTCGGAACAAAGTTCTGTAATTTTGAGTATGATGTATCCATAGGATTGACTCAAAGGTCACCTACACAAAAGTTTAAACTAGAGATGCAGACTCTCAACATGACTTCCCTTTGAACTTCGGGTGGCACGACTAAAGACTTGGAAGCATTGGCTTGACCAGGAAGATACCAAAACATAATGCGACGATGGATGATGCATTCTTTGAAAGACTCAAAGCAGTGGCATTACTCATGAAAGTGGATCGACTTGGAAGTAAGCTAAATACTCAATTGATTGAATGAAATGCAGACAAGTGCCATGTTCAAAGGTGACTAATAAATTCCATTTATTGCAAATGAGATAGTTCCCTTCACTTAATTTCCCCATCATGATTGATGAGTTCCTCTTTTCATTTTTTCAAGTTCAAACAGGGTAACAAACACTTGTTGTAGCTTATCCTAAGATAAGTCCATTCTCATACGTTTCACGAACCTGAGAAAGGAGGGGTTTGTTCACAAAAGAGGGTCTCTCAATGTTTAATTTAACGAGTCCATTGAAAGTTAACTCGATATTGTTCATGTTTAGAGAGTCTGAACGAAAACAGAAGAAGACTCCAAAGGGTGCTTTTTTGTATGATTTAGTCCCTAGGGCCCGAAAAAATCTAAAATAATGCCGGAGAGAACTCTTCCAGTCATGATTGGCTAGAGTATTCCTTTTTTATAATTATTCAATCCGAACCGAAAAAGAAATAAACTATCGTCGAAAAGACGACCCTTCAAGTACTTTTACGAGCGTGGAGAAGAGAAGTTCACTCAACGGTCTTTTCACATTTAATGTGTTTGAAAAGAGCTTAAAGGAAGCTCCATTAGGGTTTCTTTTCTCGATGGAGGAGTTTAACGAGTCTGAAAAGAAACGAAAGTTGAATTGAAACTTTGGTATTGGGTTTAAAGAGCATGACCAAAATGTCGAAATTAGCCCTCAACGACTTTTTCCTTTTTATGGAAGTACGAAAAAGAAAAAAACAAACTTACTCAACCAAATACTTATAACTTTCATCACCTACAAAATTTTTAAAAGACTATTAGCTCTCCAAAATATTAAAAAACGAGTTTTTAATGACTATTAAAAGGGCTTTTATAAAAAATAATTAAAAGTGATTAAAATAATAATAAAACCCAAAAGCATTTCATATAAAAACCAATGAAATAGTAAAAACTCACCATTTTACTATTTACCAATCTGGAGAGCCATTTTGGAGCTATTGGTGTGCAGACTTCAGGCAAGGATTCCATAGACATTGACCACCCATTTTTCGATTCGTCAATTCCACGTAAGAGATAAACCTATGCCCAACTTTTTCATTGTTGTATTTTTCCTTTCCAGTCAATTTTTTTGGGGTTTTGAGGTTTTTACCCTAGGGTAAAAAATGCTTGACTGATACGCTCTTTCACTTTGCGGGAAAGGTGGTGCCTGAGCAAAACCGCACAATTTATGCCGATTAATGCAGTGCCACTGCTCTATCTCAAAGAGACAGAGGCGGTGTCGCAAATTGCTGCCAAAAACTCAACGACCAAGCCAAAAGAGTGTTTTTAAAGTATATTCAATGGTTGAATATGTATTCTAATACCTCAAAATTGATTTTTGGCAAGTCATTTAAAAAAAATGGTTGTTCAGAAGGAGAGACAACACAAGGATGATGATGCAAGGGTTGGAGCAGATGTTGGCTCCATAACTGCTTTACGGGGTTGTGGCCTCCTAAAGTTCTTCCACGTTTTGAGCATGAGGCCTCATGTCAGACTACTAGAATATATTTTACGAATGTGGAAGCCATAGCAGAAGTACTTCGAGGTGGGGGCCCAAATTCTTACAGTGGAAGTAGAGGAAATCTACTTCCTTACAGGTTTATCCAGGCGCGTTTGGCCAATCTCATTGACAAGTTCCCAAGGGGGAGATGTCACGACATAAGAGCTTATCGATCGCCATTATTTTTTGGGTGCTCAAATGTTTGGGAAAAAGATCCCCATCAAGGCAGTGATGGATTTGCTTCTCTGGACAGTAATTTTCACCATGCAACAAGTTATAGGGAGCTAAGGGGCTCATCAGGATTCCCAGGCACATATGATTTATGCCTTGGAGGCCATGGTGCCCACGGTCTATAACTGGGCTGAGGCCTCACTGAGTGTATTCAAGGAACAACTGACTAAGTGTCGAGAGGAGGAGCTGAAACAGTTTGGTTATGACAGTATCTTGGCATCCTTCTTCTTCGAATAGGTACCTCATCTAAGGCCGTAAGTGGGTTTCACCGAGTTGAGAGCTTGAGACCCTCGGATGCTGTGGTGGGTAGAGATCATGGCCCGCACTGGTGGCGGCGGGGCCAAGGTCAAGTATGGGAGCACATTTTTCCGTTGGATAGATGAACAAATCCTCATGGTTGAGGATTATGCGTACGTTGGTAATGGCTTCATGGGAGACCCTGATCTACCCTTACCGGTAGGTTCCTAATGGGGCAATATTGGTAAGAAAAATGCTCAATACATTTATTATTTTTTGCATTTTATGTTTTATATTTTTTTTTTATGAATGATCAAGAGACCAAAATTTTTCATGCAAATGTAGGAGATGCACAACCCGGGGTTCATCCCTAATTGACAGCTGAGTGGGGCCCCGTTTTGTACACCGCGGAGACGATGAGTTGATCGAGTTGGAGAAAAACCTCAACCGGTTAACTCTTGACATTCCAGATGCTTCCATAGATGACCTCCCTAGGAGGTACTAGAGACATAAAGCTGTAGTATCGGGTCGATTCAGCCGCCTGCTACGGAGGGTAGCGAGAGCTATCATGTGCTACCATGAGCGTCACTAGTCATCTTACATGATGTAGACACTGAAAGCTATCTAGCTTTAGGATTTTTGTCATTTTGTGTATCTAAAATCCAGTGCTTCAGTTAGGGTCTCGAGACCATATTTTTTGTAAAACTCTTTATATATATATACATACTTATTTACGGGTTTTTATCTATGTTCAAAATGTGGAATGCAATTTATATGAGTTTTTAATGTCTTTTGTTGTTTATTTTATTTACAATGAACCATGTTTTATTTACCAAAAGTTATGTGTGGGAAATATACCAATCCAATATATAATTTGCCAATGAGTCTGCAACAGTGTTATAAGACCTAGGAATATGCCTATAAGTGATTCAAACAACCTTTCTAACAAGCAAACCATTCGAAATAGATGGAAGAGTGTAGGGTTTCAAATGACACAGACATGGTTCAAATGAAAAACCACTGACTGTGAGTCCATGAAGACTACCAAGTGATCAGTATCTTGAGATGCAGCCTCAGTCAACAAATCTATTATCGCTTGATACTTACAATGTTATTAGTGGCTGGACCTACACAAACCACGCCTAAACTGACTAAGTCATGAGCCGGGGAATACAAAAGCCAAGCAATGGAAGTGAGGTTCGGGGTATGACGTCAAGCACCATCAATAAAACCATTAAAATCCATATGATCTGCATAACCAAAACATGGTATAAACAATACTGACAAAAACTCAAAACCATATTGAAATACTAAAACCAAACCAAAAAGTCAATCAATGTATATATATGCAAGGTACTATAAAAGAAATGATTTCAAGCATAGTACATTTTCAGGTACAACCCATTGCGAGGCTGCTCGAAAGGTATCCCATAGTAATCTACAAGCGCATAGGCCCCTTTCTCTAAAACTTATGATGAAAGGCCCATACCACATGGATTCTAACTTCCCTTTACCAAGCTTGTCATGCTTCTGATCATAAGTCAGAACCATGTCACCTTCATTAAACACACGAGGTTGAACGAATTTATCGTACTGAGCCTTGATGCATTTTTTATGTGCCTCATTAGCCAAGGCAACATCTCTTCGACTCTCATCAAGATTTGTCAAATACAAAAATCGTTCCTCTTCGACAAAAGTGTTTGGGAGAAGCTCACATACGAGCTTGAGCGATGAGATCTCACATTCAATAGGCAGGACAACTTCTAGTCCATAGACTAACTGAAACCAGTTGTTGTTCTAACTGAAGTCCTATAAGCCATAGTGTAGAAAGTAGAGTCAAGTCCTAGTTGGATTTATGACCTCCAACTATCCTACGCAACATAGTTTTCAAAATTTTGTTAATGACCTTGACTTGACCATTAGTCCATAGATAATAAGGAGTTGAGTTTGCATGATGAAAACCCAACTTAGCACTTAACTCAGCCATCATCTGATTATGCAAATGGGATCCGTGATCAGTGTACAGGATAAAACACCTTATAACCGAAGGTCTGGGGTTACCAACATACTCAAGAAACTTGTAGGCAATCGACTCTAGAGTGCAGTAAAGGAAATAGGAGGATAGGAAAGACTCACCCGATACACGACGGTTGATCCTAGCTTGTCCTCTTCCGCTCTGCTTCTCCTCCAAAGCCTTCAGGGATGCTTCTCCTTCACCTGTCAAGAGTCAATCTTCCAAATACAAGATGATACATATATATAAACAGGTCAGATAAATCATATACAGAATGCTAAAACATAAACATTTATCAAACCACAATATATGAGATACATTCAAGACACATATGGAAGAAGGATTCTCTTTATTAACAATAATGAAAGAGTTCAGATTACAACCCAACGCCTGAGACAAGGACTCCTCTACAATTAAAGGATTCTGAGTTCCACTGATCCAAAGACTTCTATATAAACTCCACCAGCATAACTTTGCTCTCCCTGTGTATGTGTTTAACACCCTCCCCAAGGCCTGTATTTATACTTGGTGAAATAAGGCAGTTTCGAAGGTTGAGGAGCTTGAGACAGTTAAGGTGATTAAGGTTAAGTGCTTAACTAATCTCAAGTAATTGCGTGTTTTTATTTTTAATGTCAAAGGGACATGTACGCGGGTATCAATACTAGCAACTTGCGTATGACCCGCGAGTTGCTCTAAGGGTAACCCGTGTACACATCTGTACGCAACATGCAACAACCGATACTCGCGTACAACACGCGAGTTGCATATATAGAGAGTCACATACATGAATTGACATAGCTAAAGGGTAAAAATAACCAGCTGGATGGATGATAAATGTAGTTCATAATAAGCCCATCTATAGTGTTTTGGGCAACCCTCAATCCATAGATGTCCTTTTGTGTGCCAACATGAGGGATGTCGGCACTCGGACAGAGAGGTGCCATTTAGGTGGATAACACTATGGCTTGTTGAACTCCAAACCTAACTATTACATGATTGAACAAAAAAAGGGCGGTAGTTCGACCATCCTTTGCGTATGTAGGAATTGACTCAACCCATTTTATAAAATTATCAACGACTACGATGATGTAACCATGCCCACCGAATGAGGTAGGCTTACAATGCATAAAATATATCCCCATTTGGAGAAAGGGCCAACAACAATGACGTGGTGTAAGGGAGCAGGGTGGGTGCACTTTTTCGGATAAAAGAGTTGATAGGGTGGGCATTTTTTAACTACCTCATGACAACCTTTGAAGATTGAGGGCCAAAAATACCTAGCATGAAGGATTTTCTAAGCTAAAGCCATCCCAGAAAGATGACCACCACATGCTCCAGAGTAGCAATCATTCAAAACTTGTTCATCCTCTTCGTGTGTAAGACATCATCGAAGAACGAAGTTAATACCACGACGATATAACATGTTATTTATAATGAGATAATATTTCGTGTGGTGATGGATGCATTGGCAATCGTCACGAGACATGTTAGGCTGAAACATTGGGTCTGGAGATAGATAATGAGATATCCATACCATAGATCGGTTATGCTAATCAGGAACAAAAATTCATCCAGAAATGAATCACTGGG
The DNA here is from genome assembly GCA_001517045.1 of Pseudotsuga menziesii. NCBI lineage: Eukaryota > Viridiplantae > Streptophyta > Pinopsida > Pinales > Pinaceae > Pseudotsuga > Pseudotsuga menziesii. The sequence continues at coordinate 449,914 of LPNX010331687.1, forward strand.
CTCAGTTTCCATGAGATCACAGGGAAGATCACACATTAACTCTGTGAAAACTAAGGACTTATTGGAAGTAGAATTATTGAACTCGAAATCAAATTCTTGTAGGATAACGATCCAATGGGAATACTTACCCCTAGTACTTGACGAGTCAAAATGTAATACATGGGGTTCTGATCAGCGAGAACAGTTGTGGTGCGTAGTAAAATGTAGTGACATAATATTTGCACATCAATTACCATGGCCAAAGCTAGCTTCTCCACATGCAAATAACGAGTTTTAGAGTCAAGAAGACTCTTACTTAGATAGTAAATCACATGCTCTTGGCCATTGAGACCTTCCTGCACTAGAACCATACCGATGATAGTAGTGGAGGAAACAACATACAACAGAAAGTATTTCGAATAATTTGGGGGGTGTAACACTGGTGAATGTGCCAGAGAGTGTTTCGAATTATCGAAAGCTCTTTGGGCCTAGTCATCCCAAAAGAACGGGGTGTTCTTCTTCAGGAGACGCATGCAGCCATGCGTTTTTTCTGCAAAATTGCATACAAAACGATGAAGAAAGCTTTCCTTCCCTTGCAAACTTTGGAGGTAAATCATATTAGTCGGGGCAGGTAAGGCTAAAACTACAACTATTTTTCAGAGGATCTATCCGAATGCCATCTTTGGAAACCACGAAGCCAATAAGATGTCCAGTCTCAACACAAAAGACACACTTGTGGGGATTCAATCAAATAAGATAGTGACGACAACGAAGGAAAATGTCCCTAAGGTGGCCTAGGTGGTCCTCGCGTTATTGCGAATGAGCAGGGAGGTTGTCTAGATAGGGTTCCAAAATTTATTTGATATCGTGAAAAGCGTAGGACATGGCATGCTCGAATGTAGTTCTGATGTTATTTAAACCAAAGGGTAACTTCTGATAGGCAAAGGTTTCCCACAAACAAATGAATTTTATTTTGTGCTGGTTGGTGGGTAAAATTTCTATCTGATTGTAGTCGGAAAATCCATCCATAAATGAGAAGATGATGCTCCTAGCACAATTATCAATGATTTGATCGATATGTGGAGTAAGAAATTTTTCCTTGGGACAAGCCCTATTCAAATATCGAAAATTGATGGAAACCCTAATAGTGCCATGTTTCTTAGCTACAGGGACAATATTAGACACCCACTCAGTCAATAGTACATGATAAATAAAACCTGCTTTCAAAAGTTTCTCGACCTCATATTTTATTTATGCAACCTTCCTAGGATGGACTAGATGCAGTTTTTGCCGAACTGGTCCCGCCATGGGATAAGTGCTAATTTCGTGTACAACGATGGACGGATCAATCGTAGGAATCTCTTCATACGTATAGGAAAAAACATCTTGTCATTCTTTGAAAAGAGCTCTATACTCTTCGATTTCTTCAGTGAACAGTTCTAGCCTACATGCATGTTTTTGTTGATGTAATTGTAACTTTGGAATGTATTCACTTGTATATCTTATGTATTGTACCCCGATGTTTATTTCAGGATGTGTCTGTAATGTACTTGAGTCATGTCATGCCCCGATGTTCCTATCGGGAGGTTCTATAATGTAAACAAGTCATGTCAAGTCATTGTGGGTAACCCTCCTATTGATTAAGGGTTAAAGTCCCCGTAGTTCTGGGGCACTAGGGTTGTTGGACTCACCTAGTGAAGTCGGCCCTAGTAGGGTTTAGTCAAATCGGGAATTAGTATAAATAGAGAGCTAGCCTCTCTATTTATCACACACTCACTCACACTCAGTTGTAGCGCATAGCTGAGGAAGAAGAGGACAATGGGGCTAGGAAGAAAGAGGTTACTGCTGTCGGGAGATCATCTTACTGTTTTGGGGTTTTACTTTTGGTGCTAATTCTATCTTTGAGGAAGTTGCGGGGTTTTCTCCATTTATGGTTTCCCCAAGGAAAAACACTGTGTTCATTGTCTCGTTGCTGTGCTTGTTATTCTCTCAGTTAAAGATCCTAATATAATGTTAGCTTAATGTTAAAAATATAACATGGTATCAGAGCTAACTTGAGAACAAGACACTGTGCAGTTGCGGAAACTAGGGCTTCCTAATTTGTGGATCTCTCTCCACAGATTTTCAGCAAAAGACGGTTGGATTAACTCTCCTCCCTAGGGTGCATATTTCTGTCGAAGCAGAATCCAATTATGAGGTTTTTCAGTTTTGGACCCGAGACTACTGCCAGAAATTAGGGCTTTCCACAGAAGTGGGATTTTTCAATGAGCCCAGGCCTGGATTGATCTCCTCCCCAAAATCAAAGTTTAGAGATCAATATCAAAGCATTTGGTTGGATAGAACTCTGGGAAAGAAAAACCCTAATTTGCTCCTGAACCAGCACTGCAAAATTTCAGCTCCAAATCCAGATCGGGCATCTTGACTTGGTAAGATATAAATCTTTTGTATTTCCATTTGAGGTTCTCAGTTAAGATGTCTCATCATACCAAGCTTGTTGAAAAGCTTGAGGGAGCTGATAACTTCCGAGCCTGGAAGTATAAGATCTCCCTGGTCCTGGAAGAAAATGAGTTGGACTCCTATATCTGTGAGGAGGTTCCACTTCCAGAGGGAGATGAGGCTAAGACCTTAGACAAGAAGAAGTTGGTTATGGCAAAGAGGATTATTGCTGATTCAATCAAGGATCACCTCATACCACAGGTGTCCTCCCTAAAGACACCTAAAGCTATGTTTGATGCCCTAACCAAATTGTTTGAAGGGAAGAACATAAACCAGAAGATGACTATGAGAAAGCAAATGAAGAATGTAAAGATCCAAAATGCAGAAACCATCCAGTCTTACTTTATAAGGGTTTCTCAAATCAAGGAATAGTTGGAAGTAGTAGATGAAGAAGTGGAAAATGCAGAGATTGTAATGACCACCTTGAATGGTCTCCCTAGATCATGGGACTCCTTTATTCAAAGAATATGTGCCAGAAAGAAGTTAGTCAAGTTTAGCAGACTATGGGAAGAATGATCTCAAGAAGAAGCCTAGATAGTAGCTCAAGAAGAGAAGATGGGAAGTGAAGATCAAGCTCTCATAGTTCACTCCAAGAAAAATAGAAGAAACTCTCATTACTCCAGAGGTAAGACCTTTCACCATTAAGATAACATTAGAAATGACTTATCTAAATTAAGATGCTATGCATGTGATGAAAGAGGACACTTTGCCAAAGACTGTCCTAGAAACAAGATTAACTCCCATAAGAAGAAGGGAAACAAGAGAAGACATCATGCTCATGCCGTAGAGGATGATGAACCTTCCACAAAGAGAACATATATGAAAGTGAAGATTCTTCTAGTGATGAAGAATATGTTTTGATTTCCACTCTCATGAGAAACATTACTCATGGAAGCAATGATTGGATTATAGACAGTGGGGCTTCCAAGCATATGACAAGATTCAAGGAATTCTTTGTGAAACTATCATAACATGAATCACCTCACAAGGTGAAGTTCGAAGATGACTACCAGTATCCAATAAAAGGTAGTGGGGAATCCTCCTATAAGCTATACTCTGGAAAGTCTATGACAATGAAGGAAGTATTGTTTGTACCATGACTAAAGAAGAACCTCCTCTCCATATTTGCATTAGATGAAAAAGGAATGAGGGTTGCATTTATAGATGGCCAAGTCATCATGTGGCCAAAGGGAAAAACTATTAATGATGCAATAGTGATTGGGGAACAAGAAGGAGGATTATACAAACTAAAGGGCCATCCAGAACAAGCCTTGGTCCATGACACAGTGGAGCCAAATGAGCTTTGGCATAGAAGGATTGCACATGTGCATTACAGAGCACTACCGCTTGCAAGCAAAGCTGTTGAAGGTCTTCCAAGAATTCAAACAAAACATGACGGAGTCTGCAAAGGATGTGCGAAAGGAAAGAACACAAAGAAGACCTTTCCAAGTAGCTAGAGAAAAGAAAAAGGAATCTTGGAAATCATCCACTCCGATGTATGCGGTCTAATGTCATCAAGTTCACTAAGCGGGTATGTATGCTATGTTTCTTTTATTGATGACTTTTCTAGGAAGACATGGATTTACTTCATGAAGAACAAATATGAAGTATTCAACAAGTTCAAGGAATTCAAAGCCTTGATCGAGAACCACACTGAAAAGAAGATCAAGACTTTTCGATCAGATAATGGCAGAGAATTCACATCAAATGAATTCAAAGAGTTATGCAAAGACTCAGGGATCAAGAGGGAGTTGTCCACTCCATATAATCCACAACAGAATGGAATTGCAGAAAGGAAGAATAGAACTATCATGGAAGTTGCAAGAGCAATGCTTCATGATCAAGATCTTCCTATGCATCTATGTGCAGAAGCTGCTAGAACAACGTTGTATGTACAGAACCGTACTCCACACAAAGTACTCGAGAACAAGACACCTGAAGAAGTATTTTCCAGCAAGAAACCAGAAGTCAGCCATCTCAGAATATTCAGCTGTCCAGTGTACATACACATTCCAAAAGAGAAGAGAACTAAATTAGATCCTTCAGGAAAGAAGGGTATATTTGTGGGATACTCTGAAAGCTTGAAGGCTTATAGAATATACTTCGCAGGATTCAAGAAGATCGACATCAGCATGGATGTGACATTTGATGAAGACTCAGCTTACAACAAATCCAGAAAGAGACATGCTGAAGAACCTGAAGAAACACCCAGAATTCATGATACAACCATGAACGAAGAAACTCAAGAAGAAGATCGAGAATTTGAAGAACCACAAGAACCTGTAGATCCACCTCAAGAGAAGAATCCTCATAAGAGGAAACCTACTTGGGTACGAGAACTTATCCAAGGTGCAGAAAGATATGGGGCTCCAAAAGAGAATCACAGAGAAAGAAAGAGGACTAGATCCTGCTCCGGGTATGTAGCATTATTATGTGATTTCATCGATAAAGAACCTTCAAATTATGAAGAAGCAGCAGAACGGAAAGAATGGAAGGATGCTATGATCGAAGAGTATGAATCAATTATGAAGAATGATGTTTGGGATATTGTCCCAAGACCAGAAGGGAAGTCAGTTGTAACTTCCAAATGGATCTACAAGATCAACCATGCTGCAGATGGTAGCATAGAAAAACATAAAGCAAGATTTGTTGCTTGTGGTTTCTCCCAGAAAGAAGGAATAGACCATGAAGAAACTTTTGCACCTATAGCTAGATACACTTCTATCAAGTTAGTACTTACCATGGCTGTAGTGATGAAATGGAAGATACACCAGATGGATGTCAAGACTGCTTTCTTGAATGGTGTAGTAGAAGAAGAAGTATATGTGGAACAACCACTTGGTTTTGAGACACATGACAGGGAGCCTCATGTGCGTAGATTGAAGAAAACCCTGTACGGTTTGAAACACGCACCTAGGACATGGTACGACAGAATTGACAACTTTCTATCCAGTTTGGGCTTTACCAAGAGTAGAGCAGATTCCAACCTTTACTACAAGGTTGAAGATGGCAATCCAGTGATGCTCCTACTATATGTAGATGATCTGTTTGTAACAGGTATGGATGGGTTGATTGCTGATACAAAGCAGAAGCTTGCTACCAAGTTCGAAATGAAGGACTTGGGTATGATGCGTTATTTTCTAGGCATGGAGGTGTGGCAAAATGCAGATGGAATTTCCCTGGGACAAGGGAAATATACAGTAGAGATCCTGAAGAGGTACGGGATGATGGACTGCAAGGCCGTGACCACACCTATGGCATCAAACCTGAAGCTATTGAGTGATGCTTCATCATAAGTGGTTGATGCTATGATGTATCGTCAGATGATTGGGTCCTTGACGAACACAAGACTAGATATTTTCTTTGCTGTGAACACCTTGAGCCAGTTCTTGACAGATCCTCTACATGTTCACTTGATTGCTACAAAGCATATTCTGAGGTACCTGAGGGGTACAGTTGATTATGGGCTCAAGTATAAGGCAAATTAGAAGATTAACCTGGAGGGTTATGTTGATTCAGATTGGGCAGGAAGTGCCATCGATTGGAAGAGCACTTCAGGGTGTTGCTTCAGTATAGGATTAGGTGTGATCTCTTGGTTTAGGAGGAAGCAATCCTGTGTGGCACTGAGTACAGCTAAAGCAGAGTATGTCGTAGCTTGTTCAACTAGTTGTGAGGCAGTATGGCTAAGGAAGCTACTGTCTGATTTATTTGATCTCCAGTTAGATGCTACTTGTATATATTGCGACAACCAGAGTTGTGTGAAGTTATCAGAGAACCCGGTGTTCCATGACAAGTCGAAGCATATCGAGATCAAATATCACTATATCAGGGATATGGTATAGAGGGGAGCAGTGAAGCTCTAGTATGTTGCAAAAAATGAACAGATAGCTGATGTGTTGACGAAGCCATTAGCCAGAGTGAAGTTTGAGTACTTTAGGGAGAAGCTTGGTGTTCTCTAGATCGAGGTTCCTTCCAAGGGGAAGTGATGAGTCCATGAGCCATTCTGACATGGTGAGAGGATTGGTTCCTTCCATGGTCAGATGTAAGGGCTAAGCCATTCTATCATGGTGAGAGGATTGGTTCCTTCCATGTTAGATATGAGTGCCGAGCCATTCTGATATGACTGTAGGATTGGTTCTTACATGATCGGATATAAGGGTTATTTCCATTCTTGGAATGGAGGTGCCTGGTGAGTTACCAGGAATACTTGGTCTAGGACTGAGGGCCATTCTGATATGACTGTGGGATGTGTTCCCACATGATCAGATATGAGTGCATGGCCATTCTGATGTGATTGAGGGATGTCTTCCCACTTGATAAGATATAAGGGATGATTCCATTCTCTTGGAGAATGGAGGCACCTGGTCAGTTACCAGGAACCCTCAACCTAGGGTTGAGAGCCTTTCCAACATGGTTGCAGGATATGCTCCCGCATGGTTGGATGTAAGTGCAGAGCTCTTCCAGCATGGTTGTAGGATGTGTTCCCGCATGGTTGGATGTAAGTGCATAGCCCTTCCAGCATGGTTGCAGGATGTGTTCCCACATGGTTGGATGTAAGTGCAGAGCCCTTCTAGCATGGTTGCAGGATGTGTTCCCGCATGTTTGGATGTAAGTGCAGAGCCCTTCCAGCATGGTTGCAGGATGTGTTCCCGCATGGTTGGATGTAAGTGCAAAGCCTTTTTAGCATGGTTGCAGGATGTGTTCCCACATGGCTAGATATAAGTGATGAGCCTTTCCGATAGGGTTGTGGGATGTGTTCCCGCATGACCAGATGTGAGTGCTGGGCCTTTCTGATGTGATTATAGGATTGGTTCCTACATGATCAGATGTGAGTGCTAGGCGTGCCTTTCTGACATGGTGTTGGATGTGTTCCTGTCATGGTTAGATGTAAGTGCTGGGTGGGCCATTCTGACTTGGTGTTAGATATAAGCGTCGAAGAAGACCTACATGGAGGCTAGGCCTACAACCAGCATGAAAAAGGGCTGGCTCTGTAGAACTTCCTGTGACAAGAAGAATCATGAGATAACACCTGTGATGATGATCCAGCAGTGATGATCCAGATCCAGAGATGATGCTCCAATGATGATCTAGATTGAGTGATGATCCAGATCCAGTGATGATGATCCAGATTAAGTGATGATCCAGATCTAGTGATGATGATCTAGATCGAGTGATGATCCAGATCCGAAGATGAAGATGACTTGAAGATGATGAGGACTCGATGATGATCCAAATGACACAGAGAAGAAGACTTGTGCTGATAAGTTGTGTCATGAGAATACCTTCCTAGTTAATAGGGAGTGTTGATGCAATTGTAACTTCAGAATGTATTCACTTGTATATCTTATGTATTGTACCTCGATGTTTATTCCGGGATGTGTCTATAATGTACTTGATCATGTCATGCCCCGATGTTCCTATCAGGAGGTTCTATAATGTAAACAAGTCATGTCAAGTCATTGTGGGTAACCCTCCTATTGATTAAGCGTTAAAGTCCCCACAGTTCTGGGGCATTAGGGTTGTTAGACTCACTTAGTGAAGTCGGCCCTAGTAGGGTTTAGTCAAGTCAGGAATTAGTATAAATAGAGAGCTAGCCTCTCTATTTATCACACACTCACTCACACTCAGTTGTAGCGCACAGCTGAGGAAGAAGAAGACACTGGGGCTAGGAAGAAAGAGGTTACTGTTGTCGGGAGATCATCTTACTGTTTTGGGGTTTTATTTTGGGTGCTGATTCTATCTCTGAGGAAGTTGTGGGGTTTTCTCCATTTATGGTTTTCCCGAGGAAAAACACTGTGTTCATTGTCTCTTGTGTTTGATTACTGTGCTTGTTATTCTCTCAGTTAAAGATCCTAATATAATGCTAGCTTAATGTTCAAAATCTAACCGTTTTCAACAATTTCAGGATTCACTGATATGTCAATGAGAGGATTCTGAGTAATGTTACACAATTTTCCTTCGAAATTCGTTCCTTGTAATAGTACAGGAGTCTGAGGATTTTTGACAATATCAGAACTAATGAGAGCAACAAAATGAGGATTTGTCAAATTAGCATTGGGAAGGAAAGAGGATATGTGATGATGAGCTTAACATACAGGTTCATCCACACTCATGATCTCCATAATAGACTCATCCGATGGGAAGTCTGCGAGAGATAATCTAGAGTGGGGAGAGGGGAATCTATCCAATAGGGCAGGTGGTAGGGATCTAATGCCACTAGATGATGATAATCATAGTGTATATCGAAAACAGGCTGGATAACATCGTAAAGCACTTCGTAAGGGCATAGAGAATATGTCTCAACAACTTCTTTACCTTTAGAATGGTGGCCGGCCGTGGCTATCATGTTCATAGTTTCCACTTCCTTACTAGGAGGGGTTGAGGGAAACACACCCATAGGGGTTGAATACTTCAACATTCCTACCCCAACCGATTGATAGGGCAGAAGGGATTTCCCTAGCATAGGAATATTATTTGCAGTGGGGGTAGTAACATCTGGTGAAGAAAAATCAAGCTGATCAATGGGCACAATCTTCCCCAAATGAGGGAATTCGAGAGTGCGAAAAACTATCGAAGCGACAGTCACCATAGCATAGAACAAGTTCCTCCCCAATAGAAGATTGTAATCCAACGGAGCATAAAATACCTCCACTTGAATGGAAACCGTCTTGTCCCCAAGCTTGACTGAAAGGGCCGGTAACATACGATGAGGTTGGAAACCTTGTCCGTCGAAAGCTTTTAAAGTTGTGGGTGAATTCGTAAGTTCAGAAGAACTAATGGCTCTCTAACAAGACACATAAAATATTGAGGTGGAAGCTCCTTCATCCAAAATAGTCCTATGGAGCTTTATCCCAACTACTCTGGTTGCGATTTGAAATGCGAGCTGATGGGGTAATCTGGACTTGTAATTATCCACATTAAAATGAATCAAATTAGTTTTATCCGGGTCTAAGGCCCCTGAATTCATAAACATTTTTTTGCACTGCGTAGGGAAACTTTGGAGTACCTCCAGGGTAGACATCGCGCAAGGTGCTTGAGCCAAATCTTCAACAACATTGTAGAACTGTGCAGCTCAAGCATTTGAATTAAAACCAGATTTTCAAAGAGTACTCTTAGGTGGGCGCAAAATCAAGTTGAGGTTAGGTTTCTCGATCATAAGAGGACCATTAGGCGGAAGTGGAGGAGAAGAACTAGTAGAAGGGGCTTTCTTGGGAGAAGGAATTTCGTCCTTCTTCTTTGTGGGTTTGTCATATGATTGACTACGAGTAGTCAAGCTAATAGTTTCTGAGGACATCATTCATATTTCTTTAGTATAATTAGAGGTTCCTTGTGAAGACATATGATCAATCAGCTGCTGTTGAGACGGAAAGGGGTTGGTAAGCACTGTCGGTGTAGGTTTACTTTTCAAAAAATTACTAATTTCTTCACGACGATGACACTCCTTTGTGAAGTGGTCACCACCACACAGTAGGAAAGGATACTTAGCCTTCCTCTTACCTTTGTTATCGTTCTCTAAGGTCATCGTCTTGGGATTCTCGTGTTGGTTTCTAGAATTTTCACCTTTACCTTTTCCTTTCTTTTTATTATCGAGTGTTTGCATAGTTTGAATAACATTCACCTTAGCATAAACCGTAGGAGTATAAGGAGTAGTGGTAGAAATACTATGTTGCTTAATAGGATTAACTGCTAACGGGGGCTAGATTGAACCTACAACCCCATCAACAAGAGTTTTTGTAGGTGGCTTGGTAGGGTCCATGCTGGGGTGAGGAGCCTGAGGGATTAGATCATACAAAGTTTCAGACTGGGAATAAACCAAGTCCAGATACTAAGCGCGGCTGACAACCTCCTCTCCAGTAACAAAACCACCTATAGCCACATCACGGGAAATGGGAGGAAACAAGGATTTCGTAAACTAATAAGCCAACTAGGATAGGAGCTTTAAAAAGCCTTTGCCATCTCCTCTACTCATAAATATGATCCGATATATGTGTGGAAGTATTCTAACGAAGTGATGTCAAAATATTCGTACCAGTTTCATAACGGATGGGTAGCTAGAAATGAGTAAGAAAAATCGTTGCTAATGAGTTGAAGTTCACAAACGAATGTTGTAGAAGTTCAATGTACCACTTGGCAGCCATACCAGTCGAAGTTCATTGGAATAGTCTCAAACAGACTGAATCGTTCATCAAGGAGTTAGAATAACACCATAGATGGAATGCCATCATCTGATTTTTAGGATCTTGTCCCTACTTCCCATCAAAATTTTGAATGTCTGATGGTAACTTAACTGGAATTGTAGGCCACGAAGGGTTATGCTGGATGGGGTCGTTGATCAACTTGGACATATCAAGAAAGTCCAAAGTTTCCAAAAAAAGTAATTTTTTGATTAGGTTGAACATACGAGTAACCATAAGTCGATTCATACACTGGATGTTGGGGAGTTGGATTCGCAGATGATCCTCCCAAAGATTTGTCAGATGGCGACGGGCCTCTAGGAGGAGGGCTTCCTCCAGGTGGTGGTCCCCCATGAGGTGGTCCTCTAGGTTGTGGTCCCCCATAATGTGGTCCTTCAGGTGGCAGTCCCCCTTAAGGTGGTCCTCCAGGTGGTGGACCTCCCGATGGTAGTCCTCCGGGTGGTGGTCATCCAGAAGGTGGTCTCCCGGGTGGTGGTCCTCTAGAAGGTTGACCTCCACTAGGTGGGCCTACAAAATGTGGCCCTCCATAACCTCCAACAGTATTCATAGGTGTCCCTCTAGGCATAGTCATATATGACCAATTAGGTTTCCCCCACGGCATAAACATATTCTCGGGGTAAGGCATTCCAGGATAAACAATCCTTGAATACGTAGGTTGATAATTCACATTTATTACAGGTGTTTACTTTCCTGGGTAAGTATGACCCTAAGAAGGCTGATTAACTACAGGTTGTACCCTTGAGGGTTGCCTTATACTACAAGGAGGGATAACCATATTAGTGTTGGTGGAAGGAACTAGGACTGCTGCTTGTCCTATAGTAGGGGCATGTCTTACACTGGAAGTGGCTCCACTAATGAATGAAACAAATTGAGTTGGGGGTTTCCCCCCCTTGGTAGAAGATACGAGACAACGAGAAGCAGACCCAAGACTCGAAAATGTAGTAATAGGGTTGGAGGGTTGACCTGGATTAGGAACTGTCGAACCTCACCCTGGTGATGCTAAACTGGGAGCTATTTGAGATGACAAAAGTGGACGGTATTCGGAAGGGCTTGTTTCCGAAAGACGGGATAAAAGAGCTGACATGGGTGCATGATGAGGAAGAGGTGAAGCAATGATGTTTTCAAGGTTCTCTTGAAAGTTACGTAAATGATCAATAGATGGTTGGAACCTTCTATATATTTCCTCATTCAATAGAGGGTTGACAAAGGACAATCTAGTATTCCGATATTTAGAAATAGATTGACCTAAAGAAGTTCTCTAAAAAGGGGCATTAGGACCATATTTTGTCCTTCTGGTATCAGTCGGGTGATTGGCTATCCAATCTGATGAAATAGATTGACCTTCAATTGGAAAATGAAAGGTGGTATCAACCACAGGAGTCTGTTCGGCCAAGGGATTATCATACGTAGTGAATTATTCTCCAAATTCCTCAACTGGATTCCCTTCCACATGAGAATCAGCTGTGAAACCTTGGTATATGGCTTCCATTGGGATCTCTCCTACAATAGGAGGAAGGTCAGGTGGTAAGCCTTGAACCCTTCAAGATTGTCTCAAAGGTAACTCAGCCCTATTGCTGGTCACTAAAAACCTAACTTAGGGTTTGAAACTAGAATCACACATAAAACCACTCCTATGCAAGCTAAAGGTCACATGCAAACATAGGTGATAAGAGGGGCTGATAAAAGCCAGTTCCTCACTAGGATTGTCAAGTCTTTGCAGTTCGTGATATATCACAGGATCCAACAGTAAAACACGATAAGGAGGATTGGGACCGTACCCTTTCCTGAATACCCGACTACCTAGATGACACATGTGTAGTAGCTCCCCGAGTGTTGTTCTCAGTGTATTGGTCCAACAAGATGACCAAAATGATTTTCTCAGTTGGTTAAGCTATCCTGGAGGGGTCTTTTGATATATGCAAGGTACGTGGAAGCTCAAATCCATGTTTGTGATGTCTAATGCACAACCGTACAAAAGGGGACTTCTGATATACACTCTAGTATGTGAAGTACCTTTCTATATAACTCAAGGGTACGTGAAAGGCCGTTCAATATACTGATGATACGTGGAAGAACCACACAGTTCCCAGGAAGCGGTGCAGGTAATAGAACGCCATCTCCTATGTTTTAAGACGTCGAAACACGTCTCTATCCTATCACTCAAGGTACTAAATTTTTTAACCTAGAACTAGCGTTAATTTTATCTTGAATGATTAGGTGAATGCATGAGGTGTGGACGAAAAAGTAAAACCATGCAACATGATATGCAAATTTTCCACTTTATCATTCGAGGTATGCCCTACTTACAGGAGAGAGGGAGTGATTCAATTCCGTTTCTAAACAAAAATCCCAAATAGTTACACTGAAATATCTTTCAAAATACAAACAAGCAACAAACTTCTACTAACTAAACTTGAAAGCAAAAAGAAGTAAGGTCTCTTTTTCCAAAAAGAAAGATACTGCTACTATATGGAAAACTAAACTCTTTTTTTTAAATTCTTCAAATATGAAAAAGACCTAACCCAACCTATGATATTTTTGGCGAGAAAATAACATATAAAGAAAAGAAGAACATGAATGCTTGAAATTTTGTGAAACTAATCAAGGATTCAGTAGTTCATCTTCAAATAAATCTATGATCAAATCTCAGATTTTCTTCTAATCAAAAGTAAATGTAAGCTTTCATTAACCTATGAAGAACAACAAAGGAGAAACCAAAACCAAAAACTTTCCATTTAGCTGATTTAACAGTAAAAAGATATGTGATTATATATCTTCCAAGCACTGTTTCGAAAATCAAACCCAAGCATAGAAAGCAACTGAACAAAATGAAAATAATCTAGCTTTTCAAAACAGAAAGAAACAAGCCTTTTACCACTTTCCAGATTTTGAAATTAACAATCAAACATCAATAATGAAGCCAGAAACACTTTGAGCACAGAGAAAAACTGATGCAAATTTTTGAAAACACAGGGGTATGAAACCCTACCTGGCATTGCTTGCAGAATTTTGGTGAGACAACATTACCACCTAGGCATCGCCTTTTGTCCACTGTAATAGAGTGGTGGCACCACCTGTTGTCCTTGCTGAAAGCACAGTGGGTCCTATAGATTTCAAAACAAAAAAATAGCGAAACATAGAAAGGTAAGTATCATATAATTGGCATCAAATCATTAAAATTACAGGAAAATTAAGCATAGCAAGTAAATATGTCTCAGATATGAGCATATTTGGTCAAACTGAACCCAAATCTCACTACAAACTAGCAGATATGATTACTTGGAAAAATATAAGTTTTGGAATAAGTACAGGGAATGAAAAACAAGAAAGATCAAAAGTTTTGAATTGAAAACCAAAATATATCAGAAGATTTGAATGTCCTCCCTAGCGGAGTCGCCATATTTGTTGCTGGAAATTCTCACCTCCTGCAGACAAGAGTTGTTTCCCTAGATCTGAATGGTACAGGTCTAGAACAAATGAGTGATAACAAGGATAAGCACTTCCCCTAGAGTTTGTAGATTATGAATATTTGATATGTTCTACAATATGATGTCTCAACTTTCCATGGTGCTAGATCTCCATAGATGTACCTGCAAAAAACACATGAAAAACAAGGAAGATCAAAAGTACCAGAAAATGATCTGTAGTTCTAAATCAATGACTAAGGAATCCGATAATAAAATGAGTGATCATAACACAATATATTTTATGGGAAAGAAACCATCATTGCATTAAGATGAATGAGAGAGATTACAACCATTTTCCTTAGTGTTGTGATGCCTCCTCACATGCCATGTCTTGTGCTCAAAGCTCCAATTTTCCTTCTCTATGCTCACACTAGGTTTGGACAGAATCTCAATGCAATAGCATAAATTTTCTGCTCCCAACCCATGGGGGATGAGCTAGTACTTATAGCCCTTGGGAGGATAGGGATGGTTAAGAAAATGGCGGATGAGGTGGAAGGGAGATCCTACTAGGGGGGATCTCGAGTCCAGGAGGTCCATAAGAGTAGGGATGAGGGTGCCATGAATCTTTCCTTCGATAAGCTTCGTGAATATTCTATTTTTCCTTTTAAAAATAAAGCACCGCTCTTTCTCTATGTAGATAGAGCGTTACCAAGGTGGAACCACTTACTGATCAAAGGGTAAAGGTGGTGGAACCGCTCATTGTCAAGAGACAAGAGGTGTCATCAAGAGGGTAACACTGATTGCATAAAGGGAAAAAGTGGTGGTGGAATTAGGTATGAAAAATAGGAGTCTGGGACAATGTCCAATTTCACATTTTGGGGATTGAAGGCAATTTCTGATGTTTTGGGCCGCAACACATGATGGTGACGAGAATTATGTGTAACAACAAGAGTGGGGAAGAATAGCCCGCTAGATCATTTAGTAGCAATAGATAATGACATTGATAAGGGAGGATGAAAAGCTCGATTCAATGTGTCGAGCTTCAAAAACCAAACTTGCTTGGAGAGAAATAAGAATAAATTGTCTTTGTTGGTATTTAAAACAGTTACAACATTTATGCCATAAATATAGCTATACAAATCCTTCAACAGAATGGGAGCTTGTTTCTCAATTGAGGAAAACAAGTCTACTACAGATGGAAAATGTCTTCGAAATTAAAGAAAGGGAAGGGAAAAAATATTACTCCTATTCTAGATGTTTCTGCAATAAGAGGACCGCATGTAAGTCCTTTTGAATTGCTTATCATGATATATTTAAAACATGCAGGGTTTCGGCCTTCAAATTGAGTAAGTCTCTATTGAGTCCTGGAAAATCGCACGTAACAACAGTTAGGGATTCTCCGCAATTAACATTCCCAACTAGCCCGTTATTGTTTGGTGTAGGGACTCCGTCCGGTTTACGGTCCGGCTACCTTAGGTCAAGCAACAAATTAAAGGTTTTACTCGTTACGGCCCGGTCCATCGTATATATTTTAGTTCTGTGTTTAAGTATGATGTGCAAGTGCCTATCTAAAAATGTTGATTGATAGAGATAACGAGGAGTGGTCACAATGTGGTGCGCAGGTTCTTACCTCTCGTCTTAACTCTCTCGCATCTAAATCACACACATCAAGAAAACTAAAATTTAACTAACTAACCTATCCCTAGGGAGCAAAATTATCATTTATCAATGAGTAATGTATTTCTACGCATGCATTAAGAAAAATCAAAGATAGCTGTTACTTATTTCAGAACACATGAACATTAATAGAAGAATGAACAACAAGATAGCTTATTGTTTATGAAAAGCCTTCATTACTCACAGTGGAAATTTCATAGAATAAACTAGAGTGCATTCATAACATGAACATAGGTTCAAAGAGTTAGAACGATCTCACAGTTAATGGACATAATATGAAAACGAAATAGGTCACATTCAACAAATCCATAGCACATCATTTGAAACATTCCACCAAGCTTTCTCCAACAGTAAACTTGTAATTATTTATTGCAAAAGGAAATAGTTCTTCTTACAACATACTCTCACAAATCTATCTGGGAAAAAGTCCTCACCTACATCTAACTCTCCTATATTTATACAAAACAACAAAACCTTTGGGCTGCCCCCCGGTGACCTTTGGGCTCCCCCAACTGTTCAATCCCACAATTTTGTCTTTTAGTGAGTGTTGTACAATACGTTACATTAAATTAAAATTTAATAGCACTTTTATAAAGAGGGACCAGCTTGGTCGCCGATGAACTTTTCCCAAGCCTGGGCCTTTGCTGCTATCGATCTGTTGAGATCTCAGACCCTCACTTTCTTCTTCTCTTTCTTCATCTATGCTTCTTCATTTTCTTTCTCTTCCTTCCTTGCTGCCTCCTTTCTTCTGCTTTGTCTTTTAGACATATCTTCTTTGCAGCAGCAATCACCCTGTCATGAATAACCAAAAAACTGTACCAGTCTATTTACGTTCTCTATATGCATTATGTAAAATAAACTATACACAGTGTTAATGCATGAAAAGAGAAAATGACAAGACAAAGAAATCCTGCGAGTTTGTGTCTTGAAATCCGCTAAATCCACTGTCTAAACTAAAATCACAAGCCCGATAAAACAGACTCTTTATCTCAATCCAGGCTGCATCTGAACTAATTCAAAATCCTTCGATGAAAGCATGAATCATAACAATGTAACCGCCAATCCGAAACCCTAAACTACGCTCTTCATCTCGGAGAAAACCTAGACTCGACCAAAACCCACGGAAAAACTCCGCCATCCCATAAAATAGAGTAAAAGCACACAAAAATGATGGGAAAAACCCTCACCAGTGGGAAAAATACTAAGCATCGGGTGGAAAACTCTTCATCGGCGAACATAACAACTATATGTCGGACGGTTAGTTCACTAAGCAGCTGCAACGACGGAAGTCATAAAGACTAAGGGTTCCTCGACAAAATAAACATCGACGAAATAAAGCACTAAAAGCTGCCATACATGCATCAGAGATCGGAACCACTACCCACTAAACACATCAGCATTGCCGAGCGGAAGGACTAACCATAATGCGTCGGCAGAATAGTTCACTAGAAAGCCGCAACGACAGAAGACAAACTAACTTCGAGTTCCGTGGATCACAAAACTGTCAGTGATCGAAACAACTAATAAGTAACTCATCGGAACCTCGAGATGCAAAATACTCCGCAGTGTCGGTGAGACAAACAACAAGGCCTCCGAAACGATGACATCATTCAAGACTAAAACTTCGACCGCTTGTCAAAAACATTCCGATAGCGAAAACAAAATCATTGAAAAACAAAAGGTTTGAGCAATAAAACCACGGAATCGGCGAAAATAAGAACTATCCTTCGGCACGTTCTCTATTTGCCCTCCGAAACGACAGCGATATAAAAGACTAATGCCCCGATTCACATATCAATAGAATTCCAATAGCGATAAGAAAAAATCATCGAAAAAGGAAAAAATCATCGAAAAATGTTAAGCGTTTGAAAGACTTTAAAGCTGTGCAGCGGTAAAATTAGTTCATTCAACTCGCGAAACAACGGAAAAATAATCAATCAATCATCTGACTTCCGACAGCGATAAATGAAATCACCGACAAATCAAAAACTTTAAGTTCCATAGTCAAAAGCATTGGCAGTTTTAGATCATTCAACTTTTGAAATGAAAGAAAACAGTTGACCTCAATTCAACCTCAAAAAATTCCAAAATTGTAGCAGAGGAAAGACAGAGTTTAGGAATCCAAACAATCTCATGCAAGATAAAATCAAAAGGAGGGTCCAAAATTTTAAAAAATTTGGGGAATTTTTTTGCAGTTGCAACAGTCTCAATGTAGGTTTCATGTTGAACTCATTGTGACTAATGTTATGAATAGTTAAGCTAGGTCTAGCATTTCATGGTGTGCATTGCATTGAAATACTCTTTTTGTAATGGAGGATTTTGTTGCTAATGTTAAGCAATTTATTTTTTAGTATTTTAGATGATTTAATCAAATAGAAATATATCATTGACTTGATTCAATAATCTAAGTTGCATAGTTTAGCATAACAAAGTAATGAAGTGTTAATGTCTTCTAAAAACATATTGTCCATGCATTAATGCTATAAACATGTTTTACTTTGATTGTTTCAGGAAAACATTGAATTTACAAAGAATACCCGAGGATTGTCACTAACAATTTTTTAGAATAAGCTAAGGCTTTAATGAGGATGAATGGTTACTGAAGCAACTCTTATTACGAGTGTAACAAACATAACATTAAATAATCAACAATAAGTAATATAATAACACAATAATATAATAATAATAATAATAGTTAAATCATTTACATTAAAAAGACATAACCTTTCAATGAGAAGGTATTAGTAGGTCTTTATAAAGGCCCAAGCATTGTAATTTTTTATTATCAATTATTATATCATCTTATTATTCATTATCAAAATGTGGGATATCGAATATTTGTGGGCATTTTATATTTATCATGGGCGTTAAATAATTTCTTATGCTTCATTGGTATGAGAGTCAACCCTTCCTCAGGCTTGTGCTCATTCCGGTTTTTAGCTTAAGTTTTGGATTTTGTCTGGTATTTTTCAAAGATTCTATGAGTTCAAAGGTCTTTGACCTTAATAAAAAAAAGAGAAGTTAAAAAAAGGGGAGAAAAAGAATAGAGGGGAAAATGTAAAAGGAAAAAAACAAAATTCAACCCATTGTATTATGAAACCACACTTTGTTTTTTTATTATAAAAAACCATTACATTAATATTTATTTTTTATAAAAGTTATTCCCCAAGATTTGAACTTAGGTGGAGAGGGTAACATTCTGTCTTACCAACCACCCAATCTACACACAACCCACAAAGAAATTTAATAATAAATTATTATTATTATTATTAATACATTGTATTTTTTTTTGTAAATAAAAGATTGTATTACTGTGAAATTATTGGTTACATAGCCTCCCAAAACAAAGGCCACATCATATCCTAGCCAAACCCCATCTTACAGCGCTTTTATAGTCTTCAACCCACAAAAAACCTTCCGTCCCAAAAAGAGGGATATCCCCACAAAAGCAGGGTTTAGTCCCAGCATACAAAACATCAATACTAGTAGTTATCCGACCATTACAACCATCCATAGCTATTTGACACAGACTTTCTATCACAAGGAACAGAGAACAAAAAAGTAACAAAGACAAATTCCAGAGTCACAGAAAAGGATCATAGCGTGGGGAGCCTGCAATCTGCACCGAGTCTTCCTCGCAAGCTCTTTTCATACCTTGACCTCCATCCTTCTGATTAGGGACTCCTCTCGTTTTCTTCTCCATCCCCAGTCATTAGAGGGAAATTCCCAAGCGTGAGGCGATTTGGTCTACCTTGTGGTGCATCAGTCGACAGTCCTCGCTATGGTCATTGAGATTCCTATGCATCACCCGACAGTCCTCATTGTTGTCTTTCCATCCTCTTGCTGGTTCCTCATCCCCTTCTTTCTTTGCCACAACTTCCTCCTTTTTAGCCTCCAAATTAAGTGATACATGCGTTAATAGATTCATAATTACCAAATAGAGCATGATCAGGCGGTCATGAGCCGATGCTCTTCCTGCAGTAGAGCCAGGGTCCATGACCCATTCCTCCACTTCTTGTCGGACTTCCTTGATATGCAGGGATTTCACTTGCTTCCATAATTCCTTTTCCATTCTCTCCGTAGCCTTGCGAGCCATCAGTGGAATACGGTATTTAAAAAATTCAGCGGCTGCCTGGGCATGAAGTTGAGCCCTGGTAGCAGTGCCCTTGTCCCTCCTAGCCACTGCCTTCCATTTCTCATGACTCAGAGCCGGAGCCTCGCTTGCATTGGTCTTACCATAACTACCCTGAGGAGGAGCCATCACCCACTTTTTTTCCCAACTCTTGGCGAAATCACTCTACGGATCCCATAGTCGCTCACCACACCGAATTGCTAACAGACCACCAGGCTCATTCCATTGGGGATGGATGGCCATGCATCCTGGTCAGTATTAATAGTGAATAGAGCGAATATGGGATTAATGGTTTTGTACATGCTCATGATATCCCAGATCTAGAGATCACATTCTCCTGTACCCGGTACAAACTTAGGCATCATTCCCTTGTCACTTCCAAATCCCAATCCCACAGAAAATATCTCCCTCCTCTCCTTCCAGGTTAGGTTCCGTACCCAAGTTTAATGTTGAGGGGACTATCTTGGGATAACATGTATTTATCTCGCATAATCACGCGTGGCAATGGTTTAGTTCCGTGGCGGACTCCCTCCGCCCCCTGTCCCTTCCTTGATTGTCTCTCGTGTCGCCTGCCATCTGTCCAATTGTGTCGACATCTTGTATGGCCAACTATCAGCACCTTGGCACCCACCATTCCGCTCCGAATTCCTCTAGCCATCCCATCCTGTGGGCCCCATTTTCTCCCACGCCGACCTTTTCCATCATGTTTGCTACCTGGTTCGCTTCTCGTCTGATGTGGTGGAAGGATACAACCGGATGTTCCATAACCAAGGTGCATAGGGTTTCCAACCTGCTGGCCAAGCACCAGCTGGATAAGAATTTCTCTGTTGTCTTCAGTTTGGAGAGCTACTGTTCCATATGTATGAGAATGTGCGAGTCCCCCTAAACCATTGCTGGAAGCCATCCTTCCCTGAGCATGAGTCTAAGGATCCGAAGCATGCCTTTGACTTCTACAGAGTTGTTTGTATCAAAGCCTATGGAGCCATAAAAAATTTGAAGAATTTCTCATTCCTGGTTTTTGCAGACTCCACCATAGCCTGCTGCTCTTGGGTTACCCTTCACCGCCCCATCAAAATTAAGTTTGAACACCAGTCGTGGAGGGGGAGCCCATGAGTTAGGGCTTGATACCCTGCAAATCTTAGCTTTTTGTCTCAAACCATCGAGATTTCCTCTGTCCAACCCCTAGCCATACACAATTATTGATTTTGGTCCCATGAATTCTTTATCTTCCTCGTTCCATTGCTTACTATGGATGGTTTCCACTAGGTTTGTGGTGAGGGTCTTCCACACCTCCTTTGACGTCTGCTACTTTCCCCGAAATATTGGACCATTTCGCTCCTTCCATACTACCCACAGGACAGTTCTTGGGAAGGCTTGCCATAAGGTTCATAATATATGGTTTTTGAATGCTTTGGGATTCCAGTTCCTCAAAGTTTGGCCTGGATCCACTCTACATCTATTGCTCCTTCTGAAGGCCTGAGCACCCCTATCCCAAAGTTCTGCCATAAAGGGGCACATATCAAGCAAGTGGTTCATGCTCTCCTCTTGGAATAAACAGAGTACACATTGTGAGGGCCCATGGATTCCTCTTTGTCTCAGGTTTTCCCCTGTTAATATTCGACGCCTAAATACTAGCTCACAGAAGGTGGCAATATTTGGCCAGGGATTGGTCGTCAGATCTTTTTCCATATCTCATCTTCCTCCTCCTGTTTCCTTATCCGGATATCGTAGGCCTCCTTTATGCTAAAGGATCCTTTTTGGGTGTATCCCCAGTGGAGAATGTCTTCCCCCTCTTTGTGCAGAATGCATCATTCCTGTAGTTCATTCTTGAAGGAGCGAAGGTCCGCCTATGATATTCTTTCATCTCCTCTATCCAGAATTTCCCAGTGTCGCTGATCTCCCTTAGTTCCTTATTCCCACTGTTGGTATACCTTGGTCTTTCCTTTCGCTATCCCCCTAGCCCAAATATGCTGCCAGGGGGGATCAATCCCAAGTTTGGGAAGCTGATTCCATGAATCGTCCCAAAATTTGGCGTCATTCCCCACCCTGATCTCCCAGAAACCATGCTCTTGAATAATTTTTCGTCCTGCCACAGTCTTCATCCAAATGTGAGATCCTGAAGGCTCCTCATTGAATTGAATCAGTTGTGACCTGGGCTGGTCCATCACATACTTAATGTACCATATATTATCTCATGGCTCATGTGAATAGTTACACCACCTCCACCAGATTTTGGCCCCCTGGATTTCACTCATGTTTTTGAGATCGCATAGAACCAGCCCGCCCTTTTCCTTTGGGGTGCAGATCTTGTCCCAAATGAACAGAGAGAAATTGGCCTTAGCTTCTCGGCTTGATCATAGGAAGTTTAAATGGATACTCCTTATCTCCTTGATGATGGAATTTGGGGCCGAAAGAACAGGGAAAATATAAACCGACATGGCTTGGAGGTCCAACTTTACCAGGACCAGCCTGCTTGGTAAATTCAAAGGCTTGAGAACCCAACTTGATAATCTACCCTTGATCGTGTCCAGTAGATCTTGCTATGATGCACTCTTGATGGTTCCCTTCCCTAATGGAACCCCTAGATACTTGGAAGGGAAGGGACCCTTAGAAAAACACAGAATCCAGACAATATTCCGCTGGGTGATGGGTGTTGTGTTTAAGAAAAATACTTATGATTTCTCAACATTGACTGCCAGCCTCGACGCATTTGCAAAGCGTTAAGATTTTTTTGAAAGCACGAACTTCTTGGACTAAAGGGTTCCCCATGAGCTTCGTGTTGTCCATGAACTACTGGTGAGTTTGTTTTTCCATACCTTCATGGAGGGATAGACCCTTGAGTTCCCCTTCTCCCACTTGGGCTTGGATGATCTTGCTCAATCCTTCCGCCATTAGGATAAAGAGGAAAGGTGAGAGTGGGTCTCCTTGCCTAATCCCTTGAGTTGGATTGAATCGGGGATCTGTTCAGCAAGATGGAGAAGAAAGGCGTAGTAACTAGAGCCATGACCCATTCCACCCATTCCGTACTAAAACCATATGCCTTCAACATCTTCTCCATATATTGCCAGCTGAGTTTATTATAGGCCTTCGCTATGTCCATCTTAATGAGCATTCCAGGTCTTCTTGTCCCTTTTAGAGAGGGGATGGTTTCAGGGACTGCAATGATGCCATCCAAAATCTATCTTCCCTCAACGAACCCATATTGTTCTGGGCTAATCAGGTCTGGAAGGATGGGCTTTAATCGGTTCGCAATCACCTTGGATATGATTTTATATATCACATTACAGAGAGCTATAGGTCTATAATTACCTAGTGAGTTTGCACCCTCCCCCTTTGGGATCAAGGATAGGAAGGTATCATTGAATGCCTTGAGCACCCCTCACTTTCTTCTTGATTCCTCAATAATTTCCCAGAATTGCTCCTTGATCATGTCCCAAAAGAAGTGAAAGAAGTTGGTTGTGAACCCATCTGGCCCATGAGCCTTCCCTTGGGACATTTGATTGACTGTTTCCTCCACCTCTTGCATGGAGATAGGTTTGTTGAGCGTCTCATTGTCCTCACTGATTATAGTCCTAAGGATAAGAGCAGTGATTCGAGTGATGTCCTGCTCCCTGTTATTGTTGTCATCAGTCATGATCCCCTTAAAATAACTGGTTAGTTATTCCTCTACCTCTCCCCTCGTCTCTACCTGGGAGCCATCTTTCCTTTTGATTTTATGGATTTTTGAGCCTAATCTATTGTGGACCACATAATTATGGAAGAATTTAGAAATTTTCTCACCTTCCTGAAGCCATTTGACCCTGGACTTCTGCCTCTAGTATATTTTTTCCCGTTTTTCTCTTGCTTCTAGTTAGATGAGAAGGTCTTTCTCCTTCTCCTTCATCTCCATGTCCCATCTAGATTCCAAACCTTTTTGCTAGATAAGGTCAATGTCTTTGATGAATCTCTTTTTGTCCTCAAAGATATTACCAAATTCCTCTTTGTTCCACGTGCGTATATTTGCTTTCAGAGACTTGAGTTTCTGCTAAAAATTGTACATTCTTGTCCCCCCATGGTTGTCCAATTCCTTCCACCACTGTTCAACCAGACTCTTAAATTCCTTGTGCTCCAGCCAGAACTGCTCAAAGCAAAAAGGTTTGCTGAGGTTGACATTCGACCAGTCCCAATTGAGACTGATTGGCTAGTGGTCAGAGCCTGTTGCTAGGAGGATGCTTGTCCTAATTTCCACAGGTCCTCTGGAAATGTTCTCTGACACCAGGAATCTGTCAACGCGAGAAGCTACTAGGTGCTCCCCTCCCATCCCGTTATTCCATGTGAACCACCCATCCCCTATTTCAAGGTCAGCTTGGGGACTGTGGGCCAATAAATCTATGATTTCCTCCTGGTACTTGTCGAGTACCTTTCGCCCCCCTTTCTTCTCCTTGAGAGAGGTTATCAAGTTAAAGTCCCCACCCACGATCTAGTTCCCTTCATGGGCCACATCACTCAGCCATTTTAGGTAGTGGATAAAGGCCTGTTTCTGAGGGAAGGTGCTGGGTCCATAGGTATTAACCAGGGTCCATGTTGTCCCTTATACTTCAAGCTTGAATTCTTCCATTAGTGAGAAATGGTTGTCCCACCACTCCGAGAGTTCCACCGTCCTTAGGGGCCATAGTACTGGCAATCCCCCTGCCATACCTTCTGCGTCTGTTTCCATAACCCTACTACCTTTCCATATTTTTTCCCCCACTTTCATTAGGGTTTCAAAGCTATATTTTGTTTCTTGTAAAAATAAAACATCTGGTCTTTCCTGCTTAAGCTTTCTAGCTAGGGTTTTTATCTTTCTCAGGTGGTTACACCCCCTAATATTCCAAGAAACTATCTTCATTGGGTAACCTTACTTACTTTAGAGAAGGCTTCCCTTATCGTTGGGTACTGGCTTGATTCAACTAGCTTAACTCCAATTGCAGCGATCTGCTGCTTGTTCGTCTTTCGGCCCGTTTCAGATCCTCCTCCAGAGACTTTCTCTTTCTCCCCTTCTATGGCTCTGTACTGATCCCCAGATCTTGGTGGGCTTTGGACCAGATGATGGCTTTTTGAATGAGTTCCACCTGCTTTCAAGAGACATAACCCTTACCTGCCTTTTCACATTCTTTTTCAAGTGCACCCAAGTCTACTTCTCCTAATTCCATTTCCTCAGCTTCGTCCTCTTCCATAACCCTCCATCGGATTGTTCATGTCAGTTCCTTCCATGAGCATCCTCATATGTCCTTCTTGATAATTGATCTGGACATCTACCTCCGCTTGCTCTTTTCCAGCTTCATCTTCCTCCAGGATCTGAAAGGGATTTGAGTTCTTTAGTTTTTTTTTTTGCCGTTTCCATACGCGGTTTCTTCCCTTCGTTGTTCTTGCCTCGTCTCCTTCTCTTGAGCTGCGTAAATCCTCCATTGTCCTGCTTTTCTTTCCCTTCTTGACCTGAGGTTGTATGCTCTTAGGTCCCTTTTGGGCAGTTCCTTCCAAAATGACTGTACTCATGGCAGGTCCTGCATCGAAAAGGGAGCTTCTCATAGTTAGTTTGCTGGATCCATTCATCGTCCTCCTAATTCAAGCTTACAGCCTCCAGGAGATCCTTTGATAAGTCCATATAGACACAGATGCGAGCATAGGTCGTATACCTCTGATTCCTGGTTTGTTCAGCTACCTTCACAAATTCCCCTATCAATTTCCCAATGTCTCTTAAGATTTCCAGATCCCAGTACTCTACTGGTACGCTAATCAATTGGATCCATACCGGAGCCACTGTTAGATCCTCAATTTTCAGGTTGAATCGCTCTTTCTAGGGTCTTGGATATAGCCCTACCGAAAATAAAAAAGTAAGGACCTCCCTCCAGGACTCTGTCTCTATCCTCCTGGTTAAAAAAGATTATGGTTAAAAACCCCTTTGCCCCCAAATGGAGGTCATAGTGGCCGTTAGGTCTCCAGGTGCTCTGAATCCACTGAACCAAATCTCTTTCTCTCGGCCATACCCCTACAAACTTCCTGATGAGGGCCTTTTTCTTCCATATCTCAATTTTCCCTTGAATCGTTTTCGACCGGATCTAGATTGGTGGGATCTTCAGAGCTCTCAGGAGGTAGCCTCCTTAGCCTGATCTTTTCCCCGTGCTCGGTCCATCTCGTTCGACGCCTCACCCTGCATTAGCTTCTCCACTCCCTCCATGAGTGTGGCACCGGGTGGTCCCTCCTTCCATGGCTATGCCGGGGGAATTGCTGCCCCTGCCTCAACCAACCCAAGATCTGTACCTCCGCGCCCTGTTGCCTCCGATCGGTCAGACCTCTGACCCTCGATCTATTATTAATACATTGCATTAATAATTGTAAAATTTACAATTATTAATTATAAAGAACAGAATATTATACCTTTGGTGTGACCATTTATCATCGAAGTAAGAAATACAAAAGTCAAAAGCAAAGGAAGATTTGTTAATAAGATTTTCTTTTTCTCAAGGATCAAGTTGGAATAGAAGACAAAGTTCAAACAAAAGTCGTAATCGCAAACGATGGCACCTACATATTCAAAAATGAAGTCGCATTTGAAAACAACATTGGATGAGTTAGAGAAAAATAAAGCGACCAATAAAGATCTTCAGTTCAAGATTATGAAGTAAGAATTGTGAAATCATTTAGTAGAACAGGAGAAGCGTAGCTTAAAAGGTCAAAAGCAAGAGCACCAAAAAATGTTATTAAATAAGGATAAGGAAATTTCACATCTAAAAAGTCACTATCAAAACCTGGAAGAAAAAATAAAAAACTCAAAAAACATCGAAGAATCACCTTATAGAAGCAATAATGATTCAAAAGAAGAAATAAAGCATTTAAACAAAATCATCAAGGGGAAAGAAGAAAAAATTAGGTACATTCATACGAAATGAACACACCTAGAAGCAGATAATCGTCACCTTCAACAACAGATTAGTGAACTCCAGCAGAAAGAGGACATCACTAACAAGACACATAAGTTGGATATTACAGTTGTCAAAAGCACGTTATCAAATAACAGTGAGGAAATACATCGATTAAAAAACCATAACAAGACATTGATTGGAAAAATCGAGAAGTTAAAAATTACTGAGAAGATAGAGCAATCAATCGAAAATAATGAAGGAAAACTACCAGATAAAGAGGAAGAAAACCAACACCTGAGAAATTTTAGTCAAGAATCAGAGGAACAAACCAAGAAGTTAAAAGAGGAAAAAAAGTCGCAAGACGAAAAGTTAGAGGAGATTCAGAGTGCACAAATCCATAAGGAATCATCTAGACTCTCCGAAAAACAAATTCAAGTTGATGAAGAAGAGACAAAAACAAATTCGATCCCGATCATAATTAAAAAATAAGTAAAACAAGTAGAAAAGCGAACAATCAAAACTTAGTATTGACACCTCAATTATAAAAGTAATTTTGACCAATGACGGGGTCAAAATGAACATAAAAAAGGAAGTTATGATTTCATATGTGGAAGAACACAAAATCTACAACCTAAACAGAAAATAAGAATATTTATCCAACAAACTGACGAACAATCAACTCCGATAAAGGTAAATCTCGGATGGATAACTTCCCAGGAAATGCAACATTTCAGTCTAGAGATTCAAAAATTATATCACCATGTTTCGTCAAGTGTCGGAGTTATAGGTTTAGAGAGACATGAGAAGATGTTACAAAAATAATTTATAAGTCCTTCACTAAACAAAGCTTTGAGGACAAAGCTTCCCTTAAAAGAAAGACAATGTAACAATCATAACATTAAATAATCAACAATAAGTAATATAATAATACAACATAATAATAATAATAGTTAAATCATTTACATTAAAAAGACATAACCTTTCAATGAGAAGGTATTAGTAGGCCTACATAGAGGCCCTAATTTTTTATTATTCATTATCAAAATGAGGGATACTGAATATTTGTGGGCATTTTAGATTTATTAGGGACGTTAAATTTTTATTATTATCAATTATTGTATCATCTTATTATTCATTATCAAAATTCATTATCAAAATGAGGGATATTGTGGGCATTTTAGATTTATTACGGGCGTTAAAGTAGTTTTTATGCTTCATTGAGTGTCTTTGGCACTGGAACAAGTGGGAGCGACACAAAAATGCATAGTCGGTTCTAGGAAGCTAGACTTATTGATATCTAAGAGATCTTGGCAGCCACTCGCAGAGAACGAGATGAAGTGTGGGAGAAGCTAAAGAAACTCGAGAAGAGTCTGGCATAATATTGCAATTATATGCCTACAACGAATGCATAACAACACGTCATGTTTAACCATCGATCCCAATGGCTCGACGTGGATATTGATGTGAAGTTGAACCCATCTATAGTATTGCATTACAATAATTCCTCTTCTCTGTAAGCTCAACCGCCTTTGACTCCCACCCATCACTTCCACTCTGCGCATCTTGACCTCCGATCGATCTGCACCAACCTTCTACTTTGTATTCAAGTGCCCACTGTTCGAATCTCATTAAGTTATAAGATGAAACATTTTATCACCACCAGGAGCAGCAACGAAGTTTCATCGAATGGAAAGAATTGTAGCAGCAACACCAGGTCAAATCCCATCTCCTGACCTATTCTCCTTCCATTCTCAGGTGCACCCTAGCAGCCATGCCTTCCCATCTACCAGAGCGACTTGAGGCCGACCTTGAGGTGAGGCAGAGTGCCTTTCCTAAAAGAGGTAAGCTATTGCAGATGGTAATGCTAAGTATTTCTTATTTTTCTTTGAAAACAAGATAGTTCTGGATTATGCTTACATTACAATATTCTTGTATTTGAAACACAAAAGCAATTCTAGATTTCATGAATAATGCTATAGAATAAATAAGTTATCCAAATGATTTATCACCTGCTTTTGGAAATTGTTGTTTGTTTGATTTTAGTTGCTCCTCTTGACTGGAAATCGACGATGAGATTATTTTACCAACAATCATCTAATCAAATCTCTGGCTGCAAAACATGCAACGATGATGAGTTTCTTTCACCAACAATCATAAAATGAAATCCCTAGCTGCAAAACTTGCAGTGGCTGATTTTGGAAACCTGTGGCCATTTCTCCTTATTAAAGGACACAAAAGTTGACACCCTCGAAAGGTAAAAGGCCATCTAGTTTTGGAAGGGCCATTCGATTTCAGTTGCTATGAAAGCATGAAAGGCAGTGAGGTGGTGGGCTGTTCATGAAAGACGGTGAGGCAACGAGATGTGCAGTGACAAAGACGATAGGTGGTGGCACTAACATAGGGAATGCAGCCACATGTGTCCATTGGGACGCGTTTACAAAGTTTTGAAAAATCTGCGTTGTCCACGGTCGCCTGATCAATAAGAATTTGAGGCGAGTATGCAATAGCAATCCAAGGACGCATACCTAAGCAGAAGTAGTGAAAAATGCCATGAAAAAAATTGGTTAAGAGCCCAACAAGCTAATTTTAAGAATGGATTCTGATTAATGCCATAGCATTAATTACTTCTTTATCAAACAATCATTGATATGCATGCATAGCATTAATTTCAATGATATTATATTAAAACTTGAAAATGGAGTAAACCCTGACCTCCCAACACTTACAACCACTACAAGCAGGACAACATGCATTAAAGGTTTTTTCGAATGCAGAGAAGTACGCCGCCACCGCGGCAATAAGACCCCAAGTTAACAGCTAATATGTCCAAAACAAATAACATTAAATCTATTATTTAATAAAAAATTTAAAAGTCAAAGTTCAAGAAATTCAAAGTCAATGCCAAACGAGCACAAGATTTCCTGGCCTTCGACATGGACTAATAAGTTCCATGCATACATTTTAGTAATTGAGTTAAATGAATGATGTCTTTGTTGACAAATTGGTTTCGTAGGAGTTAACTTGGGGCCATCAAGCGCTGTTAGATTTAGTATTTAAGGATAGGGGATGGAAGGTTGGTCTACACACATTTAGTTTGAATACGATACGATGCGTGTGAGGTTCGCATGATCTTGGAATCAACGAAATTTTTTTATTGGTACGAGTATTGCGCGTAGGATAAAGACCAACCAAATCGCCCAGCTTTTTCGGCCAAATTTGGATAGAAACCGGTTACAATTGTTCATAAAAAATTGTTATTTTCATAATTTTTTAATTTTTGCACTTACATTCAATAGAGTGAGCTAGCTTGGGAGCAGACCTCCCTCCATCGGACCGAGGAGCAAAGTCAACGCTAACTTTACTCCTCCTCCGTCCGATGAGGGAGGTCTGCTCCCAAGCTAGCTTACTCCACATTCAATTTTTCTAGATTGATTAACCTATTTTAAAACTACCCAGATGACCGAAATCTTGATTTAAAGGGTCAAAATTGTCAATTCAGAGCAAATTGCAGTACCGGATTCCAACGAGTCAGAGGCGTTTTGGTTAGCGCTTATACTGCTTCCAAGTATTGTAGTGGAAGATAACTTTTAACTTTTTTTCGCCTCGAACCTTAATTTCAGTTGACTTACCTTTAAATGTAAAATAAATATGTATATATATTTTCAATGTAAAATAAATATGTATATATATTTTCAATGGTCCTTAGTTCCTTTGAAAGCATAATATATTTTGCAAAGGTATCCTTCGAAGACATAGACGAGAATAAACAAACAAGTTAGATGAATAAACATGAAGGGATAGAGAATATTTAATCCCCTATCCATTTATCTTTTTCAAAAGGTCAATTTAGAAAACGAGTCATTCATTAGTAAATATAACTTCGCATAAGGATTTATTATAAGAAGTATTGGTAGTTAATCACTAAATCTAACATGACCTAAGGAGTTACTCTAAATAAGTATGATTAGGCATTAATTTCTATTATATAAGGGTTCTGTTAACTTATAATGTAATTGTTATGTATTCGACATATAGTTTTCAATCGGGGACATTAGTTCAGGGTTGGTTGTTAAATATTAAAAAAAAACTATAGTTCAAACATAGGAAACGAGATTTTGTTTACTAAAACAATTTTTAAAACGACATTTTTTTAACCTTTGATTGGTTGTTTTAGGCTGACGTCCGCTTTGTTATGTGTTTCCCACCACGCGGTGGCAGGAAAACGAGTGTGTTTAAATGTTAAACCTACAATGTACGAGGTGGTTCGTGCCATGCCCAAGGTGTTTCCCAAAATTTGAGCTGGTTTCCATCATTTAAATGCAAATGTGAAAGTTGTCGTCAATGCAGTCAGGTATTCAGTGTCTCATCATGCTGCAC
This sequence comes from Pseudotsuga menziesii, assembly GCA_001517045.1. NCBI lineage: Eukaryota > Viridiplantae > Streptophyta > Pinopsida > Pinales > Pinaceae > Pseudotsuga > Pseudotsuga menziesii. The sequence goes on from LPNX010331687.1 coordinate 481,058, forward strand.
GATAGTTATTTACTCGCAACTCTAAAATCTCAACAATTTATGTTCTCTTTTGATAAGCACTACAGTGGCGACTCTTGCCACCTACAAGGCCATGGAAAGCCCGTATATAGTGAATAGTTGCATCTTGCCACATAGAGGGCATGCAAATTCACCATAAGACAATACAAATAATTATTTTGCTTCATCCAATTGACCCAGTTTCGCTTATAAACATTGAATGTCGTAAAACCTCATATCTACTTGCAAGTATATTTGGACCTCATTATGGTGAAGATTTTTTCAGAAGTTGAGGACCAGGAGATTATAAACGTTTCAGACTGAGTGGATATTGCCTAAGAAGACGATCTCCAGGAAAATGCAATGATTTTAGGTCTCACCCACTTTGATGAGAATGAATGCATCAAAGGCCAAGATACATTTATTCTTGACAATTTTGTTTTAAAGAGTTGTTTGTGACCTAGTATTTTGCAGTAAGCCTCAATTATCACTATGATGGAGATTTTTGCAGAGATCAATGACCTAGAGATTGGAACTATTTCAGACTTGGTGGAGATTTCCTGAGAAGACGATATCCAGAAGAATGGAGTGTTTTCATATCACACCTATTTTGACTACAATGATAGCATTAAATGCCAAGGTATATTTATTCTAATCACAATTTTGTTTTAGAAGTGGTGTTTGAGACCTAGTCCTTTGCCATAAGCATAAATTAGAATAGAGCTGGATACCTCATTTTGCTAGGTGAACAATATATGGGTTGTATGATAAGAGTATACATATTAAGTTTAAGATGATGTGTTGCATATGTAGGAACATTGCATACAACAAGAACACATTTTATCAAAGGTTATGAAGCGCTCGCATTGCCATGGGAAAAAACTCATTTAGGATGGATTGATGGATGTGTAACCATTATTGATTTCTCGTTTGTGACATGCCATCTATCTTTCCTTCTTGCTGAATGCTACAGGTCCCCCAATCGAGTCACTTGAAGGTGGAATTTTACTTATATTGATGATGTGAGAGTGCATTTAGCTCTTTCCCAAACTGGTGGAAAGGCCCTTTATTTGTTACCCTCAACTCAATAAAGGATTGAGCCATAATAACGATCCTCATATTATGCAAGTTGAGCATCGTAATCCTAGAAGTGGGGGAGCACAAGAACCCTATGCATTGTAAATTAATCACTAAATGGTAAATTAATTAATATCGTTAAATATCATTCAAATGAGATCACTTTGAAATGCTCAAATATTAGTTCTTGTTTAGACTTATTATTTTGAGGATCATGTTTTGAAATAATTTCATGAAATATTATGATGAGCTCAAACAACTTCACCAAAATTCCTGGTTTCGGTGTCCATTAAACCAGAACAATTTTCGCTCAGAAATGTTTTATTATGAACAATACAAATTATTAAGTCAAACCCAACTATCTAACCCTAATATCCAATAGAAAACATAAAGAGAAAAAACTTATTTTAATATGCAACATAGATTTACCCTGATGTAACCATATTCATCCATTTCTACCCCGGATGTATAAACTTTTGAAATCCATTAATCTCTACTCCAAATTTTTGTTGGATGCATATGCTTTGTAAGTCGTGCCGTGAGTATATTGCATTATCCCACATTCACGGGGAGTAATAGTTGTTTAGATTAGAATTAGTATATAAGTAAGTGTTGAGGCCAAGAATACATCCTCGAGTTATTTTTATTGAGATTGCTCATATGAGATTTTCCCCTTGGGTTATGCTCATTTTAAAATTTTCGTCTCAAAACCCTAACTCTATTTTTGGGTTTTTGGGCTCATTGGGTGGAATTTCTGCCATTTTTGTTTCCACAAAGGCTTTCTGATGCTGTGATTATTGTATCAGTTCTTCTTCATTGCATCCATATTGTTCATTTCCATTGCAAGTTCAGATCAAGGAATAATCCCTATCCGCTTAACTATGGGAATTACATGGGCATAGCCCTAAAACTCATTATGAGGAGTACCACAAGAACCCCAAAGTATTTGGCCAGTGAGAGGACCTGCCAATGAAAAGGGAAACAACCCCTACCTGATTGAATAGTTCCCACCCGTGAGGTAAACCAAGAGTTGTCGTTTGTGGAAAAGTGATTATCAGTTTTACTTGAGCTGTGGAGTGAAGAGTATTGCCCCAATACCCAAGCCATCAGGCAACATTGGTGGGCGAGTGACTCCCCTGAACCTTTAGGAATATGAACATACCCGGGGTCCATATATATTTCCAATTGATAAATAACATCTTGCATATGTCCAGATCCATCACATAACAATTGCACCTAAAAAAAAACTCCTGGTTATGGTTGTCACCCGCGCAGGAGAAAAAATACAATTGGAAGACGAACTTGCCTCGCTCAAGAACAAACTCCAATGTTTGGATGAAAAAATTATCGTCCTCCATTTTCAACATTTAGTAATGAACAATAGATGACAACCATAGTCTTATGCACGACATTGGTTTCTCTTCTTCTAGCAATTTTCATGGGTTGAAGCTTGATTTCCCTCGCTTCAATGGTGATGGTCCGACTGATTGGATATACAAGGTAGAAAAATATTTCAGTTTACATAATACTTTTGATGTCAACAAATTCCCACTTGCATCCTTTCATTTGGAACATGAATCCCTTCAATGGTTCCGTTGGTACGTCAAAGCTCATGAAGAGCCAAAATAGATAGATTTTTGCGAACTCCTTTTGCAACTATTTGGCCCTAGTGCTTTTGATGACTTCACATTAGAACTCACTAAACTTCGCCAAAATTGAACTGTGAGAGATTATTAGACAAAAATTGAGAAACTAGCAAATCACACAGAAGGATTGTCTGATGCATTCTACAGGAGTTGTTTTATTAGTGGCCTGAAGGATGCAATCCGATATGAGGTTAAAATGCTCTGTCCTAGGACAATGATGGAAACCTTAGGGTTGGCTAAGTTGGTAGAGGACAATATCATCGATTAACAACACTCCAAATGCACTTTTGTTCCATTCAGCAATATGGTTTCCCAAAGACCTCCAATCACGCCAGCTCTTAGAACCACTCCTATCAAGCATTTGTCTGAAGCTGAGATGCAAGCACATAGAGAAAAAGGGCTTTGTTATAATTATGATGAGAAATTCACCCAAAGACATTAATGTGATGAGAAAAATTTCTATCTCTTGGATATGGATTCTCCTCCTACACCTGAAATTTGTGAAGATTCTCAAGATCCAGTAGATGATCAGGTTGACATTCAACATCCTCCTGTTAAACCTCCTTCTCAAGACGACCACCCATAGATGTAATCTCCCTATCCATTAGCCGAAGTTACCACCCCATAAACCATGCAAGTCAAGGGTTTCTTCTAGAATCTCCCTCTTGCAATACTCATTTATTTTGGTAGCACTCATAACTTCATTGACCCTCATATTGACAAACAGACTGATTGTTTTGCCCATCCTTGCTCCAGATTTAAAGTCATGATTGCTAATAGGGGCACCTTACCTTGCAAGGGGAGGTGTCACAATGTGTGCATCTCTATTGGATATTATAACTTGCACTCCGACATGTTTTCCTTTACCTTAGGTGGCTGTGATGTGGTTTTGAGCGCTCAATGGTTACGCACACTTGGACCCATCTTATGGGATTTTGCTAAAATTTAGATGCAGCTTTCAGTCAATGGAAAAAAAAACACATTGAAGGGATTACAACTAGGGTCTCTTAGCATCATCAGTTCACATGGCATGGAAAATATCCTTAAGAATAATTCACATGGTGTCATCGCTTAGATCCATTCCATTCAGATGCAACCATCAACGGTCTCCACTACTCCCTTGGATCTACAACAAATTTTGGATCGATATGCACGTGTATTTGCTGAACTAGTGGGATTACCACCTTCAATACCATAGGACCTTCGTATTCCTCTCCTTCCCAACACTTCCCAGAAGCGTCCCTCCCACCATCAAGCCCATTTCCACACAGATTTGGACATATATCTCGATGGATTTCATTGAAGAGCTCCCTAAATATGGAGGGAATATAGTGATCTTGGTTGTGGTTGATCACCTCTCCAAATATAGTCATTTTTGTGCCCTCAACCATCCATATACTGCCTCCTTAGTTGCGCAATTTTTCATGGACTAGTTCTTCCGTCTTCATGGAATCCCTTCTTCCATTGTCTCATATCACGATGCAACTTTCACAACTCATTTTTGGACAAAACTATTTCGCCACATTGGCACCAAACTGAATTCAAGGCATCACCCATAAATAGAAGGTCAGACTGAATTTATCAACAAATGTTTGGAAACTTATCTTCATTGCTTCATATCTGAATAACAACATCAATGGGAAAAGTGGATCCCTCTAGTTGAATGGTGGTACACTACTTACTATCATGCTGCATATAAAATTACTCCATATGAAGTAGTTTATGGTTAGGCACCACCAGTGCTCCTTCCATACACCCCCAACAATTCAGGAAGTTGACACGGTTCTCTGAAACCGAGATAAGATTCTTCACATTTTGCAGGATAATATTTACATGGAAAGAAATTGAATGAAACAACAAGTCGATTAACACTGTTTTGAGCGCACTTTCCAAGTCGGTGATATGGTTTTTCTTTGTCTACAACCTTACAATCAATTCTCCCTGAAGCTCAAATGACATCATAAGCTAGCTCCAAATTTCTTATAAGGTTCTTCAAAACATTGGGTCCGTTGCTTATAAATTGGTACTTACCCAATATTTCATGTCTCTTGTCTTCAAAAAGTTATTGGCACCAACATCAGAGCACAAATTGTTTTACCAGAACTGGATAATGAAGGATCTATCATTTTGGAGCCGAAGGCCATCCTCAATAGGTGCAATTGCCAGCCTCACTCTCGTTCCATCATAGAGGTATTAATTCAGTGGCACGACATGCAACCAGAGGATGCTACAAGGGAACCACTCCTTCAGATTCAAAAACAATTTCCACATCTAAATATTTGAGGACAAAGATTTTCTAAGAGGGAGAGGATGTTAGGAAGCCATGCCAACCCTTCTCTTTACTTCGTTAGTATATTGTTGTTGGACGCATATGGTTTGTCAGTTGTCCCATGAGTATATTGTATTATCCCACATTCATGGGGAGTGATATTTGTTTATATTAGACTTACTATATAAGTAAGTGTTGAGGCCAATGAAGGCATCCATGAGTTATTTGTATTGAGCTTGCTTAAAGGAGGTTTCCCCCTTGAAGTGGCCCGCAATCAATAAAATTCCTTCTCTGTTCTGTTATTTATGTTATATCATGCATTTTCATTATTTATTGCAGGGGGTTTCTCTCAAATTCATTTATTTAATTACATATTTATTTTATCACCAACTTAGATTAGAATTGTTGTATGAATATTTACGTTTTTAAGGCATAGAACATGTTAGTTATTCATCAGTTTTAATTATTAAATACCTATAGTGTATGTATATCCATTGATCTCTATGTTGCTGCAAAATTGGAGCCTCGTGTAAAAATGAATGTTGATCAATAAAATAGTTTGAAATGAATGTTGATTAATAAAATAATTTATTTATTAGAGAGAGAAATAAATGTTGACTGATAAAATAAAATAAAATCCAGATAAATGAATGTTGAAATCTTATTTCCAGTGAAGTGATCGGTTGAAAATCCTATCTACTTCAAAATTGGTAGTTTACTGTAAAGTTAACCTGCAACAACATGTAGAAAGGTCGAGGACATTGCCACCACGTGGCTCTTGTTTTAATGTTATGAACACTCAAACCTAATCAATAAGAATTATAAAAACATATAGAAGTAAAATAGTGTTGAGGGTAAAATAGTCAAAATAAATATAGAAATAATCAAATTCAATAATGTTGATGTTTAAATAAAGTTAAATAGGGAATAAATAAGAAGCCTTTTTAAGTGGCAACATCATACTATATAATACTAAATACAAAGTTAAGATGATCCTCAAAAGGAAACATAGAGGGATAGAAATCAATAATAACAACTTGAGTTAACAATATTTAATGAGTGTTATGGTTTTGGTTAGGTGTTTAACATGCCTCTCATTGTGAAACAAGGGTTTCCTTTAACTTAGATATGCTATGTATGTTTTTGTACGAAGAACTCATCTTTCCAAGTCATATATCTTGTTTGCAAGTCCCTAGAGGAATCAAGTATTCAATGATTTCTTGGGTCTATAATTTCTTGATTCGTATTACGATGACTACTTTAGGTATTGGTACAAATTTCTCCTCTTCATGAAGCTTTGGAAAATAATATAAATTTTGGATATTGTCATTGATTACCTTGTTTGAACAAGAAACGTGGAATACCATATGTACACATGGAGAAGAAGGCAACTCCAAACTGTAAGCCACTCTAACAATCCTTCACAACACCTTATAAGGACCATTGTACTTAGGTGCTAATTTATTATCCTTCTTTTGATGCTTGAGGGGAATATATTTGTATGGTTACAACCTCGTAAATACCTAATCCCCCAATCAAAAGTGCCTTTCACTGCGATGTTTATCTCTATTGTGCTTCATCATATTTTGTTCCATATCTAATTTGTCCTTAAATATTTGGAGAACATCTTGCTGGTGTTGGATGTGATTCTTGTTAGTGTTGGTGTTGGATGTGATGCTTGAATATTAGGGTTCACTCTCAAGGGTAATGTGATGGATTTAGGATAATACCAATCATAATGGAGTGGTGATCCAACTTAGTAAAGAGAGTCGCTCGTTACAATTCATTTAACAATTTATCAATGATAATAAAATGAGACTTATGTTTAATGAGATTTGATTGAGTTCTCTATTATTTTGGCACATATGCCATGGATAATTATTTTTGTAAACCATCACTACCGGTGAAGAAAAAGAACACTGGCTAGGTCAAATGATTCTATCATCATTCATTTCTTGAACCATATGCTCAATCTCACTTTCTAGGCATGGGGATATTTGTAAGGTCAGATACTAGCAGGGATTCTTCCCAATATTAGTTGAATAGCATGATCATGATCTTGAGGAAGAGGAAGAACTTCACTAATATTCATAAATACCCCAGAAATATTGTCACTAACCCTTCGAAGATCCAAGGGTTCAATGGGATTAGATGTTTGAACATTTTTTTCTTCGATGAAATACAAATTACGAGAAACCCTTTGGGAACTTCCCCTTATTTTGAGGATGGTACCCCTAGGTAAATTGTCCGGTTGAAGTTTTGGAAACCTAACATGGTGGGGTCATGGAGTGAGGCTTGCAATATTCATAAAGGTATCTATCCTATGGACTTGACCCGGGAACTCCTCCTTGTAATTCATGACAATCAACCGCTCGAGCTAACCCACCAGGCTAATGTTTGAATATATTAAGCACAATTGTGAAATTACTCCTAGATGTCCACTTTTAAACAATATGTTTATGTTTTTGGAGCTTATCACTTTATATGCTTTCCCTTGCATACCTTTGTGTTCAATTTCCTTTCCTTTGAAGAGAAATCTCATGAAAATTTCTTTAAAATTCATGGCCATTAGTCTTAATAGTTTTAACCACTGGACCCCTAAGACCATATCAACACAACCCATTTAGATTACAATCATTAGGTTATCTAATAGATAATCCCCATACTGATTCCAACTTCACCAAATAATATTTCACTTCAAGGTTTGAAATATTGACTTGAAACACCCTGGTTTATATTTTGACCAATGCCATTGATGGAGCTCAATTTGGACCTCCAAATATTTAGATATGAATTTTTTAGTAACACCATCTATTTAAACCTAGTTTGAGTACTAAACAAAACCTTAACTTATACAACCTGCAAGTCCAAAACCATGGTGAACTAGACTATGAAATATTTCTCCATTGTACTTCTCTTCTCCATGGTGAACTAGACTATGAAATATTAATAAGGTTATGCTCTTATCATTTTCACATTATAACATTTTAAAAACTAACACGACATTAAAAATATCAGTTTAAAGCTAAATTAAAAAAAAATAAACTCCTTTAGGTTAAATTTGATAACCGGATTCTAAATAAACCACATTAATCATTGTTTTGGATCTTTTCAAACTTTTCAAAATATATTCAAGTGGTAGTAGTATTGTGGTGATTTCTCAAACTTTTAAAAATATTTTTTGATTTTAAAATATTCGTTTTTATTATAAATCATTCACAATAATTAACATGCTTCACTTAGAGTTCTCAAATTCAAGACACTCTATCAAAGTAACTACTCAAACTTTTATCATTCACTCATCACCATGATATACAAAAATAATGAAATCTCGTCTAAATCCTTTGTCTTAAATACCTTGTAATAACCGCTTAATATTTAAAACCATAAATATTAAAACGTTCTCCATATTTAAGCATTACTATCATGTGGAAACTAGAGTTAGGGTTGTTTAAAGCTTTTAAACTTATTCTCCATTGGCGCCCACAGACAAAAAAAACCTGCAAATAATATATCGGTTCTCCATTTTTTGCAGTGAAAAATATATCAACCAACTATGCAATGCAAACCTGCAAATAATATATCAGTTCTCTATTTGTTCGAGTGAAAAATATATCAACCAACTATGTAATGAATATAATACTTGAGCTATCGAGATAATTGATCATTAATGATATGATACAAATATTACTTGTCAATTCACTGCAACAAAATTATCATTTTCAGTGGATACACAGATTGCAACAATATGGATTAATACCTGGGGGATACAGATAATTAATGACCTAATACAAAAATTACCTTCCCTCCCAATCACCACGACAATATTATCATTTCCGATGCTTCTAGAGACTACAAGAATATGCATAAATACATGTGCCATCCACTGCAACAATTAATTTGTGGGGATATGGAACTAATTTGCGCAGGTAACAAATTGATTTGCATAGGTAATAAGAGTATTAATAGAGTTCCATATTAATATGATATTAATTACCACAAATATTACCTGCACAATCAAATAATGAAGTGATACCCCTCTACCTATCATTCATGGCGGTGTGCAATAATGTGCAGTGATACTTTGTAGCATGATAATCAATGGAAACATGCCTTTCAACTACAGATTATGTGATTTTAACGACAAAATGGGTGAGTATTGGATTCGATAGAGGGAAAAGGGTTTTCTCCATGAGAGATTTGATCCCCTTGGGCGCTTGGTAGAGCCACCTTTAAGATGGATCTATGCTGGTGAATTAATGATGAGATGAGACTAAGGGTGATATAATATGCATGATACCACTACTTGCATGTACATATATGGAAATCCACACTTCATGTTCTCTTTATGGTATTTAAAGACAAATATCAAATTTTGTTATCTCTTTTTTATATCATTTCTATTGTTTGGGTATTCTCCAAATCTATCACAACTTTCATCCCAACTTGTAATTCCTCTAAGTTATCTTGATGATTCTTCAAAATTTATTTTATGGAAGGAATTAAAAGAAAGAAAATTATACATGTAATGCTTTATCTAATATAATGATTAATTTGAATTGTGAATTAAAGTGTAAATTACACATAAATTACTCAACAAGACCCAATATATTTTTATTTCTTTTGTACTAGGGGAATTGACAGCTAGAGGTTGGGATGGTACTCGTGTGACACGAGTTCCAGGGATGCAATCTTGCTACCACTATCCCCCTAGGTGCACCCACATGGCTTGAACCATGGCACACGAGTAAGATTGGGGATTCAAACTAGTGACCTTATGCAAGGAATTCCTTAATAGAACACCTATTCACCAATTCTTCTATGCCCCACGAGCAAGAAGAAACAATATTATTCAAGGATACATAGTATTATTTAACGATTGTTCTATTATTCCCTTTGGAACTGAGGGAAACAATCTTGCATATATTCCATAATGATGGTATTAGTTGAACGTGGTAGGATGTTAATGTTCTTACAAGCCCATCACATGTCTAACAAAAAGACATTATGATATTATGGGAACAATGGATAAGAACAATGCTATTAATATGAGAAAAATAAGCACATAGCATATGGAGTACAAGTTAGATGTAGATACACATACAATGAATGGCACTAGCACACACTCAATAATTGGAGGTGCTTGACAAGAACTAGTTAAAAAGCCTCAATTTCACACACGAGTTTAAATATCAAAATTATAATTCTTATTAATCTTGAGATGAAGGACATGATCCCTTTAGTCCATGTTGATATCTACCAATAAAAATGAAGGACATTATCCCTTTAGTCCATGTTGATATTTACCAATAAACTTTGAAGCAAAATCAATTTGGCTATTGGGATAATGAATACTCCTCCTTTACTACATTTTGGTAATGATCTACATAGATTCCATAAGTAGTCAATGCATATTTATAAGTAGACTTAGAGTAGTAAAAATAAACTCTACCATGATATAGTATTGGAAACAAAATATTTTCATTGACAAGTTACAAGGATTTTAGCATTGGGAATCATGGACATATTGGTAAATGTCGAGAAAGGATACCAACTACATAAAATTAACTATGGATTCATTAAAAAAAAATCTTATTAAATAGTGGAAAACAAATGTCGTTGGATCTTGTGTACTAAACTTCTAATGGGATATAACTCCCTATCTTATAATACAAAACATATGTTTCAAATGATTTTTTTAAAAATGTGGTTAATCAACGTCACGATATACATCCACACAAAGAACATTTACCTTCTATTCAGGAAGAATCAATATATCCTCAATGTCCATCATAACATGTCGTGAGCTATATTTGAACCTGTGTACAAAGTAACACAACTAATGCTCCCAACATCCAAATCTAAACTCTATTCAAATAAAATAATAGGGCATTTAAAGGGACCAAATGCACACCTTTAACTATGGGTGAAAATTTAAAAAATGTTGTTGAAACTCCCATAGCAAGAATAAAAAAGGAGGAATATACCAAAATTCCAAAAACTGTTGTTGAAACTCCCATAACAATAACATAAAAGGAGGAATATACCCAAAACCATAAGGAAATTGGAAAATTTATGCATAGTCGAAGGGTGATAATTATAATATCAATTATAAAATTAAGGTAAATAATGTTAATACTTCTTCCCAAGTCCAACATGTTAGCTCAACTTGTTTTTTTAATAACAAAAGAAGGTAGATTCTATATTAAAAACTAGATGAAACAACCAAATTAGGTACAATGGTTTTCAAAATACAAACCAACTCAAATCTCCATAGAGATATACCCTGTAATCGATCATCAACTTGTATCCTTGAGATTGCTACATCATTTACAAATAATGCTATACTAATGTAAACATTGTTAAACTGACCTTTGAAGAAGATAAAAAATAGGTCATGAAAAAAACTAAAGAGATGAAATCACACGATAAACCCTATGAATATCTAATATCCTCTGACTATCTAGGGGAACTCAAAATTTCAACAATGGAAGTGGCCAACTTATGCATAAATTCCTCATCCACAATCTTGGAACCTCTAGTTTGGGTATGCCCTGGATTAACTACTTGTCATAATTTCATAATCTAAATCCATAATGATTGCCAATTTTTCCATCTAAGCACCTTGAACCTAAACTTGGTCCCCCAAATCATCAAACTAGTGATCTAATAGAGAAGCATGAGTGGTTACACATAAAACAATCCAATTGAGAATTTATCCTATGTAGGGTGGATTGCAAGCCATATATGTATGTCTTCACGTCTCACATACCCTCAATTGGTTCTATCAAATTAGCTACAACCACCTCCTATGCCTTCATCTTGACTACATACATGGATCTCCAAAATTCAAACCACACAAAGATGCAACCCCACCCATGCAAGAGGTCAAAAGGGAGGGGCTCAAAACCAACCAAAGCTAACACAACCTGCCCAAAATAAACCTTCACTAGAAAATCAATAGAGAAACCAACATCAAGTCTCCATACCATAATGAAAGAACCCCCACAACCTTCATGCTAGGGAAAAAATTCCAACGATATCCCAAATGCATTGGAGGGAAATATTGAACCGCCATAATATGAATGAAGAGAGCAACTAACATCGTAACAAAGTCTCTCAAGTTTTATCACACGTGCGAGGTTAATGGATATTTAATGAATGAGCTTCGAAGTTTGAAATGGAAAAATGTGGCGTCTATGTAAGTGGGGGACTAATTACACCAAAAGTTCATAATCATAATTAAATCCTTAGGGGACCCACCAGTTGAGAAATCGTTCCCCATTTTGAACAAGAACTTATTTTCCTAAGTTGGTAGTTGTATTGGCTAGTCAATTAGGTACTGAGTTGTTAACTCTTCATATATGCACTAGGTTTTCTTCTTTTATTCCCCATAGGAGATCAACAATAATGAATTGGAGTTTCTCAATGATAAGATCGTCCAATGTAATCCTTTTTCAAACTTGCAAGATTATAAGAAGAGAGTCCCCATTGAGCAAGACGTTCTAAATTCCTAGGGAGACTATAAATTCTAGGTCCAAAAGCAAAGCATATAGTTTTGAAAGATTATTAATGCCTCTTTCGAAGCCCCACTTATAATTTAAAAAAAGTTTCCTCTTAGATTAAGAAAAATCCCACCCAGATCTACCGCCTTAGGGTTAGCTCAACTTGTTATCATTATCGTTGTTTGATATTTGATTAGATGCATGTTAGTACCCGTGCCTTGTTTAAATTTGTGTGTGTGACACACATTAGTCTATATCAATGGGTTTAGTAGGGATATTATCCATATATTTTTCCTTGGAAAACATGTTAGGACCCAATCCCTACTTATTTAGATATGTACTCTTTTTAGCCTTCTGATATACTATAATATGATGGTACCTTAAAGGACAACCTAGAATTAATTAGTTGAAGAGGGTGAATTATAAACAATAGCATCTCCATTTCATGATTTTACACATTTAAAATAGGAATTGAAATTAACAATGTAGATGCAATTTGGTTAAGTGTGATTTCTCTAAGCAGGTTTGGAGGATTGCTTTTCCCTTAGCTAGAAGACAAGGTTCTTAGCAAGGTGCATCCTTGCTAGATTTTATGAAGAATTGGTTCAAATATAGATCTCTTAAAGTACATAGGTCACACCTATCATTGCCTCATGAACCATTTGACAAACAATAAATTCCAGTGTTTTTTAAGGAGAAAGATATATGTCCAATCCAAGTTCAACACCAAATCAAATTCTTCTATGATGGAATAAAATATATGAGAAAATCCTTGAAGATGGGTAACACTTTTTTGATGAAATGTGGTGATGAAAAGTTGACATTTTACATCTTTTTTAAATTGAGTCCCACAAAACTTGGAGATACGTGAAGACAAAAAATCACATTGAACTAAAACTCGCTCCAAGAAGTGATTCAAATTTCTCATTTTCCTGCCTGCCTAGTTTTCCTTGCCGAGGTCTGTTTGTGATATTGTTTGTGGGTGATCAGTGTTCTGAAGTGGTGTCTCGAGTCCTCTCGATATCCTGAGTTCAGGTGCCTCTGGAATCCTTTTTTGCTCGATGCTCTGATGGACATGGTGTAGATATTGATTCTTGCCTCTCGTTGTCAGTCTGTCTTGGTTTGGTTTGTTGCTGCTTGAAGGTGGTTTTGATCTCTGGGGGTCTCATTTTCTTTGCAGACTTGATCTCTGAGCTTATTTTCTTCTAAGAATCTGGTGAGCTCTGCTGTGTATTATTTAGAGGTTTTTTTCTTTTCATCATATCTGTTCAGCGTGTAGCTCTTTTAGTCCTCTCTGTGGATAGCCATGGATGCCGGAGGGGATCCTCCTCTTCCTCTCACCCATGAATTGGATGCATTCAAAATTTTGGTTTCATCTTATGGAAATAGGAAAGGGGGTTCATATTCTCAGATATTTGTGAAGAAGGTTGATATTCCCTCTGTTGAGCTGCCAGCTGAAAGGATCTGTCGAACGACTCAGAATATTATTGAGCGTGGACTCATTGGACAATTCACAGGTCTCTGGCCTTCTCCTAAGGCTATCAATGTTTGGGTCGAGAGAAATTGGAGGCCCTTAGTAACTGAAGGCATCCAAAATCACTTCATTGGCAAAGGCTACTTTGGCTTTGTGTTTGATTTAGTTGAAGACCAAGATCTCATATTTCGAAATGGACCATACTTCATGGGCCCTCAGGGTATTTATATGAACAAGTGGACTCCTGATTTTGACCCCACTCAGGATGTCTCATCCGCAGTTCTTGTATGGGTAAGGCTCCCTCACTTACCTTTACTTTGCTGGAATCCAGATTCTTTGGAAACCATTGGGAACAAGCTTCGAAAATATATAGACAGGGCATAGCGGAAATATCAATTTTCATGTGGAAGAATCTGCGTTGAAGTAGACTTGGAGTTTGGCCTGCCAGAGACGATCAAGCTCACAGTAGCTGATTGGTCTTACATCCAAGAACTAGACTATGAGCAAATTCCTTTTAAGTGTCATTTCCATCATGTATATGGCCATTTTCCCCATAATTGTAAGAAGACATCAGAAGAGGATCTTGAAAAAGAAAAGGATGGCCAATGGACCCAAGTTCAGAAAGATGGAGCTTCCAATCAGGAACCTAGAACTAAAGGTAAAGATGGAAAGACTACAAAATTTTTTGTTGCTGCTGGAAAGAATCTCCCTAACCCTCCTACTGTGGAAAATGAGTCTTTCAATCATTTTGCTGCTCTCAGTATTCCTGAATCTTCTTCCCTTGAAGAGGGTGAACTGCCTCAATTGGAAGGACCAGTTGATGTACCTAAATTGAACACTGGAATATTGGAACACGCTGAAGTATCTAACTCGAAACTTCCCAGGGAAGGTGAACCCTTGAAACACTCCCCAATTGGAGCCAATGTTTCTCCTTCTTATGCCGATATAACTAGGAAGAAGCAGGCTGAAAGCTCAGGCTCTTCTGAAGATGATTCAATTGAGCAACTTTCTAAAAAGGCTGGTAGGAAGTCTCATAAGGAGGCCTGGGAAGAAGAGGCTGAGAGGATAAAAATGAAAGGTAGACATTCCACCATTGAAATGTCATTAGGAAGAAGCAAGAGGACTAGGCCCCCAAAGGGATTTATCACTCCCTCCCACCTGGGTAAGTAATGAGGATTATCTCTTGGAATTGCAGGGGATTGGGGAGTCCACTCAAAGCTGAAGCAATCAAATATTTGTTGCAGATGGTCCCTTATGAAATTCTCTTGCTTCAAGAGACTAAGATAGAGGAGTAATCTCTCCTTCTTCTCAGTAAAACAAATTGGAAATTGAATGCTGGCAGAGCTATTAGCTCGAGAGGCACCTCTGGGGGCTTAACTACTCTTTGGTGTGATGGAAATTTTCAGTTAAAAAGATGGTTTGCCACTCAGCATTGGATCTTTACAGACCTCTACCATATCTCTAGTAAGATCTCTTTTCCCTCTTTAACCTTTATGTCCCAGTCAACTACAATGAAAAAAAATAATGCTGGAAATCGCTGTCTGAGTTTTTAGAGGTTAATTCTTCTTCAAATATAGTAGTAGCTGGAGATCTTAATATATCCTTGGCCCCAAGTGAAAAAATTGGTGGGATTTGTGGAAAGGACCAATTTCATGACACGATGGAGGAGCTGATACTTTCCTGTGAACTGAATGATATAAAACCCAAGTCTGGTCTTTTCATGTGGATAAACAATAGAGTGGGTACAACAAACATTGCTGCCTGCCTCGACCAATTCCTAGTTCACAGCTCTCTGTTGGATGGGAAATCCATAATTTCTTCAAAAAATTACCCAAACTCTCGTTTGATCATCACCCTATCTCACTGCTTTTTGAAAAAGAAGTAAACCTTGGACCAATACCGTTTCGTTTCAGTCTACTCTGGGTTGAGACAGATGGTTTTTTTTCTACTGTGTCTTAAGCTTGGTCCCAATATATTGATGGATCGCTCAGTTACGTTTGGGAATATAAGCTAAAAAGAACTAAATATGCTCTGAAATCTTGGGTTAAAACACCTTTGAGTACTCCTATTACCAATAGGAAAGATAGAGTATTTGAGTTATCAACGATTCAACTAGGAATGGAAGACAATGAAATCACAAAATCTCAGTTAGATCTGGAAAAGTTTTCCCAACTTAAAACCATTCAATGTTTTCGACATGAAGAGGAATTCCTCAGGCTGAAGTCTCGTAGCCTTTGGTTGCAGGCAGGTGACAAAAACACTGCCTTCTTCCATCGCTAATGCATGGCCAGACTGTCTCGGAACCACATCTCGAAAATTTCTATTGGTGAGGGGGACACCATTAAAGGTCAAGCTCTGCTAAAACAAGCTACAAGTAAACACTTCCAGCTTTTGTTTCAGGATGATGGCCTCGCTGATTGTGAAGTTTTTGCTAAATTTTTGGACAATGTACCTTCTCTCATCATCCCTGAAGATAACCAAGTCTTAATGAAACCCTTCACTGAGCAGGATATTTTGGATGTCATCTGGGAAATGGAGCCAGATAAATCTCCTAGGCTGGATGGATTTTCTTTCCACTTTTACAGAGTTTGTTGGAACATAATTAAGTCAGATCTGATCCATACGATGACAACCTTCCAAAAAAAAGCTAAAGTTGGCGGGTGTACAAACTCTACATTCCTTGCTTTGATTCTTAAGGAAGTTAATCCTTCTTCTTTTGACAGGTTCCGTCCTATTTCATTGTGTAATGCTTCTTACAAGATACTAGCCAAAATTCTCGCCAACAAATTCAAGATTTTGTTAGGTACGTTGATCTCTTCACTTTAGGGGGGCTTTGTAAAAGGCAGGCATTTAGTTGATAATGCTATCCAAGTCCAAGAATCCCTCCATTCAAGCTTCCAATGGAAAGAGAAAGGAATGTTAATTAAGTTGGACATGAAAAATGCATTTGATTGTGTTAAACTCCCCTTCCTCTATGAAGTCCTTCTTTCCTTTGGTTTTAGCTCTGATTTTTTGAATTTGATCAAAGCTTGTACACACAAGCTTTGGATTGCACCTCTAGTCAATGGCAGACCATCATAATTTTTCCAAACCACTAGAGGTCTTTGCCAAGGATGCCTAATGTCACCTTTTCTTTACATCTTGATGGCATAAACTCTTAGTAGAAAAATCTCAGTTGAAAAGGAAACTGGATTCATATCGGGAATCAAGTTTGCTAGGGGAGTGGACCTAATAAACCATGCTCTCTTCACAGATGATTCTCTTCTTCTAGATGGGGCATCATTGAATATTGCCAAGGCCTTTAAGGATATTCTTCAAATTTTCTGCCTTATTTCAGGAGCCTTGATCAATAATAATAAAAGTGCAGTCTATGGCTGGAATGTAGATCTTCTTGCTATTCTTCGAATAGCAAATTTCTTGGGATTCCTTGGTTTTGTCAAGTGGGAGAAGATAAAGTATTTGTGGCTGCCTTTAAATCTTGGCCCAACTCCTCCTTCTCTCTGGCTCGAAGTGCTTTCTAAGATGAAAGCTAAAATTGTTTCTTGGGGTGGTCAGTGGTTAACTAAGGAGAGAAAATTGATTTTGATCAAGTCAGTTCTTTCTTCTATTCTATCTTTCAATCCTCCTTGTTGCTCGCCCCCAAGTCTATCTCAGCTTAGATTTCTAAAATTTTGCGAGATTTTCTCTGGAACGATGTCAATGGAAGTCAGAATAAAATGCATTTGGAAAGCTGGGAAATCCTTAAAAATCCTATTTTTGAAGGTGGTTTACAGATTCGTGACCCTGGTCTGGCTAACCTGGAAATGGGTGGTAAACTTATTTGGTAGCTCTATGTAGAGAAAAATCATCCTGTCAGTAAGATCTTCAGGATGAAATATCTCAAGGCCCGAGTCTCTTTGAGAAATATAACATCGTTTAATACGCCCACATGAACAACTATCTGGAATTCTTGTAGAAAAGGTATTGACAGCTTTAATCAATGACTCTATATAATCCCTGGCAATGGGATGAAGATCCTTATCTGGGAGGATAAAATATTAGGAAACCCTGCTCTTTCCTCTGTCATTTTGTTAGCAGAGATAATGGACTGGTCAATTAACAAAGGCTTGCCCTGTTTGGCTGATATCTGCTCTTGGGACAACGTTGGAAATTGGGTGGATTGGTCTTTCCTCGACCTTCCTGACAGTCTTAGTTCCTAATTTTTTTTTATGCTCTCCTCTCTTTTCGGTCTTGCTCCAGTCCTGTTCTCCTTTAAAGACAATTGGGGCTGGGGAATCAATGGCTCGTACTCAGCAACAAAAGGTTACTTTGAAATTCAAGATTCTCACTCTTCTATACTCTCCTCAGTGATCCATAAATCAGTCTGGACATCACATTGCCTTCCCAAGGTAATTTTTTTTCATGGCTTCTTCTACATAACAAAGTTCTTACTGGTGATAATATGCTAAAACATGGCTTTTATGGCCCATTTAGATGCAGTTTTTGCAACTCTTAATTTGAATCGGCTGACCACTTGTTTATCGACTGTAAATTTTCTAAAAAGGTGTGGGATTTGGTGCTCCACGACACTTGCTTCTCTGTCCCTATCCAATTCTTTGTAATTGATTTATACCTCTCCTGGAATGATTAGTGTCCTTAGAAATTGGGTATCTATGCTGTCTGACATTTGATCTGGCACTCGATTCCCAAGCTCATATGGTGGAAATTGTGGATTTCCAGAAATAACTGTATATTCAATCACAAGCCTCTGATTTAGCAGTAAGTGGCTTTTAAAATAAAATTGCTAATCGCTGAATCAGCTGGCAACTTGATGGATTCTACTCCTCCGCCTTCTGCGTTTTCAACGTGGTTGGGCATTAGCACTCTTGGGCTGAGAAAATCAGTTTGTTCCAAACTTGTCAGTGCTTTTCCCTGGTACTTTCGTGGAACTATTGACGAATTAAAAAGATTATGGATGAGTTCTTCTGCAACGGTAATTTTTTTCGATGGAGCATCCAAGGGGAATCCTGGGATCTCAGGTGTCGGGGGTTTGGTTATTTCTCCAGATAGATTGTCTGAATTCAGTTTTAGTTGGGTTCTTGGTACCATGTCAAACAATTAGGCTGAAAGCTACAATCTTCTCATGGCGAGCCAGATTGCCAAGGATAAAGGATACAAGTCAATTCAAATCTTTGGCGATTTTGAGATGTTGATTAAAACACTAAATTCAGTTGATTGCTTGAATAATTCTGCTTTGAATAGATCTTTGTAGATAATTCTAAATACATTGAATGAATTCGACAAGGTTGCCTCTTTCCACATCCTTCGGGTTCTTAATAATTTTGCAGATGCCCTAGCTAAAAAAGCTTGCCTGCTGTCTCAAGGGCTTCTTAGCATCAACGGAGAACCCAAATATCTTCATCCAATTCCTTAATTGTGTTTCTTTAAGTTGTAATTTGTATTTTTGGGAGTCTTACTCCTTCTTTGTATGAAATTGTATAGTCTATGGCCCTTCTGGCCTACTCCTTTTGGATTTTATAACTTGGTTGATTGGCATTTGTTAAGTCAGATCGTTGTTTATTTTTTCTCATGAAAATAAATAAAAATATATCCATTTTGGTTAAAAAAAATTTGAGTCCCACAAAACTCATGTAAACCTCGTGAATTTTCATGTGCGGTTAAAAACAATTTGTAGGGAAATGTATTGTCAAACGATATATTTTTTAAAATATTAACATAATTTAATTTGTGCAATTTGCATTTAATTAAATGTTTGTCCTTACAAATTTCTGGAAAAGTTAACAAGTGACTTTTGTTCTCGTCAACTAATTTATTGCTTAATGTATACTTTTCAAAAACAAAATATACCAGTATAATCTACATAGAGCATAGTAGATCCCACTTATTTATTTATTGGAAAATTACCTTTTTATTATAATTTTTGAAGCTCTCCAATTAATATTTGTATCACATTTTATACAAGTTTGTGTCCCCATCAACTTTTCTCCAACTATTTACATATATTGAAAAACCAAAATGCCTTTTTTTGAAGAGGAAACATCCATGGGTATCCCACATATATTTTTATAATATTTTGGTTTTATTTATTTATTTTTTATGTTACTGATTTTTCTATTAGCAACTTTGAAACATTGGAAAATAAAATTTTAGTATAAGTTTTAAAAGAAAGTAAATAAAAAATATAATATGAAATTGGAAGTGTAAAAACGATATGCTATTGGATAAAGAATTCATCGACGATCCAATGGCCTTAATCCCAGCATCTAAAATAAATGAGATGAAAATTTCACCACTAAAATTTTCAACTATATAAAAACCATCAAAATTTTCAACTATATAAAATCTTATAGCAAAAATATTGAATGAAGATTTTCGAATACCTTAATGGAGGGTTAATTAAATCCTCCATGAAGCGTTTTATGGGTTGCAAAAGTAGAATGGTAGAGTTATTACCAATGTTTATCACTTATAACTTAAATATGCAAGTTGAATTTTAGGAATTTTTGATCCATGTTTATTTAAACATAAATTAAACTAAGTAGTTTTTTCTAAGCAATGTGAAAAATACGGATTATAAAGATGTATAACAAGATGGCCGTGACAATAATATTATCATGACGTGTCTTCATATGTTTACAAGGATAAACCACACCTTCTTAACGAAATGCCATACATTATACACTTTAATGTGTTCCGTACTTGTTTTTTATTATAACCAAAGCGATTAGTTTTTTTTATTGCTAAAGAATTGATTGGGCCTTCACCCAATTACATATGATCCAAAAATCCAAAAACCAGTTTCTCAAATTCAAAAGTCTATTTCCCAAATTAAGGAATGTAATTCATCATACAAGGACCATCATTTAAGCTTAGCATTCCTAGAGGAAGTAGGTAGGCTTGATTTGCTTTAAAATCTGCCAGCTTATTCAAATCACGAAGAATGTGATAAGAGGTAACTGAACCACAATCTATCAAAATGAAATGCAGCCTTTGCATGGTCACATTCAAGCTGATATTGTTGAACTTAGTATCAAAATTTAAAACTTTTATGATGATTTTAGAGTCTCCAAATATTTGAATGTTATTATGTCTTGCTGCCTTTGCAAGTTGACAGGATTTTAGAAGTGCATATAATTATGCTTAGTTGTTTGTAAGATGTCCTACAACCCATCTGAAGCTTGTTTCTAACATTCCGCATGGATAGAAGATCAATCCCCCCTACTCCAACTTTCCCCAGATTTCCTTTTGATGCTCCATCGAAGAAGATTGAAACTTTATTTTTCATTTGCCACCATTCTGAAAATTCCTTTTTTGAAATTCTAATATGCCAGATTGGTTTAATAACAGGCTTGCACAGTCCCAATTGAACTTTATCCTCTTTAACCAATCCTAGCCATTTATACTCGGCTTCTAATTTAATTTCATCAATTTGAGGATTTCCAACTAGTTCCAAAAGAAATGCCTTGGCTTTTAAAGCTACCATTTCAGGTTTCAAAAATTTGTTGTTAAATATCAAATCATTTCTTACCAGCCATATTTTCCACCATATGAATTTTGGCATGGCTTTCTGAATTTGTCTCCATTCTTGATTGATTGAGAGAGAACCATGATACCTTGACTACCAGTTTTTAAAAAGAATTACAGGGTCAGAATTTAAAGAATAAGATAACCCACGCATGAATTGAGCCCAGACATTTTGAGCAAAAACACAACCTACAAAGATATGTGCTGAATTCTCGACAGCTTGAAGACAGAAACATCATCTGTAAGGACCCAAGAAACCTCTTTTTATCAAATTCTCTCTGGTTAAAACTTTCTGGTGCATAATAGTCCATGTAAAAAAAATTACTTTTGGAATGCTGGGAGAATTCCAATCCAATGTCCAGCAAGCTGCGTCCAGTGTGCCAGAGGAGGCCAGCAAATATATCTGCGTTGAAGTCTGTAAGGCTTTGTATCCAATGGCAGCCGAATATACTCCATCTGGACCCCATCCCCATGTGTCTTTACAGGAGAGGTGAATGGGAGCCATACCAACCAATTTCTCCATCAATGAAGTCTGCTGTGTAAGAATAATATGTTCATGCTCTGGTAATTTGGGGAATGACCACGCATCCCAATTTCCATTGCAGTCCCAAGAAATGATATCGGATAGTTTTTAAATTCCTTTATTTACTAACCAAATTTGAATCTCATTGAAATATGCATCAAAATTTAAAGGAACGTTTCCAGCTATTTTATCCTCCCACAGATAAGTCTTTCTACCATTACCTGGAATTCGGTAGAGATGCTTAGTAAAAAAATCAAGACAAATTCTGCACAAATTCCAAATTAGAGAACCATTTGGAGTATTGGCCAATTGAAGATTTCTTAGAGTACCTCTGTGAAGATATTTTTTCTAGAATATTTGACTCACAAGATGATTTTTATTAGAAAACAACTGCTAGAGCAATTTTCCTCCCATAGATAGATTAGACAGTCCCGGATCTCTGATTTGCAGACCACCTTCAAGAACATGTCTTTTTACATTTTCCTAGTTAACCAGATGCATACGATTCTGATTTTTTTTCCCACCTCTCTAGAGAAAATATTTGAGCATCTTGGATATCTGATCTATGATTGATTTTGGAGCCAGAAGAAGTGAAGATTGGTAAATAGGAAGGACCGAGATAATTGAATTTATCAAAATGAGCTTCCCTGCCTTCGTAAGACAAAGGCCACCTCATGAAACAATCTTAGCTTTTATCTTTCCAATGATTTCTAACAAGATGGAAGGATTGTTTTTCCCCAGGGTTATTGGAAGACCCAAGTATTTAACCTTGTCCCAAGAAGCAAATCCTTCAAAACCCAAAATCTATGAAATATTTGACACTGTTCATTGATCTACATTCCAGAAATAAATGACACTCTTACGGAAGTTAATAAGTTCCCCTGAAATTATACAGAAGTGATTCATAATGTCTGAAAAAGCTCTTGCCAAATTTAAAGAAACCCTTCCCAAAAGCAGAGTATCATCCACAAAGAGGGCATGGTTAATAGCTTCTACTCCAACTGTTGAAGTTATGCCCGGAATGATCCCTTCATTTTTCCCTACTGTTAACTTTCTACTTAAAGAATCATCCATAAGAATGTACAAAAACGATGAAAGAGGGAAGCCTTGACAAAGACCCCGGGTTGCTTGAAAGAAATTTGTAGGTCTGCCATTTACTAATGGCGCTATCCAAGTTTTATCAATACATGCTTTTATCAAGTTTATAAAGGCTGGGATAAATCCAAAAGAATGAAGAACTGAGTAAAGATAGGAAAGCTTTACCCTGTCAAATGCATTTGCCATGTCGATTTTGATTAGCATACCCTTCTCCTTCCTTTGAAAGATGGAATGCAAGGCTTTTTTGTACTTGAATAACATTGTCCAAAATATGCCTCCCCTTTACAAACCCACCTTAAAGAGGTGAAATCAACTTTCCAAGCAGAGGTTTGAGCTCGTTAGCTAAGAGTTTAGAGAATATTTTATAAGAGGCATTACAAAGGGATATAGGACTGAATCGATCAAAAGAAGAAGGATTGACTTCTTTTGGAATTAGAGCAAGGAATGTGGAATTTGTGCATCCACCAATTTTGGATTTAAATTGGAATGCTTTTATCATCTGGAGAAGATCTACCCTGATTACTTTCCATCACACTTGATAAAAATGAAAGGAAAATCCATCAGGGCCTGGGGCTTTATCTGACTCCATAGCCCATATAACATCATAATTTATTGCTCCAAAAAAGGCTTCCTTAACTCAACATTTTCTTCCTTGTTGACCAAACAAGGAATGTTGGACAAGAAATCAGAGGTTAGAACAGAATCATAGGAGCCATCTTCCTAAAAAGGTTCTGGAAATGAGCTTCAACCACTTTTTTTATTTGAGAAATTCCTTTAACAGATTCACCAGATAGAGAGGTTATTTTCGAAATGTGATTTTGGGATATTCTGTCTCTGCACTGCTTGTGGAAAAAAGAGGTGTTCTTATCTCCAGTTTTCAACCAAGTACTCCTACACTTCAGCCTCCAATATTATTCTTCTCACCTAAATGCTCGAAAGGAGTTGAACTAAGCTCTTTTCTCTTTTTGCAATAAAGCAGGGGTGATTTATGATTCTTCCATTTCTAATTGCATCTCCTCCAATTTCTCCAGGGACTCTTTCCTTTCATCGATTGGGATTTTTTAGAGAGTTTAACCCAGGTCTTCAATGCTGCTTTTGTATTTTTGAGCTTCCTTTCTCATACATAGTTCGATGATCCTACAACTGGAATTTACCATGCCATGGATACAGTAGTCATAAAAGTTAAAACCATCTTGATCTTTCCACAATGGGATGAAACGAAAGGAGATTGGACCCAAATCTTCTTCATCTTCAATTTACAGTTTGATCAGCTTATGATCTGAAGTAAGCTTGGCCAATATGATGGAAGAAATTATTTTTTTCCCCATAAAAAATGAACTCTGAATTAGAAACCGATCCAGTCTGGAAGAGATGTTTGCTGATCCAGATCGATTATTTGTCCAAGTGAATCTTCCTTTTTTTGGTTTAAAATCCATCAAATTCCATGTTAGAATGATATTTTCCACCGAATGAAGCATTGGATCTCTCCCACTAACGCCTCCTTTTTTCTCTTTAACCTACAGAATGATATTTAAATCTACAACCACGATTATATTGGAGAAATAATTAATAGAAAGAAAGTCTGACAGAGAAGTCCAACACTCCTTTTTTTCCTGGTAGTTGACTGGAACGTAAAGGTTAAAAAGAGCAATAGAATTCTTACTTGGAAAATGACATATCCAATGCTGCATTGCATGAGATTTGACCAATGAGCCTTATATTCTCTGCCAACAGGGTAGCAATTCCACCAGCAGAACCTTTGGCACTCACTGCTATCCCCACATTCATTTTCCAGTTCTTATTGCTTAAGGAGAGGAGACAATCTTCTTCAATTTTGGTCTCTTGGAGCAGAAGAACATATGGAGAAGCCATTCTTGAGAGGTCTTTTACAGCTACCACCTTTGATGAATTTCTGAGCCCTCTACAATTCCAAGAGACGATGTTCATTATTTATTATTGACAGAAGGAGGAGGGCCTCTTTTTGAAGGTCTAGCTAGCCTTGGTGGTCCTTGCAATTGACATTCGATTGTAACTTGGCTTCCTTGCATCTTCATTCATTCTGCTTCTTCCTCACTAACTTGCTTAAGAGGTTTGCATCCTTTTTTTGAGGACCTCTCAAGAGAGTCTTCATCAGATGAACTGGTATTATCCATTGGTTTCTTTTTTTTTGCCATTTTCGCATATGTGGGAGAGTGACCATCAACAGGAGAACCCTGAATTGACACAGATAAATATTTATTTTCTTCTCGAATCTAAACTTGTGATTGGGGTAGTTCTCCCTCTTCGAGAGCTGAAAGCACTTGTTCTTCAGGAATAATAAGTACTTCAAAGTTGTTTTGGGTTGTTATTTCCTTCACTGCTGCTACATTTTCCTTTGTTTTGGGATTACTCCCCTCGCCCAATTTTGCTTTTTTCCCCTTTGAATTATTGCCCTAGTTTGTTGGATTAACTTTTTGGACTTGTGTCCATTGTTCTCCCTTGCCTTTGAATGCTTCTTCCTCGGATTTATTCTTGCGTGATCTGGCAAAGTGACCATATCCATGACAATGTCTACACTTAAAAGGCAATTGCTCATAATCAAGCTCTTCCACATGAGACCAACCTGCTACTGTCAACTTAATCGCCTCAGGAAGTCCTACCTCTAGGTCTTCTTCGACACAAATTCGAGCACAAGTATATTGTTCTCTTCTTTCAGCCCTGTCAATGTACTTTCCCAAAGTGTTTCCTATAGCTTAAAGAGACTCTAAATTCCAACAAGGAAGAGGAAGATGCGACAACCTGACCCATACAGGAACAACAGAATGGACATCTTGATTTAGATCAAAGTCTGGATTCCACTTATTCAGATAAATCCCTTAAGGGACCATGAAATTTGTTTCGTTTCGAAAGATTAAATCTCCGTCTTCGGAACTTTCAAAGAGAAAAACATAGCATCCTTTGCCAATTAGATTGCTTTGAATGCCTGCTGAGATTAGGGGTTTCCAATTTCTTTGAACCCACCCGTCAATAGCCTTGGGAGAGGGCCAAAGACTAGTAACCTGGATTATCAGACCTCGGTCTGTAATATTCATGGTTGTACGACATGGTTGTTCCGCAGGGAGATCCACCGAGGGAATATTGTCAAGTTTCTTGACAAAATATTGTTGAATCTGAGAGTGTTTCCTTTTGCCACTTGCTGCAACCAGACTCCTAAAAGTAGAGATTTCAGGTGGAGGGGAGGAGCCCCCTCCGACATCCATGACAGAAGCACACAGAGCTACATGCAAAGAAATAGAAGCTCAAGAACTGTCAACCAATCTCAACGTGGTCCAACAAAGCACAAGAACCTCCTCCGAGAACAACTTAAAAAGACTGTTCCAAAACAAGGATCAACCACAACAAATTGAAACCAACACCACTAGACTGCAGAAGACCTTGCTCCAGAAACCAAAGGAGAGAGCTCCAAGATTGCTGGAGACAGATCTAAATGCTGCCTGCAAAGAAATAGAAGTTCAAGTACTGTCAACCAAACTTCCAACTAAGCACAAAACTAGGAAATCTTGAAACAAGCACCACCAGACTTCAAATTCAACCCTGCTCTAGAAGGAGAGAGCTCCAAGAATGAAGCAGACAAATCAAGGCGTCTAGATCGAGCCTCTGAAGCACCTGAGCCCAAGTTGGACGAGAGCCGAGCCACCAGACCTACAAAAAATTTGAAAGGTTTCTTGGAGTGAAAAAAATTCTTAAGTCCTGTGTGTTTTGTGTCACTTTAGTTTACTCTCTTCCCTACTTGTATTTAACATAATTGACTTTATTTATATTAATATAATATAATATATTTTTGTTTATTAATATCCATTAGTAATAAATTTGGTTAAATATTAACCAAATAAACATATCACATTTTACTATGTGAGGTTTTATTATGTAATTGCTTAATTATATGATAGTCTATCAATCTTGTGTGTTTCAAATAACTCTTATGGTTTATGCAATCTTTCATTTGTTATTATTAAGGGAGAAACGTAATCTCTTAAATGGTTTAGAATTGATTCATTGTCAAATTTTGGATTTTTTCAATGAAATTTTTCGTTTGTTATTGTTAAGGGAGTGTTATTGTTAAAAGGATTCATTTAGTATCAAATTTTGGATTGATAGAATCACACGTCATAATCTACTTAATTGATATTTTTTAATATAAACTGACATAAATAAAAAGATTAATAAGATTTAAACTAAGATTCATAATTTAAAGTTGGATTACCTTTTGATATTGTATTAACACATAATAAACATCCTCAAAACCTATGCTTGCACATACTCACAAGGGATCGCTTAGTGAAAATGCTGAAAACACATGCATTTATTAACTTGTAAAATGATCCCTATTATATATTTTAACACATACTTATTATTTTTCTCTAGTCTATTACTTGTAAATTTACTTGTAAGTATTAATACTCTTTTGTTAAATGTTTAGCAATTAAGCTTTTAAAATCCTCTAATGTATACCAAAATATATATTAAAAAAAATAAACATCTCCTATATGCACTCACATGCACTCACATGGTATTTCCTAGATTTATAAGGTGACTCATCTACGCATGCTCATATTTATACAAATTCACATGGTATTTTCTAGATTTCTAAGGTGACCCATTCCCACATGCTAACCCATTCTCACATGCTCATATTTATACAAATTCATAGATCCCTTCTTAGGAAAAATTAACTAATTGCATTGGGAGGTGAAACTTACAACACAATGTGAGGAAGATTGTAAGGAGTGAGGGCACATAATATTAATATTGATGTCTTGTTGGTTTTACAAATGATTTTATTTATTTATTATAAATAAATTTATAATAACCAAATTGGATCTATATTGACCTCGAATTATAAGTATGGGGATGAATCAAAGTGAGAATCAAGTAAGAATCTTTTATTTATTTTTGCATTACTAATACTCTTATTTATTTTTGCATTACTAATACAACTTGTACCTCAAGAGATTTTATTCTTCTTAAGTCTTGATATATTTTGGGTTAAGCTAGACGTAGGATAGTATTTAATAGTTGAGTAAACAACAATAGGTACATAGAGATAATGATCTCAAAGCGATAAGTAATAAATTTAATAAGTGAGTAGAGGTTAGTAAGTGCAAGGGCATTAAGGTTTCAATACCTTTTACTTGTGGATATGGATATGGGGTGAGTAGATCCTTAATTCGGAGTATTGTGTTTATATATACATCTAATAGACAATGCAATTTAAAGATAGTGAATATTGTTAGTCTAACTTATTATATAAACACATTGCACATCTTAATCACAATTGATCCATTGATCCCTTCAGTGGATTTTTATTGTGATTACATGATAAAAAATGTATATGGGAGTTTAAGTTGATTTAGGATAGATTTTAGGCTAAATAATTAGAAAATTTCTTTGTCAATTGTTCCATAATGATTATTTAACATTATATCTTTACTTATATATTGTCTGATTATTTAACATTATATCTTTACTTATATATTGTCTTGGATTTACTTTATAAAATTTAAAAATTAAAATGTACATAAGGTTTATTTCACGTCTCTTTATGTTATAAGCTTTCATGGATATTATAATGAGAGATGATACATATTTAAGATGATTTGTTTTTTCATTGCATTGAATCCACAAATTGTATGTGTGTTGATTATATACAAAATACTATTGACATAGGGATAGGTAAAGTTGGTCTCTAATCTTAAAACTTTAAATTTAAACTTAAAAAAGACTTTAAATACATTCCTAAATTTTAAAATATTCAATTACATTGAAGGGTTTATTTAAGGAGTGACACATTTCAAAATATTTCATAGTGTGAAACTTGTTGATCAAAACCACTTGTATACATGTTAGTTATCTAGTCTCCTTTCACGTGTCCTTTTTAGAGCATCGATCAACACAACCAAGATCTTTGATGATATTTTAATTCATTTATTTATAAATACTATAACAATTTATCAGATCACTAAGGTTCTTTTCTAATATGAATCCACCATAAATTATAATCACATGTTGTGCACATAAGTGAAATGCATTCCAATTTATTAACATTTGTCTTCAAGTTTTATTCATATTATATGGTTTTATAATGCATTTAAGTATGATTTTAATTGTAATTCATACTAAACAAGTGTGAGAATGTATATAGTAATTGTCGATTAAAATGCAATTGATTTAAGTCTAATGATATTTGCACATGATTATCATTAAGGATAAAATAATCAAAAGTTCATATAAAGTATTAAGTCCAAAATACTCATCATAAATTCTAGAAAATAATCATAAAGTCCATATATAAATTAAAAAAAGAAGTTCATAGATACATAACATTCATATATAGTACAAATAAAAAAACTGGTCTATAAACACTAGCCCCACTAGCCCAATGACTACAACTACTGTCATGATCACCCACACTAATCCTTATCACTTGTGACCATTGCCATCACCATCATCACTTTCACTATGGCCCCCATCACCATGTGACTATTTCCATTGCCACTGTCACCTACGCCATCCCCCTATCACTCACAAGAGCATCAACATTCATATGACCCATAAAAATATAATTTAGTGTCACATATTGCAACTTCAATTTACAATAAAGTTAGATAACTTTTACTAACAAAATTTATTAGTTGACAATATTATCAAATTTTAATTGGATGGAATAAGTTACCTTTGTGGAGTTGACACTAAATTGTGTGTATCATGATGTGGGTTTGTGTAGATGGAATTTGAGTCCATGCACCCACCTTAGGCATGCTCTAGTGAATATGAATGCCCATGTCAATGCCCCAAGAACATGAAATCAAATGATTATTAAAAAACATGATTATTAATAAAAAAGTAATGAACATTTCAATATGGAACTATATACACCTATTTGTATCCATTCATGCATGTGCATGTAATATCCTATGATCTTCGATGGATTTTCATCATGCTATGGAACTCCTGCATTCTACTCTTGTTCCCACATCACTGCATCATCAACAATCCTTATACCTAGACCTTTGTGTGATGGCATTAAATGTAAACACTTAAATTAGTAAATACATACTATGATCATTTCTTAAAAAATCGATGCATTTAACTTGAATTTGCTTAAATACAGGTACATATTGTACCTCATTTATTCAACCTTGGACTATATGTTGAGATTTAGGTTTAAATACATGCCCACACTCAAGTGAGGGTAGGCCATGACAACAACCTTTATTCTATGCATATGGACATAGACATCCGAAGAAAACAATTGCAAATATAATAGCACAAACATGATTTATATCAATTGAAACTTTTATGATTTTATCATACATTGAATGGGTCTCTTCTATCTATCACATGTGTATGAGAGCCCAATTGTTCACTATTGTAAAACTCATCTAGTAATGTAGACATCTGCATGTTATGACAACATAATAATATTTCTTAATGCGTTTATTCCACATGTATCAAGATTATCAATTGCTGGCTAATAAGGATAATAGAAGTATACTACAATGTACAAAACTATACCTCACCTCCAAGAGTTGCCATGTATCTTCCATACAACTAAAACGATGCATCTCATGCATTAATAGCATACTACAATAACTTCTTAGGCCATAGAAATGCAAGTGTCTCTACTAAATAAAGGCATATAATGCAAAAGATAAGAACACAGATATGGAGCATAAACGATATATTATTGATTTTTATCAAATACTTAAGATGGCGTTGTACATATCTCTATCAGGTTTCGTTATGCAAGTTAGGAAACATTCACAACTAATTTCTTAATTAACTA
Source organism: Pseudotsuga menziesii (assembly GCA_001517045.1). Classification (NCBI taxonomy): domain Eukaryota; kingdom Viridiplantae; phylum Streptophyta; class Pinopsida; order Pinales; family Pinaceae; genus Pseudotsuga; species Pseudotsuga menziesii. The sequence continues at coordinate 511,996 of LPNX010331687.1, forward strand.
CAAATATATTTACATGTCATTTATGACTTGACTTATATTAATGTCATTTATAACTTATGAAATTATTGCATAGTACATACTTAGGAAATAAACATTACAATATCTAACACCCCCTCTAAATGTTTATTTAGTTTGGACTTCCAACATATCTCAAAAATTTTCAAACTTGTCCTTGCTAATTGTTTTGGTGAAGATATCTGCCACTTGATCCCAGGACCTGTAGTGGGGATTTGGACCTTGATCTCCTCTCAACTTGTTGTATATCATATGTCTTGACATCTTTAAGATTTTGATAAAACCATTTTTTCCTTTTCTAAGGCTAACTTCTGTCTTTCTAAGATCGATTTCCATCTTGTCCTCCCAATTCCAACCTACTTTTTCTCCTCCTTCTTTGTTGGTCTCTTCTCTTTGATGTTGCCTATATGTAGTAGGAGTTTTTAGTTTAAGTTCATCATTGTCACTCTACAAAACTACACCTTTCCATTCGGATGTATGAACATGTGGAGGCCTTTCATAAAAAATGACATCTCTACTTATAACAACATTTCTATTTACTAGATCATAAAAATTGTATGCATTGGGTTCAGTGATATACCCAATAAATATGCACTTCTTAGCTTCCAACTTATGTCTATCTGTATCAAGAACATGTGCATAGGAAAAACAACAAAAAACTGTGAAATTTATTACCTCTATTTTTCTACCTAACCAAGCTTCACAAGGAGTCTTACAACAAACTTCCTTTGTCGGATTGCAATTTAATAAAAAAATTGTTTTCTGAGTTGCTTCAGCCCAAAAATGATCATTGAGATTATTCCCTTTCAACATGCACCTAGCCATCTCCATAATGGATCAATTTTTCCTCTTTGCTACACCATTTTGTTGTGGGGTTTTGACAACATAGGTATGTATCTGAATACCATTATGATAGAAAAATAATGAAATCTATTGGATTCATACTCACCTCCTCGATCACTTCTCAACACCTTAATTCTTTGACCACTTTCATTTTGAACCATAGCCTTGAATTGGTTAAAGATTGCAAAAACATCAGATTTGGACTTAAAAAAATGTACCCATATCTTTCTTGAAAAATCATCAATAATGTGCATCTTCTCTCAAAGATTTAGTTCTCATTGGTCCACAAACATCACTATGAATTAATTCCAATACCTAAATTTCTATGGTTTTGCTATTGTCAAACTTGAAATGATGTTTCTTTCCTTCTATACATGCTTCACAAACACCTTTATCTTCCTCAATATTATGCAAACCATTCACTAAGTAATGATTATGAATCAACTTCAAATATAAATAATTAATATGACCATACCGTTCAAGCCAGAATCGAAGCTCAGAAGTAGAACATATTAAAAAGGCTTGTTTTTGCTTGAGAATACCATCCGAAACATGTACATATAATTACAACACAATCCTTGGGTCATGAGTTTTTGGTCAATATATTTAATCAAACACTATTTCTTATATAAAAACAACAACATAATTTTTGTCAGTAATTTTACTAACATAATGCAAGTTGGCCTTTAATCCTGGAACATACAAGACATTTTAAATAGTTTTGATGGAATCTACTGAAACCCTCATAGGTACTTCACCTCTTCCTTGTACCTCATGAATGTTATCATCACCAAGAATAATAATCTCAATATATCACAAGGAGCAAGTTTGGAAAAACACTTATTGTTTACCAGTCATATGTTTGGTATTCCTCTAATCAATATACCAAACATATTAAGAAGGAAATATATCAGTATGAGAGGCCATAAATAAATAATCATTGTCAGGTTCATTCTATTGAACCATGGTATTACTCTCTAAAAAATGACTATGATGTCTTCCCCCTCTACTTCTATTATTTTCAGCTTCATGTCTTTGCTTAAGATAACACTCTACTTCATTATGATTGTTCTTACTACAATAGTTGCAGTGCTTAGAACTTTGAAAAGTATCTGTTTGATTTGAACTTTGAAAAGTACTTGTTTGATTTGAATATTTTTTCTTCCAATTGGGATGCCAACTATGTCCTCCTCTACGACCTTGGCCTCTTCCTCTATGCCTTCCTATAAAATGCCTATTTGGTTATGCAAAGTCATTTTTCTTAAATATTTGTTCTTATTATAGAAGCAACCCACATTTTCTTTAAATCTAGGGGTTTCATTTTAGGAAGAGATGCAAAATGATGTAACAAAATTTTGACACTTATTAGACAAGCTGTTAAGTAACATAGTGATGAACTCCTTATCTTTATTACTTGAATCAATAACACATAACTCATTTTAAAGTTCTTGCAACTTCTTAATATGATCTATAATAGAATATGAACTGTTCATTTTTAAACTAGTCAACTTATTTCTCAATAACAAAATTTGAAGATCATTGGAGATCTCATATAAAATTTTTAGCTAATGTTTTAATACTGCGAATATGAGGCCAAATATCATTTTCCAAAGAAAACATGACAAAAGTAATACATTTTTATTTTTCTTATTGTAATCATTGGACATGAGTTTTGTTAGGATTATTAATCCTCCCTTGTCCAAATTGGTCATATGTCTAAATCAAGATTCATGTCAAAATCGGGAGTCCATCCAGTCTATTTTTAGTCATTAGCACCATTGGGTCCACTTGGCCTAATTGGGGCACATGTTTCAGTTATCGTAAGTGTGGGGAACACTAATTGAGGCCTACTGCCACTGATTGCACTTGATTGCATCAGTTTAGGAGCCTCCTAGACCAATCCCTACAATTTAGGAGCCACTGGGAGTGCCGAAACCAACCAAGGCCAGTTCAGTTCAGTTGATGACTAGTCAAGCTAAGTTAGGAGTCAGTTACATTAAGTTCTAGTCCTCTACATTCAGTTAGCGCTAGGTTTACATGGTTGCACTCAGGAGGGGCGCATTTCTCACCTGCCACAGTAAGTTATCCTTAATTAACACTAGATGTAACACTTGAGTTGTGTTTTAGAACTCCGATGAACGCCGATTGTGGTTTAGACAAGGTCAGTCAACTATTGAGTCCTCCGATAGTGATTTAGACAAGGTCTTAGTTACCTACAGTCAATTAGACTCTATCAATTCGAATTTCCTCATGTGGATTTGAATTGCTTATGGATATTAAAGCCATTGTACTTCATTGTAATAATTATCTGATTACTTTTTGATTAATGAAAGCATTCATAGTTGCAAGCCATTTTTGCACTGTTTCATTCTTCAATTGCTGAGTAAATTGTGTGATATATTTTGTGAGTTGTGTGTTTGTCCACAGATCTATGTGCTCAATTTAATATGGTATCAGAGCCTCGGTGGACAAGGCACTTCTCCTCCTCATATCTCTAGCTAGATCATTTTTTTTGAGCAAAATTGCTCCTTCCAGTACTGCACTAGAAGCAGAGAATTTACCACTTAATATCCCAAGTTAGGAAATTGTTGATCAAGCTTGCTTGATCAACTATGCTGGGTGTGAAGGGAATTCCAAAAGTGCAGACTGTCGACCTTACTTTGTATGTTTGATTGTGTGACAAGTTATCAGCTTTTCTTACAGCATTCGCTACAAGCAGCCCTTTCTTCTCACTGCATTCGCTACAGCAGCTCAGTCCTTCTTACTGCATTCAAAATGGCTCATCCAGTAGAGCCTCTCACTCCCTTCAGCTATCACCAGTGGAAGGAAGACATGGTGGTAATGCTCTGCACCAAGCAACTCTTCAGACTCATAGAAGAAACAGAGGCAGCGCCGGCTTTAGATAATGACAAATAAAAGTACTTGAACAGGCTTGATGAAGCCCATGGACACTTGCTCTCCTCAGTCTCTAGAGATCTTCGATTCCACATCCAAGGATTGAAGACTCGCAAGGAGGTTTGGGACAAGCTTGCCTCCCTATTTGATAAGCAGGATGAGATGAGGATCCATCAACTATAAAATGATCCGATAACTCTTAATCCATCCAACTTAGAATCACTGAATGAATTCTTCATAAAGTTCAAGAACCTGATATATCAGTTGAAGCAATGCAAAGTGGAGAAGGATGAAGATCAGCTCATCCTTGCCATTCTCACAAAGCTCAATGTAGACTACTCAGTCTTTGTATCCACCTTCCAAACAGTAAGGCTCACTACTCCAAATTGGAAGATGCCCACTCTTAATGCCTTCATCCAATCTATTATTTCTAAGAATGATAAATTGATCCAAATGGGGATCATTCGATCTTCCAAAGATCTAGCTCTAGATGCAAGAGAAGATAAGGTAGCAGATGACAAAGGGAAGCAAAGAGATGAGTCTCTTGTGAAGAAAGAGCAGTCAAAAGAGCCTTCAGGTTCGAAGAGAAGCAAGAAGAATGGAAAAGGCAAGGTCCTTTGCTCTTACTGTGGAAGGGGCTTTCATTCAGAAAGCTCCTATATGAGAAGACAACCTTATGAAATGGCTCTTGTTTTGAAGAAACATAACATTTATGTACCTGCTAGCGCAAGGAAGGATGGCTTTGAAGAAGAAGATGAAGAATACCAAAGGAAAGGCCATGCACTGAAGGTTTGCTACACATCAACACATGTCTTCCTCATTGATTCTGGAGCTTCCAACCATATGGCTACATCCAGAGAATCATTCTCTTCTTTTCAGTCCTTTGATGGTCCTAGTATTAATATGGGAAATAACAGTAAAGTCAAAACAAAAGGGAAGGGCTCCATCAAGCTTGAACATGGAAGGTTCAAATATGTGCTATTTGTTCCCTCCCTAGCTTCAAACATGTTATTTGTCTATCAGATGACCCATACTGGATCTCCAAAGTGAGTGATCTTTGGTCCTGACTCAGTGGAGATCACAGATATCTCTACTAGGAGCATCATAGTGAAGGGTGCTGAAAATCATGTGTCAAAAGCATACGAGTTCTCACATTTCATGCCTCCTTCAGAACCAGTGCACTCTCAGCAGCCACTTGCAAGGGAAGGTAAAATCATTGCATCTACTTCTTTTATAGCTTCTACTAGTATTGCAGATCCCTATTTATCAGTTTATGAGATTGAGATTCAAGGTGACTCAGATCTAGATTCAGTCCCTACTTCCAAACTGGAAGCTAGGAAGATGACTGGAAACTCACCTGACACTCAAAAAGGAAAGACCCTTGTGCTATGCCATGCAATCTTACCTCCTTCAGAGAGATGCAATAGACTCCCTATAAGATGCTATATGGAAAGGGCTGAGTCTCACTGCATTCAAAAGAATGGATATGATCATACACCTCTTCATCCAGCAAGAGACAAAGGTTACATTCCTCCTTCCTTCCATCATCATTTTTGGAGAAGAAGGAGAATTCTACATACCAGGCCCTAGAATACCTGTGCACAACACACCATGCATGCTGCTTCGCTACCTCATAGAGATGAAGATTGCAGCAACATATTTTCAAGTTTCTCAAACTTGAGACCTGATTCTATCTGCTTATATAGAGGGGGGGCTTTTTTCCCATGTGGTTTTTGCCCCAACTCCTTGTATTAAGCAGCTACTTTATTTTACTTGATGTAATGGGTGACCTATGGTCCTAGTTACCAGGTCCCACAGATTGTCCAAGTTAGCATTGAGGGGGGGTGTTAGGATTATTAATTCTCCCTTGTCCAATTTGGTCATATGTCTAAATCAGGAGTCATGTCTAAATCGGGAGTCCATCCAGTCTATTTTTAGTCATTAGCACCATTGGGTCCACTTGTCCTAATTGGGGCACATGTTTCAATTACTAAAGTGTGGGGAACACTAATTGAGGCCTACTGCCACTGATTGCAGTTGATTGCATCAGTTTAGGTGTCTCCTAGATCAATCCCTACAATTTAGAAGCCACTGGGAGTGTCGAAACCAACCAAGGTCAGTTCAGTTCAGTTGATGACTAGTCAAGCTAAGTTAGGAGTCAGTTACATTAAGTTCTAGTCCTCTACATTCAGTTAGCACTAGGTTTACATTTCTCACCTACCACAGTCAGTTAGCCTTAGTTAACACTGAATGTAACACTTGAGTTGTGTTTTAGAACTTCGATGAACTCCAATTATGGTTTAGACAAGGTCAGTTAACTATTGAGTCCTCCTATAGTGATTTAGACAAGGTCTTAGTTACCTACAGTCAAGTAGAGTCTATCAATTCGAATTTCCTCATGTGGATTCGAATTGCTTATGGCTATGAAAGCCATTCTACTTCATTGTAATAATTATCTGATTATTTTTGATTAATAGAAGGATTCACAACTGCAAGCCATTTTTTCACTGTTTCATTATTCAATTGCTGAGTAAATTGTGTGATCTATTTTGTGAGTTGTGTGTTTGTCCACAGATCGATGTGCTTAATTTAATAGGTTTGGTTTTGGAGTTTCCCATGTCAGGATTTCCAAAGATCATGTAGAGATAATTCTTTCCATTTAACTTATGGGATTCGAGCATCATAAATAACCATTTATTATAAATACATAGTACTATTTGAATTCTTCTTATGACTTTCATAACCAAAAACCTTAATATCTTCTTAAACCAATAAACTAATAATTCTAAGCCAAGAACGAGATCAGATTCAAAAGATGCAGAAGCTGAGTAATATCTACTAAAGACTCAGTTCCTTCATACAATGTATTGGGGCCGTTGAGGTTTCAATCACCGGCGAGGCCGAAGTTTACTTTCAATATCTTGGGAAACCCAATATATATGAACTAGAACCGTATTTATAGACTTTGATTTACTGAATCAAATATGCTTGTTCGTCTTCGAGGGGCGAAGATCATGACAAGTGCAAACTCACATAGAAAACTTCAACCAATAAGCTTTTGATCCCAGTTGGATGCATTGAGCACAGAGGGAGAGCATACACTTTTGGCTTTACAGGATCTTTACACTTGAGATCACTACTTTTGATCCTAGCTGATCGCTCAAGACGCAGAGGGAGAGAATACATAGTGCTCGACACATAGACAAATTGTAAATGTAGAGAAATATTATAAACATGACGACCCATAATGTGATGCCTAAATGAGAGTAGGGGAATCCTTTTATACAACTCTAACTGGTAAACTGGTGATCTAAAACCCACAACTATAGGTGGAAAAGAAATTATTCGTATCATATGGCAGTGGACCAAATCACATCTTTTGTCAGATAATTCATCCGAGCCATGTCAAGGATTCCAAGAAAAAAAATAGGGACCTTGTTGCAGCTGCAACTATTTCCCCAAATTTTTTTATTTTAGGGCCCCCTCTTTCATTTTTTTTCTTCAAATTGGCCTAGGAGTATTTTATTATTCCCAAAGTTGCCCTGAGTTCATAATTTTCTTTTAAAAACTTGGTCTTTTTCACTTTTCTGTATCGGATGATTAGTTAACTATGTTTTCGATATCGGAAGCATAGTGGACTCTCCTTCCGACGTTGCAGAAATAGAATCATCTAGCTTGCCAAGGGCCTTTGGAATCCCTCGCCAATACATTAGAGTTAGTCCTGCTTTATCCTCGGTTTTTGTTTGCCAAAGTTCCGGCTCCATAGTACTAGACTTTTCCGATGAACTGTTTTTCCTTCACCTCTTCATTTCTGATATCTGATTTATTTTTCCCGTTGTCAAGTTGATTGACTGGAGCAAGCCGGAGTTATAATGCTTATCTTGCCCAACGTTGTGGAGGACTAGTCCTGAAGAGAGCCGAAAGCCTTACCTTCCCTTTACCGATTCTGAAGAACATAATGTTGCCAAGCTTTGATACCCATTGCCAAAGTAAAGCCCGCAATGGTAGAACAATCCATAGCCGACGTTGCGGAGGGTTATCAGCTTCTGGTTCCGAGGGTAGTAATTAGTGGTTTTGATGTTCGAGAATAGAAAGTAATGCTAGGTTTGTATTGTTTTTCACGCCCGCTATTGCGGATAACCTCCAGCCTTTTTTGCCGATAGTTTTATTATTTGTCCGTCGATGGTTTCCCGGTAATATGTATATATATATATGTCACCATATGATTTATTATTTGCCTTGTGACTTATCATATTACGCTATCAAAACCGTCCATAGTCATGCGCACGCAGCTGTCATGACCTTGTTCGCTCTGCTCTGCATCCGTGGAGTTTTCATCTCGTCCAGTCATTCGCATTGCTATTGACAGGTAGGTTTACCCGTAGCCTTGTTACTTTGGGTATTGTTGGTTGATTTTGAACCATTAGTGCATTGGAGTTTAGGTTTCCGCAGGTTAGGTTTTCCGCATAGGGGGTTAGGATTTTTTACCTTCTTATGGTGGTCTTATGGATATTATACATCATTGAGGGGATTAGCCGGTTGTTTGAGTTCTCATTTCATGGGAGTTTGGGCCTGTCTGCCATCGAAGCGTTATGCATGCGCCTGCGTTTCTTGCACAAGTTGTTAGGGCATGGTGCAGATAGGCGTTTCGCCGTCTGCACCACCCTATTCTTGGTCTTTTCATGATTGGCCGGGGGTTAAGAGGCCATTTTTCTTTCAGTGACAGTTTCTCATGGGATTTAGGAGGGTGCTCAGTTGATTAGGGGTTTTTCAAAGTAGTTTTCGCGCAGGGTTTTAGGACGTTCAATAGAGTGGTATTTAAGTTTGAGATTTATTGTTGAGTGTTAGCAGTGGAATAAGTTTGGTGAAATGCCTGTATGAATTGAAGGATAATTTCTAGACCTAGGTTTCGAGATAGTGAAGCTTAAGTGGATTTAGGAAGTAACATTATTATAGGGTTTTCTTGTAAATCATTCATTCATTAAGACTGTGTTTAACCCAATTTAACAGCATGCATGTCGAAGAGTTGAATAGATCTGTATATTTTCTTGTTTATTGCTATAGCACTTGCTAGAGTTAGTTAGCCTAAAAACATGTTGTTTGACTGTTATAGGTTGATTGCTATAACAACAACATGCCAAAGAGATAGAAGAAGAAATCTCAGGTGGCTGAAGAGGAGCCTGAGGTAGAAAAAAAACCAAGGTAGAGTTCATCTATGAAGACACCAAATCCACCACTCGAGTTGAACCAGATTACAAATAGGGAGAAATCTTCAGAATGATCTCAAACTAGAATGTACCTAATGATGGGTTTGAAGAACTGACAATTTATGCTAACATTGAAAAGTAAGCTTTGATGAAAGTGGCTACTAGGCCCGAATTGTTTCCCTGCTCAGAAGTAATAGGTTGGATTTTTCCCAGGGCAGATGTGACGAAAATGATCTTAGAAAACACTGCAAAGCAAGGCTATGCTGCATACATCCCTGCCTATGTGTCTATGTCATACCATCTACCCTCACCATAGGTGTATCTAACGAAAAATTGGCTAAAGGAGGCAGGTTTGGACCTGGTAGAGATAGTAAAGAGGATGATGATCCCAAGGAAGAATTTTAGAACCAGACCTTCAGGAGAATATGATACCTCAACTCTTCGAGCTCCTTATAGATTTATTGCTTTGATGCTTAACATGATTTTTGGTCGAGCAAATGGAAAAAGTTTCAAGATAGGTTGGATACCGGTTATCTTTTTCGTTGCTACACAAGGAACTATCTTCAACTGGGGCAGTATAGTGTCGAACAGTATTTCAACATGTATAAGTGCAACCTTGGGAGGAGTATCTCATAAGAAATCTGAATTCTATATGAGTTCTATTCTAATTGATTGCATATTATGCACTCAGGCTTTCCCTGCTTTAAAGTGCAATTGGGAGAAGGACAAAACCCTAGTATACATAGCTTATAAATTGTTTTGGGCACATAAGTATTACAATTATTATAGGGAGATTTGTGAGCATTTCATTATGCACCTATATACCCTGATTTTCCTAACAGAATGTAATTGCATGTCCAAAGAAGCATTTAAGGTCACATAAGAGTTTAGGGATTGTTATTTAATAGAGGATGGATTGTATGTGAGGATGTATGGTGGCTCCAGAGTTCCTTCTCTGCTCCCAAAATATGCTACAGATTATGTACTCCACAAGGAGGCCATCAGGAAGTTGTACATTGATAGAGTAGGACATTTTTTGTTTGAACATAAGAAGACAGTGTACACTATAGTACCTTTCTTCATTGGAAGCTATAATTTTTCAAGGGTAAAGCAGGCAGTAGAGTTTGTTAAAGAACTAGAATATTTTTGCTTCGGAGAAATGAATTTTCATATAAATGATTCCCATAACAAAGTAGCTGATTACTGCAAAGAAGCTGGAATCCATTTTGAGTACACTGACTTCTAGGACAAAGATGAGGAGACATTCCGTAATGCAAAGAACATAACAACCCTCAAGAAAAGGTTCAAGCAAAAGATAACAACTGTGGGTGGAAAAGACAAGACTTTAGAAAAATCTAAGAAGCTAGAAGAAGAAGAGGCCAAGAAAAGAGAAGAAGATGCTAGCAGATTGGTACAGGAAGCAGAAAATTGGTTAAGAATTGAAGAATAAGAAAAGAAACGAGCTGCTGAAGAAGCAGCTAGGAAGGAAGAAGAAGAAAGGAAAAGAAAAGAAGAAGCTGAGATAAAGAAGAAACAGGCAGAAAGTGAGGGCTTCAGGTTAATAGAATTCTAGAAGGAGAAGTAGTCCATAGAGCAAGTTGATGTACAAGAAGTACAAAATCCTACAGATCAAGAACAAGGATAGTCCGATCTTGATCCCTTAGAGCCCGCTGTCCCTTTTGGCAGTATGTTAGGAGAAGTTTCAATTTCTGAATTTGATTTGATTCCTTTCATGCCCACCGAAGGGGAGGAAGTACCTGATTTTAATACTATATTCTATGACAAAGAGAATAAAATGATTGTCAAGAGGACCGAGAAAAAGGTAGATACTGGAGGAAAGCCAGGGAAGATGGTGATAGACAAGACAGTAGTACATGGTACTCATAAATATCCATGGTTGATAGCAAGAGCTGGGGTAGCTTTAACCTTAGAAATCGAAGACAACATGGACAAGATCATGACTGATCTGGAGAATTCACGGAAGAATGTACCTCAGCTGAAGGAAACATTAAAAGAGGAAAGGGATGAAAGCCAAAAGCTAAAGAGAAAATATGAAGACATGATAGGTGAAGTCAAGGTTTCAAGGACATAATGCCAAACTTTGCCAGCAGATAAGGATGCTTTAGAAATATCTGCAGAAAATACAAAGAAGAATTCTCAAGTTACCTTGGCAGAGTTACAAAAGCTACAACTAAAGGATTAGATTTTAAAGACTGAAAAGGATAATCTTCAGTTATCATGTGGAAATTTAAATGAAGAAAAGAGCAAGTTGGAGAGAAAGGTTACTGAGCTGGAAATAGAGAATGCTATTGCATAAGAGAAGGAGAAGTAATATCAGATGCAGATAGCAACCTTAGAAGAACAGAAAAATTCATTGACTGCATCACTAAAGAGTGGTATGTAACAGAAAGTTGACATCCGACCCTTAAAGGAGCATGTTCTGATTCTTAGGAAAATGATCCATCAAATACAAATACAAATAGAAGATGAAAGATGAATTTTTTTGCAGATAGACATCAGGCTGGAAAAGATTGTAAATACCACTTCATATTTCCTGGATAGGATTCATGATATATTGGAAATTCTAAAGGGAAGAATGGTTTGGGTAGAAACCAATACAGAATCTCCCGCAGACCTAGCCATTAAAGATCAACAAACACTAAAGCAAGAATATGAGTTAATGGAATTCGCCAGTAATGTCGTAGAGGAATTTAAAAAGAAAGTAAAGAAGACAAAGACTGCTTGTGCCGAATTTTGCAAGAGAGTGGTCTTCACATATAATTGGTGTCAAACTTCTGTTGAGAAAATATTGGAAGTGCTACCTGAACATGAGCTGTTTCTAAAGCATTTACAGGACAGATACAAAGGAGATGAACAAGAAATACAGCAGGTCAAGGACTTGGATGAATGGATATTGAAAAATGCAGTAGCACATGCTGCCGTGAGCATGCACTTATTAGAGGACCAGCTGCACCTGATTCCTGCTAGAATAGAGGGTGTGAAGACCCAAGCTGCCAAGTATGAAATTAACATTCGATTCCTTGAGCCTTCTGGGTTTGAAAGCATAGCAACAAATGCTAATGCATGGAAAGAGTTCACCAATGAGCAAGCTGGGCCTTCCTCATAAAATGTTTTGGAAATATTGATTAAAAATATAATATATTGTATTAATTTTGTGCAAAATGCTACAGGACAAATTTTTGGAAAATAAAGGTTAGGGAATTTCAAGAGGCAATGAGGGGCAGCCCAAGAGTTTTTGCTTTTTGTATAAATATAGGAGAGTTTTAGATAGAAAGGACCTTTTTACCAGACTATCTTGAGGAAGTATTGTAAGAAGAACTAATTCATTTTACAATAAAGAGTTATATGTTTCTGTTGGAGAAAGTTTTGTGGATTTTCAAATGTTTGCTATGGGATGTTTGGATATGAACTATTTCTTTTTTAGCTTGTTTCCATGAACTGTGAGATCGTTCTAACCTATTGAATTCTTTCATGTTATGAATGCGCTCCTATTTATTTTGTGAAATTTCCACATTGAGTAATGAATGTTTTAATTAACAATAAGCTATCTTGTTGTTTATCTTTTTAGTGATATTCATGTGTTCAAAAACATTAACAGCTATCTGTGATTTTCTTTATGCATGCAATACAATACATTACTCACCATTAATTATAGTTTTGCTCCCTAGGGATAGGTTAGTGAGTCGTAATTAGTTTCTTTCTATTTGTGATGTAGAAGCAAGAGGGGTAAGACGAGTGGTAAGAACCTGTGCATCACATTGTGATCCTCCTCGATATCTCTATCATCTGCATTTAGTTAGGCACTTGCACATCATATTTAAATATTAAAAAACCAAAAAATATACACGGTGGACCAGGCCGTAACCGGTAAATCACTTTAACCATTACTTGACGTATGGTAGTCGGACCGTAAACCAAACGGATTCCTCATACCAAACAATAGCGAGCTAATTGGGAACGTTTATTGGGGAGAATCCCTACTGTTGTTACGTGTGATTTTCCAGGCTCCAACTGTTTTGGTGCTAGAAGGAGGGCCACCAGTGCATGGCTGGTCGAGGAAGCTCGCTTTCTCAAAATTACTCCACCAGTGACAGTTCTGAAAATAGTTTGCTTCACAAACCCACTCTTGAAGAAAAAGAAAAAGGGTATCTTTATCCCATTGATAACAAAGTGGTTGATGATTTAAGGAGAATTACCAGGGCATATACAAAAAATATTGGAGGATTACCTATTATCTCTGTCCTACCTAGAAGAGAGTATCAGAAGAAAGATTGCCCTCAATTGGAAGATTCAGTGTTTGTAGAAGATCTTGAAGAATTGGTAGAAGAAGCCTTACAAGAAGTTGACCAACCTTTAGATTAATTGGGTCTAGATTCCCCTTACTGTTCACCTTTCCAGACCCCTGTTTAGTCCCAACCGCATACCCCACTCAGAATTATAGCTAATGTAAATGCAAATCAGCCACCTCCACAACCTGCTTGGAGGGCTAGGTTTCCTTTAAATGTGACACCTCCCTTGCATGATTTACCTCAGCATTTTGACAATATGTTACCCAAGTTTGAACCAAGAGAAGGAATTCTGGTAGATGATCATTTACAGAGTTTTTACTTGGCTGTAGAGGGACTACGAGTTGGAGAGCATGAAGATGTGGTCTGTAGATTTTTTCTGCACACCCTGAAAGGAAAATCAACCTCATGGTATTTTTCCCTACCTGCAAGTTCAATCACAGATTGGAATACTTTTGAGAGACTGTTTAGAAGCAAATATGCAGTCCAGAAAACTCATGCAACTTTAATGAAAGGGTTATGTGCTCTAAAGAAGGAAAGGAAGGAAAGAGTGCATAATTTCACTTAAAGGTTTGATGCTTACCTAAATAATTTCACTGCAGTTGACAAACCATATGAAAATGCCCTAATTGGATACTATACCTCAGCTCTCGGGCCTGATCTAGCCATGTTTTCCAAGAGATCGGTTAGACCTACATTAGCAGAAACCTATGAAGAAGATGAGAAGGTAGAGGCAGAGATGCAGAGTATAGAAAATTACCCTGTGTAGTTAGAAGAGAAGACTTTTGGAAACAAGAAACCTTTATTGCTGACTAAGCCTAAGAATGAGCGATCACATGATTTCGAAGGCATGGTGAAGATGATGCATAAATTATCCAAGAGGGTGATAGATTTAGAAAAGGAAAAAGAGGCTCATAAACCATATCAGCCCTATTATAAAAAAAGGGAAGACAACAGTCAACTTAAACCTCCTCCACACAGTTCTTCAGCAATGAATTTAACCGATGTAGGCATGGACAATTTTCGTACCTTTCATCAGCAGCCTCATTCTGAGAAGAATTTCCCACAATGGATAAATTATATGACATTAGTAATGAATCAATTGTTGGACTCCAAATTGACAGAAATTGGTGAGGAGAAAGAAAAAGATCATGAACTGACAGAAAAACAAGAGGAATATACCTTAGTTTTATGGGACTGTGTTTCGATGTTTAATATGGAAGATGAAGACTTTCCAGTGCAAGAAGAAACACCAGAAGCTAATGTAACAACAAGAAGTCAGAATCCGTTAAAAGAAGATAATTCAATACTTCCAAAGATTAAGAAACTTCAAGAAAACATGAAGAAGGTACAGAATAACACTTCGACTGTTAAAATACCTGAACTTGTCATTTCAAGTTAGGATCCTAAGAAAGTCAACACACCTATAAAGCCTACTGAAATTAAAACTGACAATCTCAAGAAGAATCTCAAAGAACATGATATGGGATAAGATATTGTGGAAGACATTAAAAAGGATAAAGCTAATATCTCATTGTTTGAAATGTGTAATTTACCTCAGCAAAAGGAGAAGCTTTTAAAAGCACTTGAGACACTAGAGGAGGAGCCTCCCACTGAAAACCAACCCGAGGAAGAGATTGGTGAGGCAAGTTTAGGTGGGAAATCTAGGTATAAAACTCCAGCATTTCTCCTCACCTTTGAAATTTTCAACTATAATGTGCATAACTATTTAGTGGACTTAGGAGCATCAGTAAATGTTATGCCACTTTCAGTCTGCAAGAAAATCAATGGTTAACCTAAACCATCCACTTGGAAAGTTCTCCAATTAGACAGAACAGTAGTAAAAGTAATAGGAGAAATGGAGGATGTTCTGATTCATTTATCCGTAGATGAGAGGGTATGTCAGTACATGGACATTGTAGTAGCAGACATACTAGATGCTTATGGTCTGGTTTTGAGTCGAGACTGGTCAGCAAGGGTGGAAGGATATTTTGCATTGGATTGGTCACATTTGTGGTTTCATTTTAAAGGAAGTACAAATCAGATAAAAGTGTTAAGAGAGCCTCAAATGAAATATAATGTCACTCAGTTAGAAGGAAAAAATGAACCAGTAAACTCTGTGTTGGGAAACTATTTCATTTAATTGGAACGGGGAAATTACCAAGCTGAAGAAGCCAACAATATACCTGATATCCAGCCCGATCTCCTTTGATTTTCATGGGCTGATGAGATTGACTGTAACATAGTATATTTAGTTTCAGATGTAGTTCGTAATTCAAATTTAGTAGAAGTAAGAAGTTTTTGGATTCTTTATTTCGATAGTTCTAAAACATTGGAGGGATCAGGGGCTGGCTGTGTCCTGATTGATCTAGAAGAAAAAAACATTTTCTTTCATGTAGATTAGAATTCAAATGCACGAATAACATAGCCAAGTACGAAGCGCTAGTTCAGGGACTTAAAAAAACAATAGAATTGAAAGTAAAAAATTTGAAAGTATATGGAGATTCTGAAATTGTTGTTAAGCAAATTTGGAACAAAATACATTGCATTTCACCACATTTGAAAGCTTACCAAAATGAATTTTGGGATTTGCTGATAAATTTTCAGGCATTCAATATTATGTCAATTCCTAGATTAAAGAATGCAGCAGCTGATTTACTAGCTACCTCATCTGCAAGATTAGTACCTTCAAATAATAGATGCTCTATTGAATTACTTTTCAGGCCTTTTGTTCCAGATATGATCACAAATCTACAGGTTTTTGACAATGATCAACAAATTTTGGGGTGTTTGATGAATGATGATACTTTCAAAGGCGCAATAATAGATGATGAAGAACATCAAGTAGAATTAAAGTTCGGGAACTTTATTCCTAAAGGAGTTAGGACCTTGGAACGGATGTTTGATTTAGATAACAAATTCAGAAAGCCATCGAATGTCAAGACTCATAGCTCGTCTTTACAATTCAAGCTGATAAATTTAGGGACTAAAGCTGAACCCAAATATGTAAATTTGGGGAAGTGTTGTTCTCCAGGAGAAAGGAGTAAGTTCATTAGTTTATACAAGCAATACAAGGATGTGTTTGCTTGGACCTATGAAGATCTAAAAACTTATGACACAAAGATCATACAACATGTTATCCCAATCAAAGTTGGAATCAAGCCTTACCAACAGCCTTTGAGAAAGATGCATCCTAAGTTGGAACCTTTAATTCAAAGTGAGGTAAAAAAGTTGCTGGATGCTAAAATCATATTTAAAGTCAGACATTTGGAATGGGTTTCTAATTTGGTACTAGTACGGAAAAAGTCCGGAGAAATCAGACTTTGTGTAGATTTCAAAAATCTAAATCATGCATCAGATAAAGATAATTATCTGGTCCCACCCATGGAACAAATACTATAGATGGTTTTAGGTTCTGAATTGTTTTTGTTATTAGATGTATTCTCTGGTTATAATCAAGTATTAGTAGCTGAAGAAGACAGGCTTAAAACCACTTTCAGAACTAAGTGGGGAACTTTTGCGTATAGGAGGATGCCCTTTGGACTTATCAATGCTGGAGCTACATTCCAGAGGGCCATGGATATAGCTTTCCACGGTCTGGGTGACTGTAGTGTTGTGGTTTATCTAGATGATGTTACGATATTTTTGAAAAAGAGAGAAGAGCATGCATTTCATTTGAGACAGATTTTCAAGAGTTGCTGGAAATATGGTATTTCACTAAATCCCAAGAAATGTGTGTTTGCAGCCACAGAAGGAAAGCTACTGGGTCATGTCATTTCTAAGAAAGGGATCTCCATAGACCTAGAGAGGATTAGAGCCATAGAACAGATCCCTTTACCCCATAATAAAAAAGGTATGTAATCTTTTATGGGGACAATCAACTTCGTGCGAAGGTTTGTACTAGAATTTGCTCAAATCGTCAAACCTTTGCAGCAAATGGTTAAACAGAGTGTGCAGTTCAAATGGACTGATTTGGAGAAGAATGCATTCAGTAAGATAAAAACATCTGTTGCTCATGCACCATCACTCAAAATTCCAAATTTTGAAAAGGATTTTATTCTGTACACTTTTGCATCTGACGATTCATTAGAAGCTATGCTTACACATAAATAAGATGGGGGATATGAGTACCCCATATCATTTATGATCACTGGTCTGCAAGGGGCTGAATTGAATTATCCAGCAGTTGACAAACAAGATTATGCAATTTTTAAAGAGGTAAAACAATTCAGGACATATATACTTAAGAATTGCACCAAAGTAATAGTTCCACACCCAGCCGTATGATCTCTTTTTGTAAAAAAGGAATTAGGAGAAAGAAGAGGCAACTGGGTGACTGCTTTACAAGAATACGATCTTGAGTTCAAACCAACAGCCATAGTTAAAGGACAAGGACTGTGTAAACTAATGGCCAAAGGTCAAAACAATGAAGAAAGAAGCTGGGATAATGAAGCTGAACTACATATGGTGGGTGTATGTCCTCTGTTTACAACTGCAGACTCCTGGTACTGGGACCTAGTCCATTGCCTCCAAGAAGGGTATTTGCCAGAGCATTGGAGTCCCAAGCAAAGAAGAGCATTACATTTGAAATCAGCTTTATATCAGAACATTAATGGAGTGCTGTTAAGAAAGAACTATGATGGAGTCTTTCTCGGGTGCTTACAATAAGAATATGCAAAGAAGGCCGTAGCAGAATTGCATGATAGACCTACAGGAGGTCACTTTTCGGGGGACACAACAGCAATAAGATTCTTAGAGCTGGATATTACTGGCCTACATTGTTTAAGGAAGCTCATGTTCATGTTAGAAAATGTGATGCTTGTCAGAGATGTGTTGGAAGACAAGCTAAAGAAGCAGGACCATTAAAACTAGTAATTATATTAGAACCATTTGAACAATGGGGAATTGATATTATTGGAGAAATAAACCCAAATTCCTCCTTGTAGCACAAGTATATTCTAACAGCAACTGATTACTTCACCAGATGGTCCGAGGCTATTCCATTATGAAAAGTAAACAAAGATGCAATTATGGATTTCTTACAAAACCACATTATGACCAGGTTTGGAGTTCCAATTTCCCTGGTTTTTGATAATGCTACTTACTTTTATTCTATTAGATTAACTGCATTTGCTAATTAAAGAGGAATTAAGTTGCATTATTCTATAAATTATTACCCACAAGGAAATGGTTTGGTGGAATCCACAAACAAAAATCTGATTAGAATTCTGAAGAAAATAGTGATAGAAAATCAAAGGAGCTGGCATTTAGCGTTACCTAATGCTCTTTGGGCTGATAGAGTCACACCCAAGAATTCCTTAGGTGTGTCACCATACACTCTTGTTTATGGAAAAGAAGTTGTCCTCCCTCCTAATATTCTATTGCCATCTTCCATAATAGCCCAAGTGTCTAGGGGTTCTGATAATGAAATTCTACAAATCCGAATCTATAATCTGTTGAAGTAAGAAGAGTCTAGGTCCAAATATCGGGAAAGCTTTAAGCATCAACAAGAAGTAGTGAAGCGTTGGTTTAACAAGCACAAAGCTAGGAACAAAGAGTTCAAAGTAGGAGATCTAGTTCTTAAGTGGGATCACCCACACGATGAAAAGGGAAAGCACACCAAGTTTCAACAGTTATGGGTAGGCCCTTTTCAAATTGCATCAAGGCTAGGCCCCTCGACTTACAAGTTGTAAGACTTATAAGGGTGGGAAGAGAACTTACCAGTAAATGGTTTAGTTCTCAAGCCTTATTTTTCTTGATCATTTTTTATTTTGTTTTCTTGTACATAAATAAACGTTTGGTTTGTTGCTTACTTTAGAGTATTTTTAGTTGTTCGCTTTATTTTCTTAGAGTTTGATTTATTGTAATTTTTGTTTTGCTTATGATCAATAAAACAACACGACTTTTGGTTGCATGGAGTTCATCAGGATTCTGGGTTAACTGAAATCTTTGACTACAAGACTGGCTACTTTTGATTCATATAATATTGGAAATAATTTCTTCAAGTTTAGCAGATTTTCTAAATGGTTATGAACACATTGAAGTCCTGCTTAATCCTTTTGAAATAAATTAGGATAAAAAGGGTCCAGAATACTATTTTGAGGCTCCATTCATCTCACATTAAAAACTGTCCTAGGGGGTAACAACAAAATACCCATGGAAAGGAAGCAAGGTAAACAGTGTATTATATTTAAATAATCCCATGCCATGAATTGAAAGCCAAAAGGTTAATAAGAGTTACAATCTCCTAGAAAAACAATATGTATCAAAGCACGTACTGAACCACATCAGGATGTATAAGATTGCCAAAATTATTCTCCGTCCGTGAGCTGAAATTAAAAATATCTCTCACACAAAAGGACACCATGGATAGAGGAGCCTGAATTAAAATTCAGAAAGAAGGAAAACAAGAGGACTCAAAAGGGGACAAAAGTCGACAAGCACAAAAAGTGCCAAATGGCATGGGAATGAGGAACAAACGAATATATCTGCTTACCATATGTTACGATCCTATGGTGTCTAAGTTTGAAACTTCTTAAAGACAGAGGTAAAACGAAAATCATACTTTTGGCCTCGAAAGAGATATCCAAACTTTGAAATCCTGGTTCCCCCTTTTCCTTAACTTGGAATATAATCAAGGATTAAAGTGAATAAATCTTGCATTTGGGAATTCATATATCTTGAAGAAATCTAGTAAAGTGGTACCATCATAGCAGTCTGTTGATCAAAGAGTAAATTGTTCAGAGATTTGTGTTCACCAGGTAGTTGCCAATTGTTGCAGCTGCAACTATTCCCCCAAATTGTTTTATTTTATCCCCCCCCCTTTTATTTGTTTTTCTTCAAATTGGCCTAAGAGTATTTTATTATTGCCAAAGTTGCCCTAAGTTCAGAATTTTCTTTTAAAAACTTGGTCTTTTTCACTTTTCTGTATTGGATGATTAGTCAACTATGTTTCCGATATCAGAAGCATAATGGACTCTCCTTCCGACGTTGCGGAAACAAAATCATCTAGCTTTCCAAGGGCCTTTTGAATCCCTCACCGATACATTAGAGTTAGTTCTGCTTTATCCTCGGTTTTTGTTTGCCGAAGTTTCGGCTCCTTAGTAATAGACTTTTCTGATGAACTGTTTTCCTTCACCTTTTCATTTCCGATATCTGATTTATTTTCCCCACTGTAAAGTTGATTGATCGGAGCAAGCCGGAGTTATAATGCTTAGCTCACCCGTCGTTGTGGAGGACTAGTCCTGAAGCGAGTCGAAAGCCTTACCTTCCCTTTGCTGATTCCGAAGAACATAACGTTGCCGAGCTCCGATACCCCTTCCCAAAGTAAAGCCCGTGATGGTAGAACAGTCCATAGCCGATGTTGCGGAGGGTTATCAACTTTTGGTTCCGAGGGTAGTAATTAGTGGTTTCGACGTCCGAGAATACTTGGCATTCCAGGTTTGTAGTTTTTTTCACGCCCGCTATTGCAGATAACCTCCAACCTATTTTGCCGATGGTTTTATTATTTGTCCACTGATGGTTTCCCACTCGGTCATATGTATAAATATATGTCTCCATATGATTTATTATTTTCCTTGTGACTTATCGTATTAAACTGTCGAAACCGTCCAGATTCGTGCACCACACGCAGCTGTCAAGACCTTGTTCGCTTTGCTCCGCATCCGTGGAGTTTTCATATCGTCCACTCATTCGCATTGCTATTGACAGGTAGGTTTACCCATAGCCTTGTTACTTTGGGTGTTGTTGGTTTATTTTGAACTGTTATTGCATTGGAGTTTAGGTTTTCGCAGGTTAGGTTTTTCGCATAGGGGGTTAGGATTTTTTTCCTTCTTACGATGGTTTTGTGGATATTTTACATCAATGAGGGGCTTAGCCCATTGTTTGAGTTCTCATTTCATGGGAGTTAATTGGGTCTATCTGCCGTCGAAGCGTTATGTATGCGCCTGGGTTTCTTGCGCAAGTTGTTAGGGTATGGTGTAGACAGGCGTTTCGTCCCGCACCATCCTATTCTTGGTCTTTTCATGATCGACTGGGGGTTAAGAGGCTGTTTTTCTTTCAGTGACAGTTTCCTCTGGGATTCAAGAGGGCGCTTAGTTGATTAGGGGTTTTTCGAAGCAGTTTTCACGCAGGGTTTTAGGAAGTTCAATAGAGTGGTATTTGAGTTTGAGATTTATTGTTGAGTGTTAGCAGTGGAATAAGCTTGCTGAAATGCCTGTATGAATTGACGGGGAATTTCTAGACTGGGGTTTTGAGATAGTGAAGCTTAGGCGGATTTAGGAAGCAACATTATTATAGGGTTTTCTTGTAAATAATTCATTCATAAAGACTGTGTTTATCCCAATTTAACAACATGCATGTCGAAGAGGTGAATAGATCTGTATATTTTCTTGTTTATTGCTATAGCACTTACTAGAGTTAGTTAGCCTAAAAACATGTTGTTTGACTGTTAAAGGTTGATTGCTATAACAACAACATGGCAAAGAGACAGAAGAAAAAATCTCAGGTGGCTAAAGAGGAGCCTGAGGTAGAAATAATAACCAAGGTAGAGTGAATCTATGAAGACACCAAAGCCACCACTGGAGTTGAACCAGATTACAGATGGGGAGAAATCTTCAGAATGATCTCAAACCAAAATGTACTTGATGCTGGGTTTGAAGAACTGACAATTTATGCTAACATTGAAAAGTCAGCTTTGATGAAAGTGGCTACTAGGCCCGAATTGTTTCCCTGCTCAGAAGTAATAGGTTGGATTCTGCCCAGGGCAGATGTGACGAAAATGATCTTAGAAAACACTACAAAGCAAGGCTATGCTGCATACAACCTTGCCTATGTGTCTATGGCATGCCATCTACCCTCACCACAGGTCTATCTAACGAAAAGTTGGCTAAAGGAGGCAGGTCTAGACCTGGTAGAGACAGTAAAGAGGATGATGATCCCAGGGAAGAATTTCAGAAAAAAGACCTTCAAAAGAATATGATACCTCAACTCTCTGAGCTCCTTACATATTTATTACTTTGATGCTTAACAGTATTTTTGGTCGAGTAGATGGAAAAAGTTTCAAGATAGGTTGGATACCGGTTATCTTTTTTGTTGCTACACAAGGAACTATCTTCAACTGGGCCAGTATAGTGTCGAAGAGTCTTTCATCATGTATAAGTGCAGCCTTGGGAGGAGTATCTCAGAAGAAATATGAATTCTATATGAGTTATATTCTAATTGATTGCATATTTTGCACTCAGGATTTCCCTGCTTTAAAGTGTAATTGGGAGAAGGACAGAACCCTAGTATACACAACTTATAAATTGTTTTGGGCACATAAGTATTACAGTTATTATAGGGATATTTGTGAGCATTTCATTATGCCCCTATATACCCTGATTTTCCTAACAAAATGTAATTGCATGTCCAAAGAAGCATTTAAGGTCATACAAGAGTTCGAGGATTATTATTTAACAGAGGATGGATTGTATGTGAGGATGTATAGTGGCTCCAGAGCTCCTTCTCTACTCCCAAAATATGCTACAGATTATGTACTCCACAAGGAGGCCGTCAGGCAGTTGTACATTGATGGAGTAGGAAATTTTTTGTTTGAACATAAGAAGGCAGTGTACCCTGCAGTACCTTTCTTCATTGGAAGCTATAAGTTTTCAAGGGTAAAGGAGGCAATAGAGTTTGTTAAAGAACTAGCATATTTTTTCTTTGGAGAAATGAATTTTCATAGAAATGATTCCCATAACAAAGTAGCTGATTACTGCAAAGAAGCTGGAATCCATTTTGAGTACACTGACTTCTGGGACAAATATGAGGAGACATTCTGTAATGCAAAGATCATAACAACCCTCAAGAAAAGGTTCAAGCAAAATAAAACAACTATGGGTGGAAAAGGCAAGACTTTAGAAAAAGCTAAGAAGCCAGAAGAAGAAGAGGCCAAGAAAAGAGAAGAAGATGCTAGCAGATTGGTACAGGAAGCATAAATTTGGTTGAGAATTGAAGAAGAAGAAAAGAAACGAGCTGCTAAAGAAGCAGCTAGGAAGGAAGAAGAAGAAAGGAAAAGAAAAGAAGAAGCTGAGATAAAGAAGAAACATGCAGAAAGTGAGGGCTTCAGGTTAACAGAATCCCACAAGGAGAAGCAACCCATAGAACAAGTTGAGGTACAAGAAGTACAAAATCCTACAGATCAAGAACAAGGACAGTCCAATATTGATCCCTTAGGATAATTTTCAATTTCTGAATTTGATTTGATTCCTTTCATGCCTACCAAAGGGGAGGAAGTACCTGATTTTAATACTATATTCTATGACAAAGAGAAGAAAAGGATTGTCAAGAGGACCGAGAAAAAGGTAGATACTGGAGGAAATCTAGGGAAGATGGTGACAGATAAGATAGTAGTACATGGTACTCATAAAGATCCACGGTTGATAGCAAGAGCTGGGGTAGCTTTAACCTTAGCAACCGAAAACACATGGACAGGATCATGACTGATCTAGAGCAGTCACGGAAGAATGTAGCTCAGCTGAAGGAAACCTTAAAGAAGGAAAGGGATGAAAGCCAGAAGCTAAAGAGAAAATATGAAGACATGATAGGTGAATTCAAGGTTTCAAGGATAGAATTCCAAACTCTGCAAGCAAATAAGGATGCTTTAGCAATATATGCAGAAAATACAGAGAATAATTCTCAAGTTACCTTGGCAGAGTTACAAAAGCTACAGCTGTAGCATTAGAGTTTATAGACTAAAAAGGATAATCTTTAGCTATCATGTGGAAATTTAAATGAAGAAAAGAACAAGTTGGAGAGCAAGGTTATTGAGCTGGAAACAGAGAAGGCTACTACAGAAGAGAAGGAGAAGCAATATCAAATGTAGATAATAACCTTAGAAGAACATAAAAATTCATTGACTGCATCACTAAAGAGTGCTATGGAACATAAAGCTGACATTCGAACCTTAAAGGAGCATGTTCTGATTCTTAGGAAAAGGATCCATCAAATACAAATATAGATAGAAGATGAAAGATGTAAAGTTTTGCAGATAGACACCAGGCTGGAAGAGATTGTAAATACCACTTCATATTTCCTGGATAGAACTCAGGATATATTGGAAATTCTAAAGGGAAGAATGGTTGGGGTAGAAACCAATGTAGAATCTCCCACAGACCTAGCCGTTAAAGATCAACAAACATTGAAGCAAGAATATGATTTAATGGAATTTGCTAGTAATGTCGCAGAAGGAATTTAAAAAGATAGTAAAGAAGACAAAGACTGCTTGTGCCAAATTTTGCAGGAGAGTGCTCTTCACATATAATCGGTGTCAGAATTTTGTTGAGAAAAGATTGGAGGTGATAATTGAACATGATATGTTTCTAAAGCATTTACATGACATATACAAACAAGATGAACAAGAAATCCAACAGGTCAAGGACTTGGATGAATGGATATTGAAAAATGCAGTAGCACATGCAGCCGTGAGCATACACTTATTAGAGGACAAGCTATGCCTGATTCTTTCTAGAACAGAGGGTGTGAAGACCCAAGCTGCCAAGTATGAAATTAACATTCGATTTCTTGAGCCTTCTTGGTTTGAAAGCATAGCAGTAGATGCTAATGCATGGAAAAAGTTCACCAACGAGCAAGCTGGGCCTTCCTCATAAAATGTTTTGGGAATATTGATTAAAAATATAATATATTGTATTAATTTTGTGCAAAATGCTATAGGACAAATTTTTGGAAAATAAAGGTTGGGGAAGCTCAAGAAGAAATGAGGGGCAGCCCAAGAGTTTTTGCTTTTTTTATAAGTATAAAAGAGTTTTAGATAGAAAGGACCTTTTTTCCAGACTATCTTGAGGAAGTATTGTAAGAAGAACTAATTCATTTTACAATAAAGAGTTATATGTTTTTGCTGGAGAAAGTTCTGTGGATTTCAAATGTTTGCTATGGGCTGGTTGGATATGAACTATTTATTTTTGAACTTGTTTCCATGAACTGTGAGATCATTCTAACCTATTGAATTCTTTCATGTTATGAATGTGCTCCTATTTATTTTGTGAAATTTCCACATTGAGTAATGAAAGTTTTAATTAACAATAAGCTATCTGGTTGTTTATCTTTCTATTGATAATCATGTGTTCAGAAACGTTAACAACTATCTGTGATTTTCTTTATGCATGCAATACAATACATTACTCACCATTAATTATAGTTTTGCTCCCTAGGGATAGGTTAGTGAGTCTTAACTAGTTTCTTTCTGTATGTGATTTAGAAGCGAGAGAGGTAAGATGAGAGGTAAGAACCTGCGCATCACATTGTGATCCTCCTCGTTATCTCTATCGTCTGCATTTAGTTAGGCACTTGCACATCATATTTAAATATTAAAAAAGTAAAAAATATACACGGTGGACCGGGCCGTAACCGGTAAAGCACTTTAATCGTTACTTGAACCTACGGTAGTCGGACCGTAAACCGGACGGATTCTCCATACCAAACAATAACGAACTAATTGGGAACGTTTATTGGGGTGAATCCCTACTTTTATTACCTGTGATTTTCCAGGCTCCAACAGACCTTTACACGGTGGAGCTACTATTAGTTTCCCACGACGCTTTCTATTATTCACTATCATGATTACATATACAAGGGTTTTCCCCACATGTACAACCAACGAATCTTTCATCGTCATTGTTAGAGATGAATTAGGTGTCCGAAAAGAGGCAATAGGAAAAACACCTTCCTACATCTGACCCGAACATTGTTTCATTAGGACCAGAACAAAATTATCCCTGAAAAATTGATTCAAATTTGAAGTTTAACGAAATTATTTGGTAGTGTATATGGTTGTCAAAGAGTCGACCATCTTTGTTCCTTTTGATGTATTTCTGCTGTTCTTATATAGGAGGCTTGAGTGGAGAATATGATCCTCCCAGGTGTCATAGCTTAAACTTGAACCACATGTGATTTTGGTATTCTATGATCATATCTGCCTGTAGATGTAGAATGAAGTTTTCTCATCGTTGAACCCAATGTTTTCTTGGACATAACTTGTCGAGGAACACTTCTGTCCATCCGAGCCATTTCGATTGCACCAAAGTAGATATATCAACACATATTATTATCTTAGCTTTCTCTATGCAAAATTTCAAGATAAGATTATAGTTGTTCTAGGTCAGATATCCTGGGCCGAGATCAACATAGTACAACTCTCTTCCATCGGTATAATATGTATCTATCCATACATCACTGAGCTGTTGTAGGTCATTCTATAAGCTTTTAAAGGCTTCTTTCTCCCATCTCTCCAAAATTTGAATCTTCATAGCAGAGGTATTTATTTGATGAATGACAAAGAAAGCCAGATATCTATCTACTTCCTTCTTACTTGCGTAGTTCAAGAAATTATCTCTTTCTTCTTTTGACAAGGGATCTATAAAGATCCAAAGCTTTGTCTTTTAATTGGAAGAGCTGGATGCTCCAGAGCTAAACATTTTGAGGTTGGGCTTCTCCTACAATTCTTCTATGGTTAACACATCAACAACACAATTTAAGTAGCCTAGTTTATATACAATATCAAAGTCAAAATTATGTAACCACAGAAGCCATTTTAAAATCCTAGAACTATTTTCTACCACAAGATTTTCATTTTTGAATATCCCTGGCATTATTTTTAAATCTGTTCTAATAATGAATTTAATAGGTTTTAAATAAAGCTTAAAATGGCTTACAATATTTTTGACTGCAAGAATTTTTTTGTGGCTTGACGAATATTTAATCTTTGCGTTTTTGAATTATCTTGATGCATATCCACAAATTTATTCTCTGTCTTCATGCTTCTCAATTAGAATTCCTCCCCAAGCATTTTTGGAGGCATCTGTTTCGATCAACATTTGACTAGTGCCTTGCGGGAGAGAGAGTGGAGGAAGTTGTTTGACTTTCTCCTCTATTTTTCTTACTACATATGTCATAGATTTATTCCATTTTGGGGGATTCATCTTTAGATGTTGATGCAATAGATGAATGTCATCTGCTTGTCCTTTATAGAATGACCTGATATAATTTAGACTCCCAAAAAATATTTGAAGATGAACTTTTTCAAGAATTTGATTAGGAAAATGAGCAAAAACCTTCAAGACACGATCTTGAAGAACCACCTGACCGTTATTTATTCTGTATCCCAAAAATTCAATATATGTTTTTCCAATTTCCATTTTGGATTTTGACAATACCAAACCATGCTTAAAAACCAAAGAATAAAATTCTTCAAATGCTTCAAATTCTCTTGCATGTTTCTAGAACAAATCAATATATCATCTATGTACACCAATGTCCACTTCTTATCCCTGAAGATATCTTCCATCCTTTTCTAAAATTTCGATGGAGCATTATTGATGCCGAATGGAAGTACTTTCCACTAATACTTCCCATGAGGGACAACAAATGGAGTTTTTTTATCCGTCTTTAACGTCTATACCGATCTGATAAAAACTAGACTTCATATCAAACTTGTTGAATATAGTACAACATACTATTCTATGGAAAAGGATTGAATTATTAGGGAGAATATATCTAATAGGTTTAAGGACTTTGTTTAAGGACTTGAAATTTACAATTAATCTAGGTTTTCCTCTCTTTATTTCATAATGCTTATTGGCCACAAATGCGCGACATGCCCAAGGGATTTTAGATGGCTCTATTAGAATTTTTTCAAGCAACTCTTTTATCTCTTTTGCACATAATTCTCTCTTGGAAGGAGACATAGGGGATGCAAAGGATTTCTGGGCTTTTGTTTTTTCCAAAGGGTTGAAAGGTAAAGAAAAAAAATACTTTTCTCTAGTCCAGAATGCATTTGGTGACTCAAAAATGAAGTCTTTCTCTAATTTAGAAGAAATATCAGAAAGGGTAGATGATTATTCATCTATGTAAATGAAATGTAATTCTCTATTTTGAATAGTTCTGCAAGACTAAGAGAGGGATTAGGTTTCTGTACAACATTTTTACATTTGAATGAAACAGAATAATACATAGGAGTAGAGACCCTTCTGCCATTTATTGTACAGGTAAAAGTCATCTTAGTCTCATCAATTATGATGGGGATGGCTCTATGCAAGAAATATGAACGTGTGATGCAATCCTCTTTAATGTCATCTAATCTATTTAGATGCAAAACTGCATTTGTTCCACCAATATCTATTGGAAAATATGGAACTCTTCCTTGAAGCTGTACACGGGTTCCTTCGATTTTTATGCCATGTTCTTTAGATTTTCCCAGTAAAATGATGGTATAGCATTTTTTTTTGACAAATCCATCTGGTAGCCTGAATCTATCATACATTCAAGCATGTAAGGCTTGAACTATGGTGAACAAAATTTTATTTTTATAAACATCTGAGGACATGTGAATGATCCTAAGGAACCAAGAGAGAGTTTATCCTCATGATGATTTTATTTAGTAACTTCTTCTGAATCAATGATATGCATAGTATTTCTTGTTGTCTCCATGGCTTTAGGATACCGCAAAGCTTCAGTGTTGACCCTGCACATTTCTTCATCATAGGATTGATCTATTTTTCTAATTGTTATTTCAAGCATTCTTTTTAATTATTCAATTTCTTTTACCATATTTCTTAAAGAAGTTTTCTTTTATTTAATATGCAGCCTGAGCATAATTTCTTTTTGATTTTTAAACTTCTCCCTATCTTCATGATGATCAGGATAGCCTTTGTATAACTCTTATGGCTGGTAGAATGCTGGATTTTTGTTGATATATGGAGAGACATATTTTCTTGTTTCTTCTTCTGAGACTTTTTCTTTGATTTCAGGCTTTCCAAAGAGTCTGGTGAGTATACTTGGGGTCTTTTTTCTTTTTCAAACTACATGTTTCTCATCCAAAGTATCGACAATTGTGATCACCACAACCCCAATATAAATTTTGTGCAATATATTTGCAGAAATGAGGGGAAAACATGGAAGAGTGCCGCTTGAAGTCCATAACAACTCTTTTTTCCAGATAATGTTCTTGCTAGGTTTCCACGATGAAACCATGAAACTGAGATAAGGAAATACCTGAGAGGGGATTTTTTTTTATCTTTACGATGCTCTGCTACAACATCAAGAACATGGTTAGGAAAACTTCTTAAGTAATGCTTCAGGTAAGAAAGTTTTTCTATTGTTTCTTGAGGTAATTAGAAGTTTCTGCGTATAACAGAAATATTATTCACTTTTATTCAAGTCACAAATTCTGGTAGACATGAATAAGGATGCACGATTCTCATAATATTCATTCTTACAAGGACCATATAATTCCTTACCTAGGGCACAAAGAATTTGTTGGTTTTCATCTCTTACAATCAACATTTCTTCTCTGAATTATTGAGGAATCCAGTGCCACTGTTTTGAAGCTAATCCAAAAAATCTTGCAACTAGTTGGAGTGCTAGTTGTTGGCCAATGGTTGTATTGTCTTGTGATATTTTGTACAATACCCAATTTTCTAGAAGCTGGATGACTATTCTAATTTCTGCATGGGATTGGCATAGGATATTCAGGACAAGTTGATCACCATTCTGGGAGATTAAATTGTTCATCCCATTTATTCCAAAATTAAAAGAAAGAGGTGCAGTAGAATGAGAAGGGCTATAGAGATCATCCATTTCTTTGTCAAAAGGGGGAGGAGGTCCAATTATTTGAGAAGGAGAGGGACCTTGGTTAGACACATTTGAAGATCCAACATCATGTTGGAATTATCTTTTGGGGATTTTAAATGCCGAAAGATATTTCTCGGGGAAATATTTAGGCATTTACTTAAACTGAGAGACCATGCTTATCAATTCATCAATTTCTACTTTACCATTCTCATCTTGTACAAAGTAGAATTCTAGTCCCTGGTGTTCTTCTTCTTGGATAACCATCATCCCAAATGAGTATCTTCTTTCATGGTTTTTATCATGGCCTTTTGCTATAAGCTCTAATGCTTTTTGTTAGGTGTTATAATTTCTAAATTAATCCAACCATTCTTTAATTATAAACCGGGGTTGGTAAGCTTAGAGTTGACACAAAATATATGCGAAGGTAGAGAGTGTCGTGTAAATATTTTAACAAACAAAAGATCAAAAGATCTTTCAAAATGAAAAATTGAGTCAAACTTCCTAAAAATGAAATTAAGGTAACTAAACTGAGATAAAAGATTAACCAAACAAATAATCTATCTTATAACTTTGGACTGAAAATGATATAATCAACAACTTATTCAAATAGAAAACTAAAGTGCAAGGAAGACTTAACTTATAAGCAACTAGAAAACTTAATAGATAAAACTTAATAAGGAAAACTTAAATAAAAGAAGCAAGTAGAAAACTTAATAAATAAATATCTTTAGGTTCTGTCCTACAAGTTCTTTCAACAATAACACAATCATAAAAATACAACCTAAAAACATGCTAAGGAAAACACTAAATCTCGCATGCAAACAAATAAATTAATTCAAAAGGAATAGACACAAAACCACACATCCATAAGATAAAATCAGAAAACAGAACTTAAGAATAACTTAAACTACATTCAAAGTAAAAGAAGTAAGGAAAATGATAAAACTTTAATAAATAATTTAAAACAACTAAACTTTAACTTAAATGTTAAACAAAACGATTATTTAATTATTACAGACAAAGCATAATTCAAACATCAACAAAAAAGAACTAAAAACAATCTTAACATACATAAAAAACACTAAAAACAGAACTAAAGGCTGAATGACAGATTGAACTGTGGGTCTGAAAGGGTGGTTGAATAACAGACTAAACAACCTGTCTGAATGACAGTTTACACAGCAAAAATGGTAAAAACTAACCTAAATGAACTAATATTCAACTAAATCCATGCAGATGTAATTCTAATGCATTGGGATAGTAAATAAACCTATTTAACAACAAATTAACCTTAAACTAATTCATGAACAAAAGGAATCATTTGCATATTAAGCTAATAAATAAACTAGAAATTAACTTGCATAAACTCAAAATAGGAAAGGAAATAACAGAATTGAATCTATTCTAAATTCATGAAAACAACTTATTCTATATTCTTGAAAACAAAGACTGAAAGTAATGCTAGAAATGAAAATTACTGGAAACAAAATGACTAAAAGAAAATAACTAAAAGCAAGCTATGCGCGCATCTTACTAATTAACGTTCGAAATAAAACTAAGCTAATGTATTGCAGAGGCTATTTTATATAATTATTTACAAGGGTGAGCAAGTCGACCCTTTAGAGGTTGATTGCTCTCTAAATTTAGCCGATATTTAAAGCGTTTAATTGATCTCAGGCCAACGCATAAGCATCTCCCCTCTTCAACGCAAGTTTGGTTCTTTTCGCTGGAGAACATACACACAGGTTCCTTCTCTAGCGCAAACGATTTGCAGAGGTGGCGCACGACTCCTTCTTCAACGTGAATGTGGAATGGTGGGGACCCAAGGCAACATACATGGTGGGTCTTCTAGAACGCAGGTTGTTCTATTCTTTAAATGCGTAGACTGGTGGTAGTTTGGAGTTAGGCAGAGGAGGCTGCGAGTGATCCTTTTAGGGCGTGAGTTGAATGCATCAATCCAGCGCGTGGATGGTTGATGTGGTGGCAAGTAAAGGAGAATGCAGGCTGGAAAACAATCTAGAACACAAATTCATCACCCAGACGCGTGGATAACAGAACGTTTGCAGCTATTTCACGTTTTAAATGGCCGGAATTAATTCTCAACATCGCGCAGTCTGATGGGAGATCTAGACAGAGTGCTGAAAGGAAGGTCGAGACGTGAGCTGGATACGCTGGGCGTCGATCTAGGGCGAAATGAGTGTCTATCTGCTAGCGCGCTTAAGAATTGGAGTCTTCAGCAACAACTTTTGACATCTGGCAAACCACCAGTGAGTTTCACGCAATGGGATGAATGCCGAGCTGGACATGCTGTGCATAAAGCAGGCTGAATGTGCTTTGCATATTAACTTGGCCCAATAAGATTATAAAACCTACAAACGATTATACAAACCAATTAATACATCAAATGAGTTTTAATAATGTTATTTTTAATTAATAAAACCATAAAAATGATAATAAAATAATAATTTTATATAAACCTTAAAAACACTCATACCTGGAGTTGAATAATAATCTGTGTGACATAAAACATACAAAAGATGATAAAATATGTATTTAATGTTGATGTATATGTAACTTCAGAATGTATTCACTTGTATATGTTATATGTATTATACCTCGATGTTTATTCCGGGAAGTATCTATAATGTAATTGAGTCATGTCATGCCCCGATGTTCCTATCAGGAGGTTCTATAATGCAAACAAGTCATGTCAAGTCATTGTGGGTAACCCTCCTATTGATCAAGGGTTAAAGTCCCCATAGTTCCGGGGCACTAGGGTTATTAGACTCTCCTAGAGAAGTTGGCCCTAGTAGGTTATTGTCAAGTCGGGAATTAGTGTAAATAGAGAGTGAGCCTCTCTATTTATCACACACTCACTCACACTCAGTTGTAGCGCATAACTGAGGAAGAAGAAGATACTAGGGCTAGGAAGAAAGAGGCTACTGTTGTTGGGAGATCATCTTATTGTTTTGGGGTTTTTCTTTTGGTGTTGATTCTATCTCTGAAGAAGTTGCGGGGTTTTCTCCATTTATGGTTTCCCCAAGGAAAAACATTGTGTTCATTGTCTCTTGTGTTTGATTGCTGTACTTGTTATTCTCTTAGTTAAAGATCCAAACATAATTCTAGCTTGAATGATAAAATTCTAACATTTAAATGAATAATTTATTTGCCAAAAATGATAACAAATCGAGGATCAACATTCCCCCAAACCGGAGAAATGCCAGTCCCACTGAGCAAAAAGAAAGAAAAACAATTTAGGAAGAAGGCGAACTAGCAGCTACCTTCAACTTGGTAGATGAAGAAGGTAATTTAAACTTCACTCTGTTAACCTGTAACTTAAAAATAACATATTTTTCATGTCACGTATTTATATGAAAATTAAAAATGACTATTGGATTTTTCAATATTCTTAAATAAATAGTTTTCAGGTTTACAATAATTTTATCATTTATAAGGTTTTGAAATTAATTCAACCATGTCCAAAGTAAAACTTTGGACAGGTTGAACAAAAACATAAATCACATATTGAATAGCAAGAAGATTAGTCATTTTCATGCATTATTAATTGGATAAAAGGATAGGATTATTAATAATAAAATGATATGGAAGGAAAAACAATTTGCTTAAAAACAAAATTTGGTTAGCAAATTTTAGTCACCATTTTTACTCAGGTTGCCATTTGATATTTCATTTGCCTTCATTCGATTCTTCATATGGTAAGACCATATTGAATTTTGCTGTAAAATATGCTTCAAGCTATAACCAAATTCCACTGTTTATATTCCTGAAAATACTTATCATTTGTTAGAGATAAACAGATTTATCAAAAATAAAGATAGTCTAATTTTTCAAATCGAATCCCTCTTCCCCCAAACCAAAGAGATGGCATGTCCTCAAGCCATACAAAGAGAAGAAATGGTTGTTCCAAAAAAAAATAGAAACAATGCTAGCATGCTATTAATTCGTTGTAAGGAAAACTAACTAGTAAATGGAAATGGTTAAAAAAAATGTATATTTATGAAAAATAAAACAGTGCTTAGAAAGACCATGTAAAATGAGAATAATATAATTAAAATAAAACCATAGGAAAAACTAGCCATCCATGCCTCATTGTAAAGATATCCTGTCATCATCAAGTATTTCAAGTGTACCCCGGAGTGTGTGAGATTTACCGTGCTATAGGTCCCATTTCTAAATGCAATCTTAGATATATGCATAATTAGACGGCTGGGGAAAATTCAACTTAGAGCCATTCTCAAATGACATTATAAACAATTGGCCATGACATAATGTTTTTGAAATTGTTTCATATATTATCACTATTTGATGAACTATGTGTATAGTGGTGTATTAACCAGATCTCATTTACGAGATATTGCCCAGCTGCCAGCAGGCCTGTTCAGTACCCTGATGGGTTTATCTTGGTACCATGCAAGCATAGCCCCGCTGCCAGCGAGCATGTTCAGTACCCCGACGGGTTTACTTGTATTTATCGAGATTCCTGTTATAAGGTTTTTACTTAGCATTGACGCGTTGTCAGAAGGCCTGTTCATTACCTTGGTGGGTTTTCCTTGTATAATGATATTAAAGATATGGAAGTCGATTGGTACAAGAGCATGTTAATCCCTGCTAAACACATAATTCAATTTTTTTCAAAGTTATAAGTAATTTCACAATGGCCAAACTCATAAAACATGTCAAAAGAGAATAACTGAAAGTTGTTCTTTAAACTAATAGTCCTTCTTCTTTATAAAATAAAGTAATGTTCCCCATAGATAAAAATTTCCACTTGCTTTTGAGTTATCACCAAAATACTTAAGAGACAAGTTTTGATAACAAGTATATGATGAACTAGTAATCCATAGTTGAAAAATAAAATGTAAAACATATGAATGAAAGTGGGTCTTATCAAGCAACTGTTTAAAAGAATAAATCAGAAATATACATATCTGAATCAAAATACCAAAAACTATATGACTCGTATCATAATTGGTTAAGTATGTAAAATTTATCCGTATAAGCTGCAAATTTCGAAAGAACCCTAAAAAAAGATTAAAATACCTGATGAGTATTTAGCATACTTTCCTTGTCTAAGTAATATTCCGTTTGCTACTCATAGAGATAATATATTTGTAATCACTGCAAAACCACTTGTTAGATGATTCAATTTATTCATAAAGACATAAAAGAAAAAGACTCATGTGTAAACAACCTATTAGAAATGACTCTTATTTATTCAAAGCAACAAACACACACACACACACACACACACACACACACACACACACACACATATAACTGATAATAACCCAAAATATTTCAAGGATCAGGAGGAAGAGGAATAGCTTCCCCTTCAACTAATTCGATTTCATTTTGCTGCAAAACCTTTTGTGTGAAATCCTGTTTAGATGTCGGTTGGTGATAGAGCCTAAGTCTATGTCCATTTACTACAAAAGAAATTTATGAGCCATCAATTGTTTTAATTTTTACTGATCCATTGTCAAAAGCTGTAACTACTTCATATGGACCCATCCAGCGGGTAGTTAATTTCCCTTTAAAATTTTTAAACCGTGAATCGAACAGTAGTGCCCAATCTCTAGTATTAAACTTCTTTTTCTTAGTAAATTTATCATGCCATGTTTTTTGTTGATTCTGTATTAACATTGTTCTTTGAAGGGCATCTTGCCTAATTTCGTCTAACTCATTAATTTGTAATATTCGTTGTTTCTGTGCTTCATCCAAATTCATGCCTAATTGTGCTACCATACGACTAGTTTTAACTTGAAACTCAATAGGTAAAAGGACTTGTTTTCCATACACTAACTCATAGGGGGTATGTCTAGTAGTGTTTCTCCATGTTATCTTATAGGCCCATAAAGACTCGGGAAGTCTATCTGCCCAATCCTTATGATGTAAGTGAATGGTCTTAGTTAAGATGGCTTCTAATAATTTTTTAGTTGATTCTACCTAACCATTAGCCTGAGGGTGATAAGGTGAATTTTTGCAATGTCAGATCACATATTTCGTAGTAAGTTCTTTCATTAATTTAGAAGTAAACTGAGTACCTTGATCTGTGACAATTTCTCTAGGTACACCAAACTGGGTGAATATTTCTTCATATATAAATTCTACCACTGATTTCTTTGTGGCTCTAAATAAAACTTTAGCTTCTACCCACTTGGTGACATAGTTCGTACAAACTAAGATATATTTATTTTTATGAGACATGGGAGAGATTGGTCCTACAAAATCAAGAGCCCATTTCTCAAAAGGTTCAATCATGACTTGGGGTTGTAAAGGCATTTGATCGGATGACGTAGGTCTACCCATTCTTTGGCAACTATCACATCATTTAACATATTTGGCAGCATCCTTAAAAATGCTTGGCCAATAGTAACCATAATGTAAGAATTTATATGCTGTCCTCTTATTAGAAAAATATCCTCCACGTGGTCTATCATGGCATGCATGGAGGATGTATGTCATTTCATCCTCCTGCACACATCATCGAATAATAAGATCAGGACTAGTACAGAAGAGATCGTTATCAACCCAAGAATAATTAGAACTCTAAACTATAAGACGATGCTTCTCATGTGGAGACAAATGGTTTGGTATTTTCCCTGTTGCTAGATAACTAGAAATATCCTCAAACAAAGGGGTTTGAACAAATACAACAAATAGATGTTCATCATGAAAAGTGTCGTCAACTGGTTTAGTGTCGTCTTCATGTTGAATACGGGAAAGGAAATCCGTTACGATATTTTCTTTACCAGGTCGATCAATGATGGTAATGTTAAATTCTTACAATAAAAGAAGCCACCGAGTCACTCTACCATTGGTAATTGGTTTATTCATCAAAAATTTAATGGCAGAGTGATTGGTATGCACAAAAACTTCATAACCTGTGATATAATGACATAATTTATTAATAGAATAAACTACTGCCAAAAATTCCTTTTCGGTAACGGTATAATTTAATTTGGCAGGGGTCTGAGTTTTGCTAATAAAGTAGATGGAATAAGGTGCTTGTCCTTCTTTTTGTTCGAGGACTCCTCCTATGGCCATATCAGAGGCATCGGTAGATATATGGAAAGGAAGGGACCAATAAGGACCCCTAAGTATTGGTGCCACCGATATTTTAGCTTTTAAGATTTCAAAAGCATTTTGACTGGATTGTGTCCACTGGAATTCTGAGTCCTTTGTAAGTAACTTAAATATTGGTGCAGCTATTTAGTAAAATTTTCAATAAAGCGGCGGTAATATCTTGCATGACCAAGGAAGCTTCTTACCTCTTTCTGGGATTTTGGAGAGGGAAGGCCAACTATTACTTCGATCTTAGCAAGGTCTACCTTAATTCCTTGGGAAGAAATATGGTGTCCTAAAACTATACCTTCTGTCAGTAACTGTTGAGGTCTAGGGTTTCAACATCATTCAAGCATACATTAGGTTCATACACAGCGATCAAAGACAAAGAAATATGGGAAGGGACGTCCAATCCGTCTTTTCATTATCTTTGGTAATTATTTATACATTATGAGGTAGGTTGGAGCGGTTGTACCCGCTCCAACTACCTATTTATTTATCATTTAAACTATAATTACATGATGACATTTAGGAGGTAATTAGCCCCCTCTACATCTCCCCCACAAACAAAATGTTTCTTCGTCCCGAAGAAAACAAAGAAAACTGCATCAACGTCCTGGGTCTCTGCTACTGCGGAGTAGTCCTCACTGTGCATCAACCATGCATACCGGTCTGCATAGGTAACTCAGCCGCAACAGCCGCCAGCTTGATAGGAAAATGCATGTGTACAAGGCTCTACTGTGACTGGTTACTCTTCAGCCTCCATCTTCAATCTGACAATAGTCCATCGAAGTCTCATCCTCTCACAACGGCGGGAAACCATATTCTTCCGCAACTAGGTCTTTTGGTTTAAAGCCTCACCCGGGCTCGTCTGACCGGCATCTCCATCGGTTCAGGCATGCGGGGCCTTTTGGCTCTTCGACTTCCTATGTCATTTCTCTGTCTTCTGGCTTTCCGAGGTCACAACCTAGGAACAGTTTCAGCATTTTGATAATGAGGGTTGCATTGTCATCACGTTCATTGAAGTGCTTCGCTGTGTAGGTGAATGATATTTGCTTGAATGTCATCATCGTTGTCTTGTTCTATCGTGAGAGTATGAATTTCCTGCTCCAACCCAACCGACCTGTTTCAACCGACATGCTCCCACCGACATGATCATATCGACCACTTGAAATGCCGACCAAAGTGAGTTGGACCCACAGAAGAATCGACCATATTTTTACAACTTAATCTACGCTCAGTCAATCAAGGAGGCAAGGTATTTAACACAAAATAAACTCCATAATGTTACCTCTCATGATACATCAAATTTTTTAATCCGTAGTCGGGACAGGGTCGACGAAATGGTGGTCGACCAGCTCAGTCGGGTCGATGGAGGTCGACCAGATCAATCGGGTCGCTGGCCAAGTGTGCTAGTCGGTGGCTGAAGAATACGAACCCATGTTGTACTTCTCGAAACACATAAACAACCCACTGCGAGGAGCAAGCAACCATGAAGAGATACTCCTCGCAGCCATCAACGATGTCATTTCTACTTCAGAATTTGATTCACAATTCCCCGATGATAACAAGCCATTCATGCAGCACCAGTGGTTGCAGAAATCTTTCTGTAATCTCCAATTAGCAGATCCAGCCTCGTCGACTCCTCTGCAAACCCTAAATGGTGAAAAAAAAAGTGTACACAGTCAAAGTTGGTTGCAGTAGTATTCAGAATCCCCCAGCCGCCATGGCCAACGTAAGCGGAGCAGAAACTAATAAAAATAAGTCTGCAAGGAGCGGCATTGTTTCCAGGGACTCAAACAGGCAATCTGCAGTCACGAACACTGATCATAACCCGCCGAGCAAGCTTCCAGAAAAAAGAAAGTTCAGACGACTTATATTAACCCCGGACGATGATGAAGATAAATAAATAAATAGCTCCAACCATAAATCCCCCAACATAATTTCAATTGCACAGTCTCTCGATCCCTTTCAATGTGAACTATGCCGAGCGATGATATGTCTTTAAAGTGCGACCGATTGGCATGTCATTTTAAGCGTTAGTCGGTGTGAAGCCGACTGCCATAGTCGGTGCACTGAATCTTT
>LPNX010331687.1:551434-619339 GCA_001517045.1 Pseudotsuga menziesii
ACATCATTCAAGCATACATTAGGTTCATACACATCGATCAAAGACAAAGAAATATGGGAAGGGACGTCCAATCCGTCTTTTCATTATCTTTGGTAATTATTTATACATTATGAGGTAGGTTGGAGCGGTTGTACCCGCTCCAACTACCTATTTATTAATATTTATTTATCTTTTAAACTATAATTACATGATGACATTTAGGAGGTAATTAGCCCCCTCTACAGTAACATTTTACACTTTTCATGACTAAGGGATAGGTTTGTCTCTTGACATCAGATCAGAACTTTATCTAGGTTGTCAAGAGCTTCCTGAAAGGTGTTACTGTAGGCTATGAAATCATCCATATATACTTCAACACAGTCATGTATAAGATCAGAGAAAATTCCTAAGACTGCTCGCTGAAAAGTGGCAGGTGTGTTACATAAGCCAAATGGCAAGACTCTATAAGCAAATGTTCCCCAAGGGCATGTAAAAGTGGTCTTATCCTGATCTTCAGGTGCTATTAAAATTTGATTGTATACACTATATCCGTCAAGAAAGGAAAAGTACTATTTACCTGACAGCGTATCTAACACTTGATCAATAAAAGGCAAAGGAAAGTAGTCTTTCAAAGTAGCTTTGTTCAGTTCCCTAAAATCAACACAAATACGCCATTTCCCTGGAACATTTTTTGGAACTACTACTAAAGGAGATACCCATTTACTTTCGGAAATAGGATAGATAAAACTAGCAGTGAGGAGTTTTTGTAATTCTTCTTTTACTATATCCTTTAGAGTAGGATTCATTCTCCTTTGTGGCCGCCTTACATGTGATATGCTTGGATCCATATAAATATGGGGAATATAGGTATCAGGGTGTGTACCCTTCATATCAGTGTATTCCCATGTGAATGATCGAGCTTGTTTCTTAAGAACTTTAAGCAGCAGTGCTTGTTGGTTTTCACTTAATCCAATGTTTATATGTAAGAATTTTTTAGGGACAACCTCACAAGGTATGGTATATGGTCCTGTATTCTCTTCAATTGTGAAGACACATGGTGTTTCTGTAAACATTGAGAGAGCCATATTCTCTTGAAACTCATCTCCAAAAATCTGATTGAGTTGAGCAAAAGACTGAGGGAAATCTGTATAGGTTGTTGAAGAGACAAACTGGTTCAATACATTCTCAGTGGTCTTCTCCTAAAGTGCTAAATAAAAATCACTAGGAAGGGAGAGATCATCAAAGTCTTCATCCCAAAAAGAACAATTTAACCACCACAAATTTTCAGTTATTGGTTGTGCTGAGGGGTATAAAATAAGTCTTTGTGTGGACAACCCATTGGAAATAGTCATTTCTCCATCCCTACACCCTATAAAATAATTTGTGGTGGCTAACCATGGTATTCCCAAGATAATAGGATGTAATTTAGAAGGATCCTTTGATTCTACGACCATAAAGTCGACAGGGTATTCCCATAAAGCTACTGATACAACAATGTCATCTAGGACTCCAACAGGTTTTACCATAGTGCGATCTGCTAGTTCTAGGATGGAAGGGGTAGGTCGAAGAAATTTTCCTAACTGTAAAACTTCTAAAATTGCGGTGGTCATCATGTTAATAGTGGATCCTAAATCAATTAATGCATTCTCTATGGAGGTGTTGTTTATAATTACAGTCACTACTGGGGTTCCTGGATTTGTATATTTTGCAATCCCGGACTGACCTGTCATACATTTAGACATTTCTCCTATAACATGAATTGTAAGAGGGTCCTTTTGCTTCTTTCCTGGGTGTTTAATACATAGCTCTTTTATTACCTTACTATATATAGGTATATCTTTTATAGCTTGTAATAGAGGGATCTTAATACAAATTTTCTTTAATTCATTCAAAATATTATACTCTGGATGAACTATAGGTTTTTCTATTACTAATATTTCTGGAAATGGAGGAATTCTTTGCTCCTGAATAGTTTCTTGTGGAGGATGGGTGTGTACTGGAACCTTTGGAATGGTCATATCCTCCAAAATAGCATCAGTCATGGGTTCACTTGAATCTTCTTCTTCTTCATTTGGTTCCTGAATGATGACTGATGACTTGGGTTTATTATTCACAACTCTTCCCGATCGTAATTGAATTTCATGTACAGGTACAGCCAAGATAAGGTATGAGGGAAGAGTTTGCAACTAAATGTTGTTAAGAGCTTGAGTTGGTTTATTGTTAGGGTTAGGTATTGGATGTGCAGGTAACAATGTCGATCGAGGAGTATTTGAATTCTAAAAGTGATGAGGTTGTTGTGCAATAAAAGGAACTAGAGGTACAAATCCAGGTAATATTTGCTGGAAATTTGTTTGATTCTAAGGATAAGGATGATTAGGTGCAGGAATAGGTTGTGGCTGAGGATATGGTTTTCCTCTCCACCCTTGTGACCAATATTGATGTTGTGGAAATTGAGGAGGAGTATACTAAGATGGCCAATTCTGCCAGCTAGAATTGTTCCATTGTTGAGGTGGTTGATACGGAGGATAATAGGGTAGAGGTTGTGGTGAAAAGTTTGGATATGCTGGTTGGTCCCTAGGTTGCCAAGGAGGCCTCCTAGATGTTTCAGCTACATCCCCACTCTTATAGATCGCTTGCAATCCAGGCAAGGATGGGTAGTTATCTGTTGGATTCTCTTCTATATAGATGTGACATACATAGATGTTGTTTAATGGACATTCCCTTTGGGGATGTTTAGTTCTACATCTTGGACAAAATATAC
Organism: Pseudotsuga menziesii; assembly: GCA_001517045.1. Lineage (NCBI taxonomy): Eukaryota > Viridiplantae > Streptophyta > Pinopsida > Pinales > Pinaceae > Pseudotsuga > Pseudotsuga menziesii. Next base: position 554,175 of record LPNX010331687.1, read on the forward strand.
TCATTGCTGCTCGTTCTTCATCCTGCCTTTTCTTGGCTTGTAAAGCATCTAGTTGGGAACCCATTGCTTCCAAGATATCAGTCTTAAAATTCTCCAATAGGTTTCCTAACTCTACTCTTGTAACTCCGCTTGAACTAGGAACATTTCCTGTTATATTCTTACAAAAAGGCTCTCGAAATTTTTTCGCAACTTTCTCCCTACTCCTAGATTAATTTTTACACATCTCACTGATCTATGCAAAAGTTTTATGAGAAATATCATCGGCTGACATGAGATTAAGACTCTCTAACAAGTCCTCGGAGATTCCCTTAAGGAAAAGTGTACGTACTGCATCTTCTCCGAGGTCATTATATTTAGACTTATGTAATGTATAAATAAACCTCTTGAGATAATCTTCTAGGATCTTGTCTTCAAGTTGTTGTATCTTGAATATATCATATCGAGAGTCCTTAAGTTTGTGATATTCTTGATATTTTCACAAGAATGCGGTTTTCATATCATCCCAAGTCCGTATAGAAGATTATCCTAATCCCATGAACCATCTCAAGGCGGAATCCTTGAGTGTAGCGGGAAAGAGTTTTAGTTTGTGAGCATCTTGTAGATAATTGTAACTCCTACAAAGGATATCGAACTCGAATAGGAATGTGTCCGGGTCCTCATTAATTTTTCCATAGAAAGTAGGCAAGGAGGAGGGAGGGATGCTTTTCATAATTACATCCTGCATTGTATCTAAGATAGGGAACCCGAAGGTAACCTCAGTTCGATTTTCCCCTTCTCCTTCTTCATTCCTAGCTGCATCATGATCTTCGTTTTCTCCCTGTCTCTCCATATAAGTTGGATTCTTAATGTAAATATACCTAGGAGGATCCTTTCTAGGTGATAAGGAGGCGTCCCAATGTTCTTTTTTGGGAGAGATCTTCCTCTGATCAACGGTGTTTTTATTAAACCCTAGAGGGATAGTAGGTTCTACTGTAGAAGTTTCAATTTGTGAAATAATTGGATCTACTGAGGTTCCAAAGAGAGATTTTACTTGAGCAGGATCAACAAAGTCAATGAAATCCATATCTCCTACTAGTGAAAAAGTTGTGTTAATTGGATTTGAAACTAGTGGAGGGCTAGGGGTTTCTTGAACTTCCTTAGGAAAAGGGTCCTTTGGACCTTCTTCCAAGGTTCCTTCTCCTTCTATGGCTTCTCTAGTAAGATCTTCTAAGGGATTTTATTTAGGTTTCAGGGTAGAACTACTTCCTATAGGCATCTTTCGATACCTTTATGGTGAGTTAGTAGTTGGGGAATTACATCCCCTACGGTAGTTAGTAGGGATTTCAATAAATTTTTCGGTCTTGATAAATCTACCCTCAGAATCTCTAATTCTACTCATGAAATACTAAACTAAATAAAAGCACATGCTACTACTATTGCTGGATTTGTGGGCACCTGTTATAACAGATGCACAGGTTCTTAGCTCTCGTCTTACCGCTCCCCTGCTACCAACCTATTACTAAACTGAAAATGATATAATCAGCAACTTACTTATTCAAACTGAAAACTAAAGTGCAAGGAAGAATTAACTTATAAGCAACTAGAAAAATTAATAGATAAAACTTAATAAGGAAAACTTAAATAAAAGAAGCAAGTAGAAAACTTAATAAAGAAATATCTTTAGGTTCTGTCCTACAAGTTGTTTCAAAAATAACACAATCATAAAAAGACAACCTAAAAACATACTAAGGAAAACACTAAATCTCGCATGCAAACAAATAAATTAATTCAAAAGGAATAGACACAAAACCATACAACCATAAGGCAAAATCACAAACAGAACTTAAGAATAACTTAAACTACATTCAAAGTAAAAGAAGTAAGGAAAATGATAAAACTTTAATAAATAATTTAAAACAACTAAACTTTAACTTAAATGTTAAACAAAACTATTATTTAACTATTACAAACAAAGCATAATTGAAACAACAAAAGAGAACTGAAAACAATCTTAAAATACATAAAAAAACACTAAAAACAGAACTAAAGGCTGAATGACAGACTGAATTGTGGGTCTAAAAGGGGGCTGAATAACAGACTGAACAAGCTGTCTAAATGACAGTCTGCACAGTAAAAATGGTAAAAACTAACCTAAATGAACTAATCTTCAGCTGAAGTCATGCATATGTAATTCTAATGCATTGGAACAGTAAATAAACATATTTAGCAACAAATTAACCTTAAACTAATTCATGAACAAAAGGAATCATTTGCATATTAAGCTAATAAATAAACTGGAAATTAACTTGCATAAACTCAAAACAGGAAAGGAAATAACATAATTGAATCTATTCTAAATTCATGAAAACAACTTATTCTATATTCTTGAAAGCAAAGGCTGAAAGTAATGCTGGAAATGAAAATAACTGGAAACAAAATAACTAAAAACAAATAACTGAAAGCAAGCTATGCGCGCATATAACTAATTAACTTTTGAAATAAAACTAAGCTAATGTATTGCAAAAAATAAATAGAATAGCATTTACTATAATCTAGTGGGAACAAACTAGAAATTAAACTAGACTAGCTAAAACAGAAAAGAAACTAAGCTAAACAAAGAAAATGAACCTCTGGTTGATGAGGGGCCCTCTCAGCAATCAGGGGTGATGCCTGGCTAACTTATACTTAAACGCAATCTTCAATAGCAATGCATACAACTCTTTCTTCATATGGTGGAACAAAAATACAAAGTTCAAGAGTAAATTACAGCAAGAACTCTTCTCCTAACTCTGCTAATTAACTGATTTTCAAGCTAACTAAGCTCTCTCACAGAGGCTGCTTTATATAATTATTTACAGGGGTGAGCAAGTCGACCCTTTAGAGGTTGACTGCTCTCTAAATTTAGCCTATCTTTAAAGCGTTTAATTGATCTCAGGCCAACTAATAAGCATCTCCCTTCTTCAGTGCAAGTTTGGTTCTTTTCGCTGGACAACATACACACAGGTATTTTCTCTAGCACAAACGATCTATAGAGGTGTCGCACGACTCCTTCTTCAGCGTGAACATGGAATGGTGGAGACCCAAGGTAGCGTACGCAGTGGGTCTTCTAGAATGCAGGTCGTTATATTCTTTAAATGCATAGACTGGTGGTAGTTTGGAGTCAGGAAAAGGAGGCCACGAGCGATCCTTCTAGGGCGTGAGTTGAATGCATCAATCCAACGTGTGGATGGTTGATGTGGTGGAAAGTAAAGGAGAATGCAGGATGGAGAAAAATCTAGAACACAGCTTCATCACCCAGATGCATGGATAACATAATGTTTCCACCTGTTTCACTTTTTAAATGGCTGAAATTAATTTTCAGTAGCGCGCAGTCTGATGGGCGATCTGGACGGAGTGTTGAACGGAAGGATGAGACATGAGCTGGATACATTGGGCATTGATCTAGGGCGAACAAAGTGTCTATTTGCTAGCGTGCTTCATAATTGGAGTTTTCAGCAACAACTTTCAACATCTGGCAAACCACCAGCGAGTTTCACGCAACGGGTTGAATGACAAGCTGGACATGCTGTGCGAAAAGCAGGCTGAATGCGTTTTGCATATTAACTTCGCCCAAAAAGATTATAAAACCTGCAAAGGATTATACAAACCAATTAATACATCAAATGAGTTTTAATAATGTTATTTTTAATTAATAAAACCATAAAAATGATAATAAAATAATAATTTTATATAAACCTTAAAAACACTCATACTTGGAGTTGAATAATAATCTGCGTGACATAAAACATACAAAAGATGATAAAATATGTATTTAAATGAATAATTTATCTGCCAAAAATGATAACAAATCGAGGATCAACACTTCTTGTCTTAGAGGACTCCTTTTGTTGCTCACATTCTGGGCTGTAACCACCGTCTTACCCAATACATCTAGTCTTTTTTCCAGTTTTTCATTTGTTAATACAATAGCATTTTTTATTTCTTCTTTATCCAATAACAAATGATCTACTTTTTCTTCTAAAAGAGAAATGTATTGTTTTTCAATTTAAGTTTTTTTCTTTAGAAGCATAATGTATGAGGTTATGTCATTAAGGTTTTGAGAAATAAGTTGCTGCTGATAATCTCCATAATTTAGCAGCTTGACTTCGTCAGAGATAGTTTTAGTTGGAGAAGATGACCTATGGGCATGAATTCTCCTTTTGTTAAGCCATCATGGGAAAACTGTCTAAAAGGAGTATCATGAAGATTTCTTCTTGGATGGAAAGAGGTATCACCTTTCAGATTAGAGGAGGTGAAACTAGGGCCACTTATGTAGAGAGACATCATGTATAGGCTCATGGCTTTGTTTTTGAGCTTCATTCTCTCCAAATATTTTATACATGCAGGGAAGTATGAATGTTGACCTTTGTGCTCATTATTGTGAACCCTTGAGAAAGAAGGACTGGAAGAATAACAAGGTTCTTTCCATACTGGTTGACTAGAATATGTATTATTTACAAAGGCAAAATTTACAAGAAGCGAAGTAAATTGAGGAGAAGGAAATCCATCAGGAAGTTTAAAATAATTCAATTATCTATAAAAATAAGGGGATTTAGTATAGAGAGTTGCAAGTTTCGAGCTTTATCAATATTTATAAACTCCTATATATTTAACTTTCCATTGTTTAGGATAGCGGATGACAGTCCAATCAAATGTTATTGGGATGGAATGTTTGGATTTTTCTGTTTCCACCATGCTATGTAGGCGCGAATTGCTATGGAATTTTTCTATGAGAGGAGGGAGGGAATTGTTTTTGAAGTGGATGAAAACAAGGGATTTTAGTTGGATAATGTTTGAACATGTATCTATTCTAAATCCCAATCGAAGAAATCAAGATTTTAACAAATAATATATGTAAGGATCATCCACTTTGACAGAGTATTTTGGAAAAATTGTACCAAAGAAATAACCATTATGCAAGGGGCCTTCAAATCCTCCTATTAATGCATAAAAAATTCTAGATAGAGAGTGTCTAAAACAAAACATAAAGAAGAAACATTCAAATAAGTTCTAACTAATGGGCCTAGTCCCAACTTTATAGTGCCTAAATGTGTGTATTGATAACCTTTACATTTAGCCCAATTAATTTGTTCTTTATCAACCAGATTTATGTGGATGTGATCCTCTTTATCGGTAAAGGTTACATTTAGGGCATTGAATTTTATTTGTGTGCATATTTCCACCATTTTAACTTATAAACTTAAGTGGGAAATATATCAGGAAGCTTCTAGTTGGAGAAGGAATTGTATCATCAATTGTTATAACAAAATATAAAGCTTCATAAGTTTGAAAGGATGACCTCCTTTCAGCAGAGAAACTGTAGTTTGGTTTGTAGATTGGAGATCAAGGGATGCAAGCCTTATGAATTCCAATATTCAAAGTTGTTGTGGCTATATTTGTTGAGCTAGGTACCATAAGTCCACTTAGTTGTCTCTTGGTAGACCTGTAAGATATCCTAAAACCCAAATTACTCATTTACTGCTTGATACAGGTAACAGGTAACTGTTCCATGGACCCTTCCACCTTTTTTTATTCTTTGTAATCGATTCATGACAACAATTTTAATAGATGGTTTATCTTTAATCAATCTGGGACAACTATGACTGGGCATAGGCTAGGGTAAACCTGAATTATTGTCTTCACTTGAATGTATCTAATTGATTACAATGGTGAGTAACATGGCAGAAATATTCACTTAATTCTGGCATTACTTGACAGGTGACAACTTCTTCTTTTATGCGTGTATCTCTAGGCCATCCTCTTCTTCAGGGAGTTGGCTAATCTCTAGACCATTTGCACCTTTTCAGGTAAGTTTGGTCGGAATTCGGCAACACGATTTGTTGTTGAAAATGAGATTTCCAGTGTCAAAATTGCAATTTTTATTGCAAAAATGGATTCAGTACCCTTGATTACCCTTAGGGCAGCCAACTTATGTAATTCCAATCACTGAAAACTACCCTTTGAAGAATTTCTGCCGGATTTTGGCCGGACAACTCGTCGGATTTTAGGTGCAAATGGTCTAGAGTTTAGCTTACACTGAAGTACTCGATTTCCATCAAATTCCCTGACAAGCAATAGTTCCACAACTTTGGATTTCTCTTTTTCGAATCAACAATTCAATATGCACTTACACCCTCAAATCTATTGTCTTCACATCAGTTTCTCCTCCACGCACATCTAACTCGATGGGTTTTCCTTCTTTATGGAAAGACTTGAGATTAATCGACAATGTGACAATGATATTCACGTGGGTTATCTTCTACGGACCAAAACAAACAATTCTCTTCATGTGGGATCTCATTGCACTAGCTTGACTCTTCTGCAAACTTACCACCTGAAAACAAATTTCGATGTGCCAAACTGAAACAATCCATCAAAATTTGACCGTGGAGATAAAGTAAGAAAAACATATTATTGATTTTGATCAAAGTACATATGATGGTGTTGTATATGTGTTGTACAAGTTAGGAACGGTTCACATTATTTTTTTTGTTTGTACGAATCTCTTTAACTTGTAAGAGTGGCCTCTGCCCTTATGAAACCATGACCCAAGGGAATTCAAGTCGTCACCACAACCCAAGGGAATTTAAGCCATCAAAATTACTTGGGGATTGCATCCAGACTAGGACACCCCAACCCTTAGCATGGTTATATTTTTTTTTGTGTGTCTCCCCCCACTATCCCCGAGTTTTAAACCCTGGGCCGCCTAACAATTAGAACCCCTCAAATACCAACCATGCTAGTGGGACTTGATCGTTCATAACTAATTTATTAATCAATAAAAAATACTTTCTTTACATGTCATTTATGACTTGATTATTTAAATTAATGTTATTTATAGCTTATGACATTATTACATAGTACATACTTAGAAAAAAATTTACAATATTTAATAGCCTCATCACTTGCTTGGTATCAATTAGGCTTGTTACAGAGAAAATCTTCCTATGGCTTGGGGTCGACCACAAAAGACAGTGTGACATAGAAATCAAATCCATTCTCAAGAATGTTAGATAAATTAAAGAAACTAACCACTAATGCATAAGAACCATACCTGTAATGCCCATATTTTGACTCCGGCATATTTATCACTCAGACTTATTACAGTGTATTTACTTATTATCTGTGGACTCAACTATACTTCATAAACTATATTTTGGCATGTTATATGTGATTTTTTACTGATGTTATGATGTTATCAGGATTATGCTCTGATTATGATATTATGATGTTACCATGCTTATATAGAGCATTCTGTAGTGCTCTGCTTGTCGGGCAGAGCACTAAGTCCTAAACTTAAACAATAAAATGACATTTACTCCGATTTCAGATTTTCATTTTTATTATTATACAATAACGAGAGGGTTCATCAAAAAATACCTGAGCTTTAGCGAGCTGAAAGTAGTCCCTGAATCCTGCTCCTATAGCCTTGCCTCTCCCTCGTCCGAGCATGTTTGAGCCTTGATGCCAATTCGGATGATCCACCTTGTCGACCAGCATTGAACCTGCTGGCCCTAAGAAACCGACGGGTTTCCTAGCCCCCGAGCCCACGTGCCGATAAACCCGATAGCAACTTCCTTGTTTTTCTGAGTGTAATTCATCCCCTGGAGTTAACCCCCTCCTCCAGTTTTCTTCCCTCTCTGCTCCATCACCTTCTTTCCTCTCTTCTTCTGTAAAAATTTTCTCCCGACTACTCTCCAAAAATCCCCCCTCTTCAACCATTCAATCCCCCTCCTTATACCCCCTTCCCCTCCTTTCTTCCACCGCCCCCTTCATATTTAAAATAATATTTATTATTTAGTTCTTTTCTTGGGCAGTCAACTAGTTCAGGTTTTAAGACATTCGTTGTACGCATTTAATTTCTTTCTTGAATTGTACAATTTTTCACCCCGTATGAGATGGTGGGAATTTACTAGGTGCTTATCCTATTGAATTGTACGTGTAAATTTAAAACATACCCAACTGTCATACATTACCCAATATTGTTTGTTTAATGTTTTATGCTAATGGTAAAATGGTAAAATAATATTGTAATTTAGTATATGTTATTAAAAACTTAACAAAAATTACTTAATAATAAACACTAATAACTAATAATAATAATAGATAATGACAATAAAATAATAATAATTTATTATTAATCAATAAATAATAAATTGCAGTATTATTATTACTTGATTGAAATGATAACATCGACCTGTTTATGTTTATTATTAAGTCCCCCCGCACATTTATTTTTTTATAAATAAGGTACATTTACAGGTTTAAATAAATCACAATTACTTAGTTAACCCATCCAACTATTTAATGTTTTTCAATTAATATTTCATACTAGCGTGCATGTGTGAGGTGTGCATGCATGGCCAATACATGCACAGGATGCACATGTACTATAGAAAAAACCCCTAAATTCTAGCTGATACAATAATATTTCATGCAACAAGACCAATATATAGATATAATATGATTTCTTTTGACATTCAGATTTATTTAACAGTTATGTTCTTATTAATCAGTCAGTTAAGATTGGTACCTACCATCACTAATCCGGTATCATAAATGTCCAACACTCAACAATAATAACTAATATGTCAAACCATCCTAACCTACGTCCGCATCCTCCCTATCCTTCCTCTACTAGTACACAGTGGATGCCAGCTGTACTGACCTTCCCACACAGAACCTGAGAGCGGTAGCGTCGGCTAACTAGAGGACCTAGCCTCTCCTAGCAGGCATCCGACCATCGTCATCACAACAACTTGGGGAACGTGTCTCAGCACTGCCCTCCCACGACCTCGGGTATCAAAGTGACATAGGGTGGGAAATGCATCCATCCCTCTCAACATACTGGGTATATACTCATCAAACGATATTGCGTTGCTATCGAGTTTATTGGTACGTGTCATCGTACCATCACTTGGCAATTAAGGCTCTTCTTCAAGATATGTATTGAGTCATACTTTGCATCACACACTTGGCTATCACATAGCCCCTGTACCCTGCAGGTTAGCACTATGCAAACATGCATTCATAACAATATTAAATCAATAGCTGGTCCATATTATCAACATTATTTCCTTTCATCACATAAAATCACAAAATAAATCGCACCATGGATGGGTGCCCATGTACCACATCATACATATCACATCATACCAAGGATTACAATCAATTATATGTTTTTGTTATGAAATAAATGAATATGATGACGACTACTGCATGATAATCGCATAAGCACAATAATTTCATCTAAATGATAATCATCATAACATCATAATCAAAGCATAAATTATATAAGCATGGTAACATCATAATATCATAATTAGAGCATAATCCTGATAACATCATAGCATCAGTAAATAATCACATATAACATGCCAAAATATAGTTTATGAAGTATAGCTGAGTCCACAGATAATAAGTAAATACACTGTAATAAGTCTGAGTGATAAATATGCCGTAGTCAAAATATGGGCATTACAATACCTCAACCGGATGTTCGAAGATGACCACAGTTGAGATTTCGACCAAAAGCTTGTCCCTACAATTTTCCCTCAACACCAAATATATATCCAAGCATAATATATTAAGTGTTAGCATTCAATCTAGCATATTCCATTTAAACATGTATAAAGTAATTACACCCATGGATACAAATATACATTATTACGCATGGAATTTGGATGAGAAATTGATATTTCTATTAATATAAAACATAGAGACAATGTGCCAACCTCTGTTGGCACCTCATCGGAACCAAGAAATTGAGTCCCTCCACCTGGGCCTCCATGAATTCAATCCTCCATAATAAGGAAAGCTCACAAAGACATTGGCAAGCTTGGGAGATGAATAGAAATGGTTCTATAAAAAAAGACAAAGGGGTGCAAACCCAATCATATAACAATGGCGCAAGATTTAGCTATAGTCTCTTTACTCTTGAAGTTTCTCCTCCTCTAATGATTCACAATGGCTAAATATATAGCCCTCCAATGGGAAATGGAAGGTCGAATAAGAGCGTTTCCCGACATATGGAAGGCCAAGGATAAAGGTATTCATTACTTGATGGGGAAAAATACAAATATTTATTGTTTTTGAGCACAAAATACGATGTACACATGCAATAATGGTGCAAGATGCGTATACGCGAGCTGTAGAGCTGGTGACTCGTATGTCTTCAAAAATGTCTTCTTAGGTTATACTAAAGCATCAGGGCTATAATGAGTAAACGGGGTATAGTGAGTCTGCATAGGGACAAGGGAAGGCCATCAAGGCATGATGCATGAGGTGTGGTGAATCATGATATAACAGACGCCCCCTAATGTGTGATGTTAAAGGGGTACACGATGGCCAAAATATGTTATAATATTCCCGATAATGGAGTAGTGAAGATCCAAGAGGAAGAGCTAGCCACTTACGAGCATAAAACAATGATAACTCTGTACATATGACTGCAGATATGGAGGATATATAGAATTCATAGATACATATAAGTTTAATTGGCATGGATAGGAATAATGGACATATTTCATAAGTTGTCACAACCATGTACAATACACAGTGGAGTCTGGTCTCCATATTGAATGAAGAAATCTAGTACATAAATTTGATGAATTGGAGACAATTTTTCATACATCATCCTTTCAAAAAGAATGGGTTCTGAAGATTTGTTGTTGGAACAAATATTTTGAAACTCAATTGAACTGATCCAATATAGGTAAATGCATGATAGCTCAATCCCAAGTTTTCAGAGTTTCTATTTGTTCCTCAAATCACCTATTGAATAACATTGATGGAACAATTTAAGGGGAAGGAAGTGCAATCCCATACACTGCTCTGGTATGAGAACTGAAATCCCATAAGTATTGTCACGATCAAGGTAGTAGCATATATGAAATGCTACCATACTCTAAGGTATTCTACACAAAATTCTATTGGTACATGCCCCATTACGTGAATAAATGTGTTGAGGGAGAACATGATGAAACATCGTCTGATTACTGGTCATTGATGTATACCATTAACATACATGAGACATACCACCGATGATGAGAATGAGTTTTAAGGTACTGATTGCATTCAACAAGTGTGAATATAGGTTTTGATGTCAAGCACTTGAAGAATCCATTGATAATGGGACATTGATGTATTCCCAAGTTTGTCGACGATGAGAGAACCTGCCACTGATGATTGGAAGTCTCAAGGAAATCAACATAATATAGATCCCAATTCTAGAATAAATGATGTGAATTCAATGGAATGGAATCCACTGAAAGGAGGGAATTAGGGCGTCCCCCATCAAACAACATGATGTACACAACAAGGCTGGATAATTTGGAATAAATAAGACGAACAAGATGTACACAAACCAATAACCATGTGCATTTCTTATGCATACTAGATGCAAGTAGCATGCATAAGGACCCTCTAAATAGTATCCAATGATGAAAAATATTGATAGAGATAAGGAAACCACCAATAGGGTATAATGGAATCCAAGAGATGACACAAATTCCAATGTGTGAATAGGTTTCTTTCCGTTGAACATAAGGGAAACCACTCAGTTAGTGACCAATGATGAGATGTCATCTGCTGAGTTCAAGGTCACCTACTAATGATGAAAGTAGGCCCAGGGTGCCAGGTAGGACCACAAATATGTGATGTATTTGAAATGGCTGATAGGCAGAGTCAACATAGCTGAGGAATGGCTGACTCAGGCTAAATAGTTCCTTCGAACAAGAGCATGAGGCAGGTGGAGACACTTAGGCAACATAGACTTAATGTGCAATTTGGGATAACTCTGTGACATAGGAGGCATCAACAGAGGCTCCATAGTGGCTGGAAGCTTAACCAATCAGTTGAGAAATCTCTAAATAATGATTACAAATCATAAGGTCATGCTATAAACCCAACCCATGATGAATAGACTTATGAACTATGCTTTGTTCAAAGGTGACACGACAACTGCCAATATAAGACAATATAATTTTCCCGTTCGGATTTTTATGTTATTTGATTTTTTTGGGTCCTTTTCATATTAGAAATATTGAAAAAGAATAAAATATGCTTATAGCACAATAAAGAGGAAATGAGTGTCACAAGCAAGAAAACTAATTCCAAGCAGTGGAAGATACCTATGCTCAATGCAAGGAAGCAAATGCAAGATAAGGACACCCGAGGGAATTTTTCCTCTCGGATATGGGATAATCAAGATGTAAAGGATAAATAAGAGGCATTGCTTGGCTAGAATTGAGACAATATCATGCTATATGGCTTATAAAAGTGAAGCAGAGATCCGACATTAAGCTCAATAAGGAAAGTGGATGCATGCAATGCAATTACAACTTGATATAAAATAAGAGTTCATACGGGAGATGGCTTGCATAAAATATAAGATAGAACATGAGGTTTATGTTGAAGGCATGGAGGGACTACAAGGGACTCCCATTCTTAAGGATGCCATTCAGAATGGGAACCAGATGGAAAAACAAGATCTAACTAGGGAACCCATGATCGAGGAAGCTCTATAGCTCACATAATGACACTTCTAGAAGAAACTAGAAGGTTTTGTGTCTTTAAGAAGCAGGTTCATACCTATGGTTTATGAATCATGGTCTTAGGATAATGCAATAATGAAAACGGTGTGAAATCCTATCCTATATTCCAGAGACAAGATATACCTTCCGAAGTCACTATCATACTAGGCACAACCCCTTACCACCTGAAGAAACATTTCGACAAAAATTCCTCACATTGTAACATTAGTCCATAAAGCTAAAAAAACTATATAGATATGGATAAATGACTAGAGTGAAGCTGTGATATTCTCGTAGGTAAACAAAATATATACACTAATGTACAAAGTGCCAACCGAAGCTTGGGGTTAAAACATATTTCATTGAGCGTGAGGGAGGTAACTGAAGTATTGCCTCAACCTTTAAATGATCGACCAAGATTTTAACTGTTGAAACGATAAATCACAATTGATGATCGCCTCTTTCAAACACAAGTTGAAAGTGAGATGGATAATCTATTCTCTTGCGAGAGTGCATAACGAGGCTATCCAAATAAGTCTCAACTTCAACGACATGAGGCTCTCAGGGATTTTTTGGGATGGTAGGAAAAATATATTTTGTATTCCCTTCAACATATAGACTATCCTCATCCAAAGGGAGTGGAGGGTGATCAAATTCCTCACCTAAGGTCAACTAGGACTCATCATGCTCAATCCTTTCAAGCTCTTGTAGGGAAAATGGTCTATAATGTAGGCCCTACCAAGGCCTTTCAAGACAAATCATGGTCTTGATAATTGCTTCACCTGGGGGAAAGGTATTATCAAGACAATCATGTGAGCAAGTTGAGTGGACCGCCAAAGTGAGTGGGAGCACGAGATCTCCCTCCTCTATCCTTGAAGGGGAAATATTGGGGTTTACAATAGTTTCATATGAGGATTGAATAAATGAATTTTGTTGGAGACAACGACATATCCATTCTGATGGTTGGGATCCCTTCACCAAATTCAACTAGAGAAGGAAGAGTCCTAGGATCACTCAAATATGAAGTGCGAAATGGGACTAGACTTGAATATGATAGAGAACTGTAGGAAGTGGAATCAATAGAAAAAATTGAAGACATAAATTTAAATTTTCCCGTAAGTGATGGATACATCTTGACGCCAACATTCTCAGTTGTCGGTTGAGAATTCTCAATAACCGGGATCGTTGGTCCTGATGATGCTGTGTAACTAGATTTAATGAATTATAGTTGATCAATTGTCACAATTATATCTTTGTGAGGAAAGGATACAACATAGAAAACCGACTATATGATCACCTTCATGGCATAAATCTAGTTCTGACCCAGTAAAAGGTTGTAGTTAAGCGGTACGTCAACCACCTCGACCTCAACTGACACAGTCTTCCCTCCCAACTGGACCCAAAGAGAAGGAATAGTGTCACACGGTCTAAATGAATGCCCATAAAATGTTGTCTGCATAGTCATAGATTGAGACAACGGGGGAGATCCCAGACCCTTCCAACAAGATAACAACATGAATGATGTCGAAGCGCCTTCATCAATAACCATGTGTTTGATGGTGTTGTTTAGACACTCCACATGGACTTGAAAATACACATGGTAAGGCAAGCGAGGCTGGACATCAACCATCTCAAACTTGATCATACTCGGGATACTTAAATCACAAGCTCCTAGAGTATCCAACAAGGCATTCCTTTGCGAGGGACAAGTCTGAAGCACCTCTTAAGCCAACATTGCATAGGGAGTCTAGCTCAAATCCTCAATAATAGAAGAGTGTTGGGTGGATCGGGAATTAGGATCCCTAGTCCCTATAACCCTAAACTATCATAACCCATAATCAATATAATCCTTGAATTGATACCCTACATGTATCATTGTAACCCTTATAACAATGCTTACTATCTAATCTTTATCCAATATAAACAAGATCTTCTGTAACCATGAATCCATATCAACACTAATCCATATTCCTCATAATGTATTTACTATATAACCCATATAACCTATAATGTTTCTAACCCATAATCATATACCTCTATATATTCTAATTGCTAACATATATCCCCAAACTCATATAACTCTTAATTCCTAACTCGTATAACTCCTCATCTATGTAACCCTTAATTTATAGTTCCTATAACCCTATCTAACTTATCTATTCTTTAAAACCTAATATATATAAATCATAACACCTAACTGATTTATTTTGTATAATCTTGAGGATGAGAAATTGTCAAATTAATCCAATTCATGGATTATTTATCACCACAATGGAATTCATGATTGTTTTTTCCACTTAAGCAACTTCCACCACTGCTTGTTTGGTCATAGTGCCGGGATGATACATGAAGGAGGTAATGAAACCAAAATTGAGGAAAATTACCACAACAATTGCTCTCTAAAGGATACATAAGTAGATCAAAACATTGCAACAATACATGAGTGGTAGGGAAGACATGCACAATGGTGAATCCCTACTAGGGTGGAGTCCCGTCGAATGAGGCCATATTTGAGACAAAAATAAAGAGGGGACTAAGTATCATATTAAGAAACAAAAGGGTAACCAAATAGAACCACATATCACATTTCATGTAAGGAAGGAAATAGAGAACATGAAAATAACCAAAAGATGTAGTGGGAAGACGACCAAAGGTATAAGGTTTCCCTTGGTATTTATGGGGAAAACCAAGAAAAAAAAGGTGATGAAATCAACATAAAGGGTGGTTAAATGACCAAGGATCAATTTGTGCCTTCCCAAATAAATAGACACATATAATGGACACCATGAGGGAATGGGGAAAGGAAGCCATGAGTGAAGGGGGAAAGGAAGTAAAGATTCCTTCACCAAGGACAAGGGGAGAAATAAGGTCCAAGGAAAATCCTATGACGAGAAATATGAGAGAAGGTAATCTTACCCACAAGAGATCAATCCATGTATGGGGATTTTAATGAAAATATACTTGAGGGAAATATAAAGGTGATTAAAAATAAACAAGGGGATTAAAGTAAGGGATGCAAGAACTATTGATATTTTAGGAACAAGAGGTTCCTTGATATATTGAAAGGGATATGAGGAATATAGCTTTAGAAGCTCACATTTATTTCACTTGAATTTATTATTTTATGTATGAAAGATCTTATCATCCCATTTGATCATCAAGCAAGGCTGTATGTTAAAATAACCACGTAGTGTCGATGGTTTGATGTCCACATGAGTATTTTATACTAGAAGAGTGTAGGTTTAAGGAAATATTTGAGGCATGATAATGGGAACATTAAGGTTGATATCCCCATAGATCATGATAGCTTGGAGATGCTTAATATACATGTTCCTAACAGTTTCTCATGTGTTGTATGTAAAATTCGCTTGAAATATCCATGAAAGTTTCCAGATAACCTTAGAAATAACCAATTGTTTATTTCATGTTGAAAGGGGGTGCCAAAATAACCTAATAGTTTCTCGTGAGTTGTATGCAAAATTCTCTTGAAAGATCCATGAAGTTTTCTAGATAACCTTAGCAAGAACCAATTGTTTATTTCATGTTGAAAGGAGGTGCCAAAATATCTCTATGGTAAAATTGGTTCATGTTTGAAAAATGAATAAAGTGACCTATATGCAATATGAAATACTATAGCTACTCTTGTCTTAGTCAATGTCTATTAGAATTCCTCCAATATGAAAGGTGCATTTTAGAGTTCTTGATCTTAGTGAATATCTTGATTAGTGTTGTTTCAATGGAAACAATGTATAATAGTTATGTTTTATATTCCTATATGCAAGTGTCATTTCATGTGAATAATGGTGATAAATGAGTTGATTGTTGGATTTGATTATTGTTTAATTAAATCATTTTTAATCTTAAGGCAAGCTGCTGTATTTTTCATTGACTTGGATCAATAGCACGTGAGTTATAATTTTCAATATTCCATGCATTACTAGAGGATTGAAATTTTTTGTCTACGTTTCTACTTGCTAACACATAATTGAAAAAAAACTCAACAACGTTAACATCGCTGGTTGATATAATTGGAACAAAAAAATAAAATTATTTAACTCGAAAAAATTAAAATTTAATTCATTGTATAGTGAGATGGAATTCAAAAGTTAAATATTAGTAGAACAATTGCCATTGGACTGAAAAATAAAAAAGAAATAAAAATTTAATTATAATTTTTCCCACTAATATGTGGGTTTAGTTGCAATGATCGAAGGCAGAGGGAACTACTGGGTTTCTTGAAAACTTGATTGAGGGTTTTCTGACTCACACTTGCAAATACAAATGAAAATGAGCCACCGTGGTATTTTTTTGTTTATATTTTAAAAATAGATCGATAAGGCTTTATTCAACCCGAGTAATCCCTCGATCTCAAGGTTTTAAATAACCTACAAAAATACCTTGAATATTAATTGGATATTCATGTTCTCAGTCAAGCTATGAATAAAGAATCAAGGGCTTCAAAATATCTTAAATGAGGGTTGGGAAAAACCATTCTTGTTGGCCTACCTTGTAAAAACGTGTTATCTAACTTCATGGATTGACTACTATCCCAAAGACAAAATCCCCAAAATAAGCAGGGAACCTAGAGATTGAGAAATACTTTCTATGTGTAATCTTTGATGGAATTTTCCAAGGTTGTTTAAGCCTGTGTGGGGTTGGTGGGGTTATATGCCAAAATTAAGCTCATTAAATATTGTATAAAGTAGGTAATGAGCTAGGCAGAAATGGTGTGGTAGAATGGAAGGAATTGCATATTTTACTAAAGTTAGCATTGGAAAAAGCCTCTCTAAAATTGAAATTCTAGGTGACTCCAAGTGGGTTATAGATTGGGTCAATCGATTAATATATATGCAGAAATTAGAATTGATACCATTGTTTGAACAAGTCAAGTTGATGGAAAATTCTCTTGATGAAATTTCCTACTCCTATCTACATGGAGGCCAACATGGACACATATTCCTTATGCAAACAAGTTATGTCCATAGAAGAGACCTAGAAGATATTAAAAGAATAGGACGGTTTTCTTTAGCTATTCATAAGAAAAACCCTTCATGTCATTTAAATTTGTTTCTTATATATATATATATTTATAATAGTTTTTTAGGAATCGTGTTTGGGTGTTTTTGATAAGAATATAGCAAGACTTTGCGGGGAATGTTTTTAACTGGCTTTTTTACATAATTGTTCTATCATTTTGGATGTAGTGTCAAACTATAAGTCCATAACTATTTTTTTAATCATGGTGGCCATTGGGTAAAATATCACTTTAGTTTGGATAAAAATAGATGAGTATTATGGTACTTGATGCCCATATGAAATGCAACCTTTTTCTATTTAAGTGAAAGTTACAATTTGTTCATAGGAAAAAACGCAATGTTGATGGAATATTAGAAATTTTAAAGGCACTCGTAAATATACATAATTAAGCATGTATTACCCTTTCATCTAAGGTGAAGTTAGTGATGTGAATTTCTACACTAAAAATTAATGAAACAGTAATTAACGAAATAGATCACTTTTGTTAGCCTTTTGGAAAATTGTTTTCCTCCCAGATCATTAGATGATGGTAAGTGTCCTCTAGTGAGCACCCATATTTTTGAAGGGTTCTCAAGGTATTCATACAAGTGTAATGAATATTTTCTTGGTCCATTGATACTTCCTTTTGTTCATTATATTCCATCATGTGCTCAACCTCTATTTATTGAGTAGGGGTCTAATTTGTTTTTATTGATCAAGATATTGATTGGCGACCAATGTCATTGAGTGAATCCATTGTGGAAATGTCTTTTTTAAATAATTAGCATGGAGAACCCTTCTAGCCTTGAGAACCCCATTGTTTCTAATGGAGAAATAATTTAATCAATAATGGGTCATTCTAATATATTTATTACCCATAATATTTAATTTTATTCAATTTTGGATTAAGAGTGTATGCTAAAATTATAATATTTGCAATAATATGTAATTTTGTAATAAGTGGATGTCCTAAGTGACAAGGAGGGCGCATGAGGCCAAGTGGTACATGTGTTGTCAACCAGCAAATGCAACCTAGAGAAAATCAATAAAATGCTAAAAATAACTCAAGCCAAAAAGATAGAAACTACAGGAAAATTAATCTATCATAAAAAAGATAGCAACTGTCAAAAGCAGGAAAAACAAGGTAGTTTAAAAAGTAGGAAAGTGCAGAAAAAACTGTCAGTCATAAAGTAGGAAAATTTTGGTCAAAGATGGTGTAGTTACCAATTTGGTTAAAGGGTGCAAAGCAAGGAAACATTACCTAAATCTCAGAATTTCTAATCTCCTCAAGGAATGCACACTCATGGGTTAGGGTTAGGGTTTGCAAGTGGATAACTTGTTCAACGGGTTGGATGAATTACTCAACAAGTCACTCAGTCTATAAAATAATGCTTCCAAATCCTTTGAACAAATTTTGATCGTTATTGTTTTGAGGTTGAGTGAAGCATAACTTGCTTGTATGAGTGATGTGCCTCAACTACCTTGGGTGATGTGTCCCAACCTTTCTCAGTCTCTTCTCTCTTCCATTCTATTCTTTAGTGAAACCACAAATATCCAATGAGCATCCATTTAAGACCAATATTAATCTCATATATCATCCTTTCAGCCTTGGAAATCGAGCTCCAGTGAAGGAGACTTCACTTATTGTCTTAGGAATGTAAGAGTGGTGCCATGTGTTGGTTTCAAGCCTCTAATATTCAGTATCGATCACCTTTGAGGGAGATAAAATCCTCAAAAATATTTATAAGATTATCCTATATTTATTAACATTCTGATATCTGATACACAATAAGATTTCTGCTCCATGAGGTCGCAATTCCAATTTTTCTATGTGAGAGGCATTTCAATGCTAATTCAATGAGCCTTTTGTAAGTTTTTAGGGATTAATAGTGATTCCACGGATATGATAATGATATATGAGTTTCAATAGGGTCTGATAAGTCTCTGATAATAATTATTTTATACCCGATAAGTTACAAAATTGAATTTTACCTTTGTTTGCTTACCCATGCTCTTTAGCTAGTGAAATTTGACTAGGTTTACTGTTTTTGATGCCATGAACGTTTTGTGTGTCCAAATTTCATTATATAATTTGATTCAGGTCATAAAATAACCCAAAAACAAAAAAACTCACATAACCTGATTTTGTTGAGGCTGTACAATGTTTGGGAGACCTCCTCTGCGCAGGCAATCACTAGGCCAATTTTAATAGTTTTTCCCAAAACACACCCATACACTTTCGAACTGTAAAAAAATATTATGAACATGCATAAATGATTATTAGAAACCTAAATATACATTTATAACCTCCCTAATCCTTCCTTATCCTCTTGTTGTTTATAATTGATTGTTAAGGTCTTAGTTTGCACCCTTGGGACTCCCAGAAGCATGGTAGTAGACTTCATCTTGACTGATGCTCGAAACTTAAAAGAGAAAAAAATATAGGTGCTTAGGTATCTGAACCTTTAGTTCACCTACATATATGATCAAGTACATCCCATTAACCCTCAGCAACTCTTTGTTTATGTCATTATTGATTATGTTTTTCCTTGTTGAAGAAATTGTTTAATCACCTTGTAAAATTTGTTCCAATTTTCATGAGATAAGAAGTAAGAGTTAATATTTCAGATCTAATTTATATAAGGGATATTACAGTGGTATCAGAGCACTCTCCTCCACTGATGTGGAAAGTAAGCTCTCAAGTTGAAGAATATTTCAGCCATGTCCTATTCTGATGATGACTATGATGAGCAATATGAAGAGTAATGTAGACAATATGAAGAAGAAGAAATCCTCTATGTTGATGAAGGCCTACCAAGAGATGAATATGATTACTTATATGTTTCAAAATATGATGAATTCATGAGGCATATTTCAATGCATGATAGGTTCTCTTGTAGAGAGAGGCCAAAGGAACCATTTATTTACCTTGCATATTATTGGGGACTGAGTGATGGAGTTTTGAAGCACCTTTCTTTTCAAGAATATTGATTTATTGAGATAAACAAGTTATTAAAATATCCATACTGCAGGTTAAGCATGGAATGGATTTCACATATGGTGGATGAAGTGCACAATAAAGTGGGAACTAGATGTTTGACACCTAGAGCCAAAATAGATAAAGAGGTGAATCCTATGCTATGGAAAGAAGAGATCCAAAGATATTTTGGTTCTAGAAACAATAAGGAGAATGATGATGAGGTCCTAAATCCATTCTCAATCATTGAAAAGGACCAGGATACACTTAGTTCTTCAAGTGGTCAAAAAGAAGAAGAGTTCGATAAGGAGGAGCATAAGTCACTCCAAGGTGACTTTGAAAAGGTTGGAAATCCACTGCTTAATGATGAGGATTGTAGAAATGAATAAAGTGCAAACGATATTATGGTGGAGAATAATTTTGATGCAGATCCTTATGCCACTCAATATAGAGAAGATTCAAGTTTCCTATAGGAGAATAGAAATGAAGTAGAGTCAAATATTCATGAGGTGGAGTGCAAGTCATTGCAAGGTGACTGCATGGAAGAAGAAAGTGAAGATGAATGCACATCCAAATTATTTGTGGGTGATTTCCAAATCACCACTAAGGATGTTGGTTCATGTGAGGGTGGTGAGAAATATTTTTTATTAGATCTAACAAAAAATTATAAATCAGATTTACAGTCACCTCTTGAGCCTCATAGTGATAAAGAAGAAAAGGCCACACCACTTGGGTGTGAACCAGAGAATTTGGTGGAAGAGCAGGACACCATAGTGTCCCTACATGAAGAGGATGAAGATGAAATGCCAAGGTATGATGTAATTTCTGATTTTTTCAAAGTTCACATTTCATTGCAGCCCTCAGAGTTTCCCTCCACTCCATACCATGGAAGTGACTTTGCAAAAGATTATAATGCTGAATTGTGTGTTTAGAATGAGATATGTGTTATGGATCCATACAACAAGAAATATGGTCTTATGTGTCATCCATTGGAAGGAGAAACCTTGGTGGAGGATATTCTTTGTGAGCCACAACATTTGAGTGGATCACTAAAGGAGGACAGAGCTAAGCTTATGGAATCCATGAAAAAATTTGTTGACACCAATTCCTTGGTGACAATATGCTGTTGGAAAGCTTCTATAGGAGAGTTGGAAGAAGAAGCCTTTATGGAAGAGTTCATAGGACTTAAGGAAGGCACGATCAATATGAAGGAATTATATATGAACTTACTATCTGTTAGAGATCATCTCCTCATGGCGGTTGAAATGTACCATTGTGCATTCAATAAGGAATCAGAGGAGCCTGAAATACTCCATAGAAAATGGGAGGCTACATATGACTCCTTAAAAAAAACCCAAGAAGCTTGTCAAGATTCAAGGTTGCAGATTGATCAACTTCAAAAGGAGTTGAATGTACCAAAACCTCCACAATGCATGGGAAATGATCATGTGCACATGGTAGGAGCTACTTTGATTGTGTTGGAGGAACCCCATGTGGAGGAAAAACACAAGGAAAGTTCATATTTGCAAGTGTTGGTGAAGGAAGATAAAATATAATATATTGATAAAAAAGTTGTCTCATTGTAGGAGTACATTCAAGAGGATATACTATTCAGATCTGTAAGAAAATACACTTATTTGTCCAAGGATTTGATAAGTGAGTACATAATGGAAATTGAGACCCAAGATTGCACAAGTCTAGCTTGCAAATGTAAAGAATTTTTCTTGAGGCATGATTTGGAAGAGGGACCCCATGAACTTCCTATGTGGAAAGGAGCTTTTACATCGGAGGAGGTGGCTAATCACATTCCATATGGATCAACAAATAAAATTCCTTATTCATTCATTGATTGGGTGGATAGAGACATCATTGAAATGAAGACTTTGGGAGGTAAATGATTCTTGTATTTTTGCAATAATTTTTTTGTTATAACTGACATTGTCTTGACATGTGAGCAGCATCAAAGATTTATTTTTCAGCCATTATATACCTCTTGTACACATGCACATGAGGTGCATTCTGATTTGCATGTACTTGAGAAGTTTGAGGTAAAGAAAGATGAATACCAAGCACCTGTATGGTTCCAAAGAGAATATGAGTTGCCTTTAGGAAATTGTTGTATAGTTTTGGAGGAGGCACATGATATCACTTTCACTAAACCAACAAATGGAGGAAGTGGTGCATCCATTAACTTGATGGATGAATAATGAAGAAATCTTAATTTGCTTCTTAAATTTTCATCCTATACACTTCCTATTACTACCATGACGCATGGGGATGGTAAATGGGTGAAGGGATTTTCCTTGTTGGTGCTACAAGAGGAGAAGGAGGCCCCCACTTGTGTTCATGATGAACTGATGAATGCACCATTCTCTTCCAAACAACAACAAAGGCATCCTATTGCATTATTTGATTCCTCCTTCATTCACTTGCACCCATTGAGTGGAACCGGTGGTAGAGAGTTGAGCCATAGGAGTTGGGAACTAGTTCCATGCTTGAGGGATCATAATATCCCTATATATGAGGAAGAATCATGGATGGAGAAGCATAGGAACATATTGCTATCATTTAATTCCAACCATCCACATATGGATTTAGTGGAAAATTACATGTCACACATGGAGTCTTCTTGCAGAAATATTTCTGCTCATGGTTGGTGGAAGGAAGCTAAGCAACCAAGCTACCAAGAGAAGTTGTTGATACATCTATCTTGCATCAATGGAGATTCATTAGACACATTAGAATTTTTTTGTGAACAGTGGCATGAGAATGCATGACTTCTATTTGATGCTCTCGGTATACATGGAGGGACATGGGATAACCACTTGTGTCTTCATAGCAGCAGTGATGTGAGTTTTAGTGATAGATTTCACATTGATTCTCATATGTTGGAGTGACTCAATATGATTTGGCCCCACATTGAGGAGTTCCATGCTTGGTGGGAGAGTATCAAAGATGTTTAGTTTGTCCCGAGGAGTGATCAATTGCCAGTGTGGTGGTATGATTTTCACATCCTAATTTTCATTCTCTATGATGATGAATTTTTGTTGTTGTTACTGATGTTTGGAAGGGATGTAGATAAGAACATGGGACCCTGGAATTATTTGGAAAGAAATATTTCTAAAAGGGGCATGAAAATGTGGATCCTTGCAGAGAATTCAGTGGGATCCAAGCATTCTACTCAGTTATCTTAGTTGGGTTGAAAGTTTTTTTGAGGAAGGGTTAGTTAGTGGGGGATACCATAAACATAGTGGTGCAACAAAAACGTGGTGGACATTGGTATTAGATTCTAATCAAGGATTCCAATTCTAGACATCCAATAACCTATTTGGAGAATTGAAGTCACTGGTTGGATTCATATATTGTTGGAGTTGGTTCTTGCTTGAGGATAAGAAATTTTGGGAGGGGAGGACTGTAATGTCCCCAAATTTTCTTAATAATACCATGGAGAACCCCCTTCCCTTGAGAACCCCATGGTTCCTAGTGGAGCAATAATTTAATCAATAATGGGTCATTCTAATATATTAATTACCCATAGTATTTAACTTTATTCAACTTTGGATTAAGAGTGTATGTTAAAATTATAATATTTGCAATAATATGTAATTTTGTAATAAGTGGATGTCCTAGATGGAAAGGAGGGCGCATGAGGCCAAGTGGGCCATGATTTGTCAAAAAGAAAAGAAAACCTAGACAAAATCAAGAAAATGCTAAAAATAACTCAAGCCAAAAAAAGAGAAACTATAGGAAAATCAATCTTTCATAAAAAGGATAGCAACTGTCAAAAGAAGGGAAAAACAAGGCAATTTAAAATGCAAGAAAGTGCATAAAACCAGTCAGTCATAAAGTAGGAAAATTTTGGTCAAGAAGGCGACATTTTCAAATTTGGTTAAAGGATGCAAAGTAAGGAAACATTACCTAAAGCCCAGACTTGCTAATATCCTAAAGGAAGGTACACTCATGGGTTAGGGTTAGGGTTTGCAAGTGGATAACTTGCTCAACAAGTTGGATGACTTGCTCAACAACTCACCCATTCTATAAAATAATGCTTCTAACTCCTTTGAAAAAAATTTGATAATTATTTTTTTGATGTTGATTGAATCATAGCTTCCTTTTATGAGTGATGTGCCTCAACTCCTCGGGTGATGTGACCCCATATTTCCTAGTCTCTTCTCGCTTCCATTCTATTCTTTAGTGCAACCAAAAAGAGAAAAGGAGCATCCATTTAAGACCAATATAAAGCTCAAATACCAGCCATTTATCCTTGCAAATCAAGCTTCAATGAAGGATACTTCACTTATGCTCTCAGGAATGTAAGAGTGGTATCGGGTGTTGGTTTCAAGCCTATAATATTCAGTATTGGGAACCTTTAAGAGAGATCAGGTATTCCAAAATATTTATGAGCTTTTCCTCTCTTTATTAACTTTCTAATCTCTGATACACAACAATATCTCTGCTCCATGAGGTTGTAATGCCAAATTTTTCAGTGAGAGAAGCATTCCAATGCTCATTTAATGAGCCTTTTGTAAGTTTTTATGGACTAACAATGATTCTATGGCTATGATAATATATCAGTTCGCTCTTGTTCAATAGGGTCTTGTAAACCTTTGATAATAATTATTTTGAGATCTAATAAGTTACATAATTGAATTTTACCTTTGTTTGCTTACCTATGCTCTTTATATAGTCAAATTTGACTAGTTTTACTGTTTCTGATGCCATGTGTCAAAATTTCATTCTATAAGTTGTTTTAGGTCATTAAATCATCCAAAAACATTTTTTTTTTTTTTTGAGTTTGTACAGTGTTTGGGATACCTCCTTTGCATATACAATCTCTAGGTCAATTTTCCTAGTTTTTCCCAAAACACACCCAAACACTTTTGAACTGTCCAGAACTATTCTGAACCTGCATAAATGATAATTAACAAAATAAATAGATATTTATAACCTCACTAAGCCTTAATGAGACTTTTTTTGTTTATAATTTATTGTTAAGGTCTCTGTTTGCACTGGTTGGGACTCCCAGAAGCTTGGTAGTACACTTTAGCTAGGATGATGCTCAAAACCTAAAAGGGCCCAACATCTATGTGCTTAGGGATATGAATGTTCAGTTCACCTACAAATCTGATCAATTACATCCCATTAACCCTCTACAAATCTTTGTTTATGTTATTATTGCTTATATTTTTCCTTGTTGAAGAAATTGCTTAATCACCTTATAAAATTTGTTCCAATTTTCATGAGATAAGAAGTAAGAGTTAATATTTCAGATTTGATTTAGATCGGGGGTATTACAGATAAATTATTTTAAGAGTGCAATTGGGGTTGATTCCTCTCCAATTTTTTTTGAAGACCATTTAAAAATCATCCCAATCTAAAATTGATTCGACTGGAAGGATAAAATACCATGTGGAAGCCTTATTTTCAAAACTATATAGAAATGATATACAAACCTCATCTTGATGTTCAACATTCAATAATAGAATGACCATGTAATTTTTTTAACATAATCATTGGGGGTATTTGATTGTTTTAGGATTGAATTTAATCAACATGCACTCGTGATGCTTAGGCATACCATGGAGTTAAACTATTAAATTTACAACATCCTAAATTCCGTGGTTTAGTAACCAAAGTTGATTTCAATTCATTTCTTTTCCTAGAAATATCTTTACATTTTCATCGTCTTGCCTAACAAATCATTGTTAGGGTCTAGGGATCTTAAAAATAAGAAGTTGAACCTGGAGGATTTGAAAGAGTTGCATTCAAATGTTGTGGAATTTTGTCCAACACAAGGTCCATTAAATAATCCACAATATCTACTAAGATTTGTTCAGTAGTTTAAATGATATTCTTGGTGGTTTTACTTTGCCCAAAAAGTAAATGAGTAGTGGGAAATTCACCAATATTTTTTTGTATTCCTGATTAAAATGACACAACTCATCAAATTCCTGGTTATGAATAGTGAACACATGTTCTAATATGAGGAAACAATATTGTTGGAACTAGTATTGGTATCTTAAAAAATATGTTTTTGGTGAAAGTCTTCACCTTGGGTAAAGATATAGCCATGATGTGAATTCATATTTGAAAATTCAATATGAGAATGATGTGATTGAGTGGATCTCTTTCATATATTTGGGTCCCTCTGTCTAGTGCTAAAAATATTGATAGGTTGAAATTACTTTGTGCAACCAGTAAGGATTCTCCCTAGTTAAAAGTCCCAATTAGACTCTTCATAAATTGATATAGGGAACTCATTCATATTTTGGCCTAGTAACCATTATACATTTGAGGTTTTACCAATTGTGGCATGGTCAACTATTGAGGGTTTTGTGAGATGCAACAAATGAAAATAAACTAACCTATTATGCAAAATATAAAGTGATTCCTTCACTAAACTAGCAAAACCAAAGAGATAAACATAGCACTAGATTTATCACTGATTTAATCCTCAACAAAAAGTTACTAAGTAAACAAGAGTAGAAACACAAGTAACCAAAATCACACTAGAAAAGTTTGAAAATGAACTACTGATTACAATACTATGCTTATGACTATAGACAAACAATTTGAGAAACAAACAAGGCCAAGATACCTTTTTCTTTCCATAAATAAAAAAACATAGTTTCTTTATAATATATATAAATTGCAATTAATGGATTCTTTTAAGGCATTCAAAAAATGTATGTTGAGGTTTTACATGCCTCTGTCACAAAATATTACAATTTTTATATCCAATACACTATCAATGACATATAGAACCTCTCGTAAGTTTCTTCTTACAAGACTTTGAAGAGGATATTCAAAATCCTTTTCTTGGATGTTATAAACATATTGAATAAATTAAATTTCTAGTTTCTCAAATAGTCCTAATATATATAGATCATTACATAAGAACTAATATATTAAATTCTTTAAGGGTTCAAAACTTTTCTCAAAAATATGAAAAGTGAGACATAAGTATAAACAAACAATCACAACTAATAAACTATCATAAGTGTAAAATCATGTATCTAACCATCACATTTATTTTCATATTTTTCAGTGACTTGGATTCAACATTAAAACCTCTTTAGATACCCCGTGAACATGTATGTTCATATACATATACGTGCATGCATACATGTGTGCGCGAATGCACACACACACACACACATACATACATATGTATATGTATATGTACACACACATGCATACATATACATATGTATATGTATATGTACACACACACACACACATATGAACATACATGTTCACGAGATATCTAAAGAGGTTTTAATGTTGAATCCAAGTCACTGAAAAATAGGAAAGGAAACGTGATGGTCAAATGCATGATTTTACACTTATGGTAGTTTATTAGTTTATGATTACACACACACACACACACACACACACACACACACACACACACACACATATTTTAAGATGGAACATTGCTAGGGAAACCCTAAGGTGCTTCCCCATTTGTTTTAGGATGGTACCCAAGGTAAACCATCGGCCCTGATTATGGGGCCTAACCCAACGGGGAAATCAAGTGAGGCCTTGACATATCCACTCGGGGATTTGACTCCGAGACTTTCTACTAGCATAAACAACTCTCAACCACTTGAGCTAACCCAACGGGATGCATATATATATTGAAAAAATACGGCATCAAAAATGTTTTTTAGTTCCAATGCTTCATCAAATAAAGGACGCAAAATGAATTTTTTAGTTGATTATTCTCCCAACATCCACTTGATAATGACTTTAGAATCGCCAAAAACCCACACTAGGTTAACTCAAAATCCCAAGCAAGCTTGAGAGAAAGTTTTAACACCATTACTTCAACAAAATTGTTGGATCCTCTGTCTACATCCAATTTAAATTTAAACCAATATCTTTTTGTCAAATGTTCTATTCCTCCAACTTCACACACTTGTGGAACCCCTTGATTACCTCCATCAAAATATAACCAAGTTCAAAAATTGTCAATCACCTCTACAATATGTTGTCTTTGATTCTTGACAGGGCTATAATTTATAAAATATTCCACAGTATTCATGATTGCAAAGAAAATTACAATGGAGGAAAATGACGATCCCGAAAACAAACTCAAATTTTTGACAACCATACTACCCAAGTTACAATGAGAGGAAGTGAATCAGAACTCTTCATAGTAGTATTAACATCCATTTTATTAGAACATTATTCTAAATATTTGCCATTCCATAAATTACTAATGCTTGTAAGTGCATCTAATTCCTTCCTAAACTATAAAGTATAGGTACAAAAACAAATGATTAGATGGTTAAAATTTTGCTCACTAGCTTTACATAACATGCACCATCTGAGACCACTCTTGTTACTTTTTTGTAGATTATCCCCATTAAGTACCTTTTTATTAAGTGAAAACCACATAAATATCATACCTCTTAAAGAAAATTTGTACTTTTGTATCTTCGACCACTACTACATTGGCTTCCCCCTAGGTCCTTCTTCAAATATTACCTATATGTTCCTCTATTTGGATTCTTTAACCAAATCAATTTATCCCATGTTTCTCTTATCCTAACATGACTATAATTCCTTTTTTCCAGATATTCCTCCCATTATATAACTTCATCATTTATCACCTAATAGACTCAACATTGTTCCATTCTTGGATCCAAATAGAGGTTAAGTCGACATTTGCTTCATGGGGCAATTTATGAAATCCCTTCTCCCTAAGTGTACCAACAATAAATTTTACAACCTAAAGGAATAACCACATACAACCTATGTATATTCACCTATCACGACCTGATGACCATATCCCATCTTCAAGACAAGCCATCTACCTAGGAGAGGGAAAGCAGGCTTTGCAATGGCCTCCTAAATAATCAATCCATTATGAAAAGACTTTAAATAAGCTGGGATATGTTCTTCCACTATCAATGGAGCAATATAATTATGCATTAAGTCATTTTACACCAAATCCATTTCTTTAATATAATCCTCAAAACACCTTTTTTCATACAAAGGAATTGCAAAATGGTAAATATATTTTATCCCCTAGACCCCAAACCTCTTTAGGATTTCTACTATTTTCCATTTGACAAGTGGAATTCCTCTTTTATTAACATTGCCTAACGATATGAGAATCTATAACTTAACTTTCTTAATTTACTAGTGTTCCCTTTAGGATAAGAGATAGGGTCATCCAATATACAAGGATAGCTTTAAGAACCTATTTAACCAAATTCAATCTACCTCTTCGAGACAACAATTGACTACACCAAATATAGAGGCTCTTCTCAAATTTTTATATAAGCCATTACCAATCCTTTTTCCCATAATCATTAGGATTTATAATGAACCCTATATACTTTAAACCATTGTAGAAATTTGATTGTTGGAATTCAAATAATCCTGAGATGAATCTCTCCTCCTCTTCCTTAATACCATCAAAGGGTGTGGTAGGTTTCCTTATATTCACATAACAATAGAGTTCTATTACTTCTTTTAGTTCGATAATTTCTCATCTCGATCCATCGCAAATAGAAGAATATCATCTACAAAAATCAACACTAACTAATATGTTTTTTTGATATAGTGTATCTTATGAAAACTTATTTCACATTGAATAACAAACTTCAAACTATATGATTACCTTGAAACTCATTGATATTAGTCCTCTTCAAATTCAACACACAAGGACATTTTGTGAAATTATTTTGTATTCATGTACACTTTGATAATTATATCTCGAATTATACAACTACTTGAATTTCATCTATTTGTAATATAAAAATAATAATGTTTCTCAAATATTTATGACCATCTAGCTCCAATGTTTGAACCTAATATTTTCTTTACCATTTCAAATTCACTCATGCTACACAAAATACAACCTATTTTTTAGAGTGACCCATCGATTTTGTATCCATAAATTTTGTACTAGGAATATTTTTTATAATTTCAAATTTCAAATCACATCCCATCTTGAATAGCCACTCTAAAAATATTTTTGAATTCATGCCTCCATCAACCTTAACCTTCACTCCCCTTTTGTTCTTTAGAAATTTCATCAATTGTGTTACAACGCATTCTTCTTTATTTCATGTTCTTGTTGTTGTAAGGTCATTTGCCTTGAATTCTCTACCTCAACACTACTATGGCTTTTGGTTGGCTCTCTATAATCTTAAATCACCATCTCATTGGATCTTGGAGCTTCATTCATATCACAACTATTATAATTATTGTGCTATTATATATTCAGGAAATGAGTGCAATCATATTCTTAAATATTATGTAGTGAAAATGAATGAATAATACACATTGAAAAAAACAAATCTCACAGGAAACAGACAACTATTACTTAGTATAATTATAGTATAAACTTCATTACATCCCAACAGTATACAATGAAACACATAAAGGAGAATTTGAATCTACCAAATCAATCTGACTACATGGCTAACTAGAAGCGTCTAAATCACTATTGGAGTTCAACTCGCTAACTCCAGATATCTAACCCAATCTCTCAATAAGTTACAATCAATCAAACCAATATAACTGCAGTGGTAGGTGAGAAGTAGGTGAGAACCGATGCCTTCCCACATGCGACCATGCATAACTGGCGCTAACTGAACTGGAGGATATATAACTGAATGTAAATGAAGCATAACTAAGCTTAACTAGTTACCAACTTCAAACAACTAAAGGAGGTTGGTGTAGGAACTCCCAATGGCTCCTAAATTGTAGGGATTGGTCTAGGAGGTGCCTAAATTGATGCATGAAGGTGCGGTAAGTTCCAATTAGCCTCTATCGGTGTTCCCCACACTCTAATGACTGGTACATGTGGCTCCATTAGGACAACTGGACCCAATGGTACTAGTGGACCCAATAATAACTAAATGGCTCCTAATTTAGGAAAATATTATCTAATAGACAGTTTGGATAAGGGAGGATAATAAATCCTAACACCCCCCCTGAATCCTAACTTGGACAACTATGGGCCCTGACAACAATGACAAAAGTCACCCATATACAATCTAAAAGATAAAAAAAATTATGCTTAATAAACTGAGGAAATAGGGGAAAACCTCATGGGACCCCCCCCCCNCAGCAACAAATGCAGTATCTTGGTTCTTCTGTGCAGCAACATCTTGAGACTGTGCACGTGAGCCTCTGAATCCAAACTAAATGATTATTTCTGGACGAATATTCCTCTTTCGAAGAAGAAGAATATGCTCAATTGAATCAGAAATATAGACAACTGCTAGATGAAAATTGGACCCATGTAGAGCAACTGAAATCAACTGATAAGAGAGAAAAAGTGCTTGAGAATTCGAACCATGTGAGGAACACCCAAGAAAATGATATATTGCAGCCTTGAACATAAAACCATGTGAGGTAAAATCAGCCCCAAGTGTTAGGAGCAAGTGTCCAGGCGAATGTAGAATGTCTCCATCATTTCTAGTTCTGTGAGGAGATGAGCATGTGATCAAATAGATAGGTAGAGAAGCCCTGGGAATGTGGAGAGAGAATGATTGAGCTCCATAATATGATATAGATTCATAAATAACCAATGATTCACAAAATAAAATATCAGCAAACTCATAAGAGGAAACTAACATCAAATCCCCAACAACAAGTTTTAAGCAGACTTGCGGTACTTGATTTTTCACACAAAAATTGATGAGACCAGCTACAAGCATGATTGAAGGATATTGGAATTTAAAAATTGAACCAAATAATATCAGATCAGATAAAAATAATATCATATCAGATACAAATAAGTTCATATCAGATCCGAGAGTGTGGAATGATATCAAATCCCCAACAACAATTTTGAAGGAGACTTGTTGTACTTGATTTTTCACACCAAAATTGATGAGAGAAAGTATACACATTACTGAAAGATATTGAAACTTAAAACCTGAAAAAAATAATGTCAGATAATATCCAAATAATATCATATCAGATCCAAATAGTTTCATATCAGATCCAAGAGTGTGCTCCACCGAGATGGTAGATGCACAGTTTTCTCCTCCTTCAAAATTCTGAGAATTGGTGCATGCAATCATGTAGGATTTTACCAGAATATATAGATCAATGAGAGTGAATGGATCACTCCTACAATATGATATTATTTCCAAAATATCCATGGTATTACTTATCTACACACCAGCAACATCATTAGAGATAGAGAAATCAAATTCATCTTCATTTTCTGAAACAATCACCGGTAAACTATGCACATAATTTAAAATAGAAGAATCACTGGAGATTTTTCGCATAGAATGGAAGGAGAGTTTTCTTAAAAAACAAAGATTTGAATGTATTATTCTGGATCATACATGTGAGAAGATGAGATATCAGATATCTTATAAACTTCCAGAGCAATAGGAGAAGGAGTCACTCCAAGGATACTTTCTTCAATTCGAATTGACTGTGTGGAAGATTTTGTTTCTTCTTCATCTTCAACATTTGCTTTGATGTAGGAGAGGGCACATAGAGTCCATTCTTGAACTTTGCATGCTGGATTTTATCTGAACCTTTCTCAAAATCTGGTATTTTAGAGTCATCTCCCATATGTCTGCTAGGTCCTCTTGACAGAGTGAAAGTGATAAAGGATTCCCTGGAGGAAACCATGTGGTTGGATGATCCAGAATCTATCAAGTAATCCTTCAATGGAGTGAGGCCTACCTTCAAGGAATGACATCTCTCATGTTCTTCAGTATTCTCTCCATCATCAGGCATATCAACACCTTGTGGAAGGGAAATATTTTTATGTACAAGGACAGTTTTCAACTGGTCAAGGGTCTTCTGGATAAACACCCCTCATACAATAGGGACACATTTTCTTTTCAAAATTTTTCTTCTTCTTGGAGCCCGAAGCTCCTTTAGATGTCTTTTGACTCTCTTTAGGCTTCAAATTAGATGCTTTAGGCTCATTTCCCTTATGCCTCCCATTAGCTTGCGGTTTGGTAGAGTCTGTTACTAGGAGAGCTTGTTTTTTGAAAGTCTGGAGGAATCCCATATGGACCAATTTCTCTTGCTCCTGTATTAAGGACTCGATAAAGCTATCAAGTGAGGGAATCTTCCAATTGGGAATGGAAGCTCTTCCAGAATGGAATATGGAGACAAATAGAGAATACTCAGTACCTAGTTTTCTGAGTATGGACAACACATGCTGCTCATCCTTTCTTTCTATTCCGCACTATTTGCATTGAAGTGTAAGAGACTTGAATTTTGTAAATAATCGTTGTATGGTCTTGAAACTGATGGGATCTAAGGATATAAACTCATTCTCAAAAAAATTTCCCCAAAGCTTATCTTGCTTTCCAAAAAATACTTCAAGCTTGTTAGGATTATAATCCTCCCTTGTCC
This sequence comes from Pseudotsuga menziesii, assembly GCA_001517045.1. Lineage (NCBI taxonomy): Eukaryota > Viridiplantae > Streptophyta > Pinopsida > Pinales > Pinaceae > Pseudotsuga > Pseudotsuga menziesii. The sequence goes on from LPNX010331687.1 coordinate 588,078, forward strand.
AATTTGGTCAATTATGTCTAAATTAGGAGTCCTTTTAGTCTGTATTTAGTCACTAGCACAATTGGGTCCACATGGCCTAATTGGGCCACATGTACCAGTTAATAGAGTGTGGGGAACACTAATTGAGGCTAACTACCACTGACTACACTTGCATGCATCAGTTTAGGCGCCTCCTAGACTAATCCCTACAATTTAGGATCCACTCAGAGTGCCAGAACCAGCCTCCTTCAGTTGAGTTCAGTTGGTGACTAGTAAAGCCTAGTTAGGAGTCAGTTACATTTAGTTACATCCAGTTATACTCATTTAGCGCTAGTCATTGATTAACTGCATGTTGGAAGGCACCTTTCCTCACCTGCCACATTCAGTTAGACCAGTTAATTGATTCTAACTAACTGAGGCACTAATTTAGACAAATGGAGGTAACTAGTTAGGCTCCTATAGTGATTTAGACATGTCCAATTATCCATTCAGTTAGGTTGAGTCAATAAATTCAAATTCCTCTCTCATGCATTCGAATTGACTGGTTATTAATATCAATGTATTACATTGGATTAATTATCCATTTTTACTTTTGATTGATGAAAGCATATACAAATGCAAATCATTATTGCACTGTTTCATATCATATTTTGAGTAAAATAGCTTGCGTAATCTTCTCATGAGTTTTGACTTGGTTCAAATATTCCTATGAGCTTAATTTTAATATGGTATCAGAGCCTTGGCAGGGCAAGGCACTTCTCCTTCTACAGATTTCCTACTGGATCAAAAATTTTTGAGCAAAATTACTCCCTCTAGCACTGCACTAGAAGCCGAGAATTTACCACATAAATCCTAGGCAAAGGAATTGTTTACCAAGCTAGCTTTATTGACTAAGCTGGGTGTGAATAAAATTACAAAAGTGCAGGCCGTCGACCTTACTTTGTCTGTTTGTTTGTGTGATTTACAGGTTTTTCAGTCTCCTTCACTGCATTCTCTACAACAACACAATGGCCCCTTTTGTGGATCCTCTCACTTCTTTCAACTACCATCAGTGGAAGGAGGAAATTGAGATACAAATTCACTCTAAAGGTATCTATTGAGTCACAATGGAGATGGAGGTAGAGCTGATTCATTATGTTGACAAAGAAAGATACTGGAATATGCTTGATGAAGCTTTTGGATTTATGTGCCATGCCCCAGGATACCAGTGCACAAATCATCATGCATGCTGCTTCACTACATCACAGAGATGAAGGTTGCAACAAAATTTTCTCAATTTTTTTTAACTTGAATCCCTATTCTACCTGCTTAGTTTGAGGGGGGGATTTTTTCCCATGTGGGTTTTTTCCCATTTCCTTGTTTGTATTAAGTAGTTACTTTTTGCTTATAGCTGTAATGGGTGACCTACGGTATTAGTTACCAGGGCCCACAAATTTTCCAAGTTAGAATTCAGGTGGGGTGTTAGGATTATAATCCTCCTTTGTCCAATTTGGTCAATTATGTCTAAATTAGGAGTCTTTTTAGTCTATATTTAGTCACTAACACCATTGGGTCCACATGGCCTAATTGGGCCACATGTACCAGTTAATAGAGTGTGGGGAACACTATTTGAGGCTAAATTCCACTGTCTGCACTTGCATGCATAAGTTTAGGCACCTCCTATACCAATCCCTACAATTTAGGATCCACTAGGAGTGCCGGAACCAACCTCCTTTAGTTGAGTTCAATTGGTGACTAGTCAAGCTTATTTAGGAGTCAGTTACATTCAATTACATTCAATTACATTCAATTACATTCAATTACATCCAATTATACTTAGTTAGTGCCAACCATTTATTAACTGCACGTGGGAAGGTGCCTTTCCTCACCTACCACATTCAGTTAGACTAGTTAATTGATTCTAACTAACCGAGGCAATGATTTAGATAGCTGGATCTAACTAGTTAGGATCAGATAGTGATTTAGACATGTCTAGTTATCCATTCAGTCAATTTGAGTCAATCAATTCGAATTCCTCTCTCATGCATTTGAATTGACTGGTTATTAATACCTTTATATTACATTGGATTAATTATCCATTTTTAATTTTGATTAATGAAATCATATACAGCTGCAAATCATTATCGACTGTTTCATATCATATTTTGAGTAAAATTGCTTGTGTAATCTTCTTGTGAGTTTTTCTTTGGTTCAAATATTCTTGTGAGCTTAATTTTAATAAAGATTCTCCCAAGATTCTTTGAGTCCTCAAACCTTCAAGGTGAAAGAGGAGTTCTCTGGATATGTGAGTACATAGAAATCCAAAAGCTTCATCTAAGCGGTTTAGAAACTTGTTTTTCTCAGCTGGATGATGGGGTTCAACCTACCTTCCCATAATCATCCTGAACAAGCTCTCGTTGCACAAGGAAACATGCATATCTTCCCTCCAATCAACATAATTGAAGGGTGTTAGGATTCGGGGTGTGGAAGGTTGAGAATCCATAATTCTCCTTCTGATCAGACAATATCTTCAATCAAGCTACGTAGCACCTGTATAAATTCACTACAAAAACAAAACCATTCACACTATGTTAGAATCAAGGCTTCCCTCTCGACATGTACACTTTCTTAGGTCCGTCACGCCCACACCGCTACTCTGAATAAATTCAGAGGAAGCAAGGCAATCTTTGTAGGAGTACTTTTGTGGAAACCCAACTACTTCTGGTGTACAATGGAGAGTATACAGACTTAGATCTTTCCTGAGATGGCTCTGATACCATATTAGAATTATTGTGCCATTAGATCTTCAGAAAATGAGTGCAATCAGATTCTTAATTATTATGCAGTGAAAAGGAATGAATAATACACACTAAACAAAACAAATCTCACAGGAAACAGACAAGTATTTCTTAGTATAATTACAGTATAAAATTAATTACATCCCAGCAGTATACAATGGTAATACATAAAGGAGAATTTGAATCATGAGAGATGAATTCGAATCTACCAACTCAATCTGATTGCATGGCTAACTAGAAGTGTCTATATAACTTTTAGAGTTCAACTAGCTAACTTCAAATGTCTAATCCAGTCTCTCAATCAGTTACAATCAATCAAACCAGTATAACTGTAGTGGTAGGTGAGAAGTAGGTGAGAACTGGTGCCTTCCCACATGCAGCCATGCATAACTGGTGCTAACTGAACTGGAGGATATCTAACTGAATGTAACTGAAGCATACCTAAGCTTAACTAGTTACCAACTGGCAACAACTAAAGGAGGTTGGTGCTGGCACTCCCAGTGGCTCCTAAATTGTTGGGATTGGTCTAGGAGGTGCCTAAACCGATGCATGAAGGTGCACTCAGTTCCAGTTAGCCTCTATAGGTGTTCCCCACACTCTAGTGACTAGAACACGTGGCCCATTATGCCAAGTGGACCAAATGGAACTAGTGGACCCAATAATAACTAAATGACTCCTAAATTAGGAAAATATAATCTAATAGACAATTTGGACAAGGGAGGATTATAAATCCTAATAACAACATCCATATTTATTCATTTTCTTAACTAAGTATCCAACTTTTCCAAGTTCTTCATATTCATATTACACCTCTTCACATCCAGTTTGTTTCTTCAAATTACTCTTGAGCATTTTAGGTTTATTTCATGATTCTATTATAAGATTCTAATTATATTCAATCATAACCTATTACATGAAATGTATATATATTTACATAAAACTAGATATAGTATTTATCACCAAGATTTTTTGGGTAGTGTCAAAGACACCTAAAGAATATATCTTCTTATTTTATAAATGGAAGATACAATTTTTTTCTTGGAAAAAAACTAGATATAGAATTCACATATATGCACATAACCTTCTTACTTGTGTATGTGGTTCTTCATTGCTTGCATGTATAGTTTCCCATCTACATCATTTTAAATATATTATAATTTATCATTATAATGAAAAAATATGGGATTGAGAAAGACGTGGGTGACTGTGCAAGGGATGCCACCATATATTGCAAGTTTTGAGGAGTGAAAAATAGGAAACAATCACTGGTAGGAAAAAAGAATGGCCACCCCCATGAAGTCTTAGAAGTCATTAATGAAATGCAAGTCAATGGGCATATAACCCAACTCAATAATTAAGTTTAGTGTTATTCCTACATGCACTAGTTTATTGGCTCTATAACAAGGTAAGCATATCACAATTATCCAACATAGATGATTAACGCCATGAAGCCTTGGAATTCTTGAATGAAATGTAATTTCGTGGTGGATAAATCAATCACCCTGTTTAGTGTTGTTCCTATGTTTTATGTTTACCTTATCTATCATTTGTTCAATATGGTTGTGGGTTGATAGGGAAAAAACCTATGAAAGAGGGAAGTTTTATATCAGTAGTGGTAGCATCGGTCCATAATGTACATGGTCCTCGACATTGCACATTGGTTCTCAACTGTGACAAGTAATAGATTTGTCCAATATCCATATTTAATGTTGAAATGGAGGCACTACCTCTTTAATGGTGTGGAATAAATCCTTATTTAATGTTTTTTGTTATTTTTAGCTCCCATCCATGAGGAATTATGTCAATGAGAATATACTTCATGACCTTGACCCTCATCTTAGAATAAAAAGTGATTTGGGGAAGATAACAAAGCTATATATATGTCTGACCAAAATTTTGTTGAAAGTTTCCAAGAACAAGATAACTTACTAAGAAGAATGGATCATTATACAATAAGTGGTTAAACTTGATGACCATAATGTTTTGTGAATAGTAAATTCAACATTTATTTTCTATTATTTTTTAAATTGACACTTTATAATTCATTGTATAAATTTTTGGCAATGTCACACTATCAAGCGACAAAGTGGCTCTGGCATTAATCTTGTTATGGTACTACCTCCATCTCTTGATGCCGCATCTAAAAACCCTCATCGTCCATCACAAGTCACACCCACAAACAACCCATAAAATCCATGTCATCACACACCCACTAGACATGATCCCAATATTGACACTACCTACTCATAATCTCTAGTAACTATTGTTCGTAGAATGCGACACATGCCCATAGACTTTCATTTGGACAAAAATGAAATCCCCTTGAAGGAAAAACAACTTCTTGGGAGCCATAATTTATGAATTGAATGGAAAGGAATATAGCCTTTCCACACCCACTATTAGAACATCCTATAACTCTAGAGCCTTAAAAAAGTATAAGTGAAGCTTAGGAGTTTCATGTTGGAACAATATGGACCGATACTCAACGAACGAAAGGTTTATTTAACTGTGGAAAACATTTAATAGAGTTACGAGACACATTATAGAGAAAGTTAGTAGATAACCCTCATTATGAGTATACTTCCTTGACATCAAAATAAGAGTGGGAAGCTCCAAAGGTTGATGCACACAATAAAAAAGAAGCTCAAGAAATCAAGGAAAATACCAAAAACTTTTAGGTGTAAATTCAAAATTGAAAAATTGTTTATATAAAATCTATTGATAGCAATAGAATTTTATAAATGAATACATGAACGTTTTGATAAATTGAAGGACACTGCAAGGTCACCAAGGCTTGAATTGATAAGTTTGGTTACCATTGCCTTAGTACAGGAGGGTACATCTAAGTTAAAAATAAACATGTAAGTTTGATATAAATGTTAAATTTATAACACCAAACTAGGTTAATCTAGGATAATTTTTAGTAATTAATGTAATTAAATTAAAGAGGTGATTTGAAAAGTCACCTCCCTTCCTCACTTAGGGTATAAATTACCTCGGGTCCCTTCTTATGTAATCATCTCCTACATTATCTTATATACATTATTCTACGTTACGCTCCTTCTTTACCTACTTGTTCTTTCATTGGTATCAGAACCTCTCGGCTCTCGGCACCATCCCACCATCTTCAACACCAAGATCGATCCTCTCCACAACCCTCCCTGTTCATCATGAATTCCCTCCATTAACTTCCATCGTTGTTGTAACCCCCACACACCTTCTCTACCTGCTCCACATTTCCCTCTCTGCCTGCTCGTTCTCTCTCTGACGTGTTTTCTCTCCAGCTCGATAACCACCACCACCACCTCTGCTGCACCCACCTCCTCCTCACTTTCCCTCGCACCCACGCTGGCCTCCACCACCAGTATGCACTCCCTCGCGTGATCCTTTGCACCACCCAACCACTCTACGCCATCCTTCTACTTCCATCTACCACCGCCTGCCAACTCCTATGCACCCACCTCTCTGCCACTCCCCGCGAAGCTCCACCATTCTGCTACTCCCGCCTCCTGTCCCACCTTCCCTTCCGTTGCTCTCCATTACTCCACTTAACATTTTTTTAATATTAATATTTATTAATATTATTATTAATTTAAAAATATATAAATCCACGTTCAACATCGAGAAGGTTCCAACAATCACCAGATCAATGGGTGACTTAAACGCCTGGTTTGATCAAATCAATGAGAAGATTAACAAAAACTACAACAACCTCCATGCAAAGATGAAACAAATCGTTGACGATTTGACATCAAGTTGGACACAAATAATGTCACGAATAGAGAATACCATCCTCACTATACAGGAAGACCAAAAGAAAAATCAAGGAGTTTTAACTGCCATTTTGGACAGATTACAAATATCAAATGATCCGCAACCAAACTCTCCAAGAACACCGGAGCAGCCGAATCCTCTATTTAACATGTCTTCCTCAGCCTCATATACACATGGACGCCAAATACGGGTGAAAGTCGAATTACTCAAATACGACGGGGACAAAAAAAATTGCATAGCGTGGATTAATAAAGTCAAGGAATACCTAGACATCCACAACATCCATTACGAAGACGAGAAAATTAAATATGCCTCCATGTATATAGAAAGAAACACTTACAAAGGGTACTTATGGTGGAAGAATACTGCAATAATCTATTCTCACAACTGGGTTAGCTTTAGGAACGACCTCATCAAAATATTCCAGGGCATTGAAGGAAAATACTTCTTTTCCAAAATCACAAGGTTACAACAAAAAAACAGTGTCGATGAGTACACCTGTGAGTGGGAAGCACTATTAAATCGAGTTCGAGAGTTAACTAATGACCAATGACTATAGACCTACATACACAGTCTAAAACAACACATCCATGATGAACTAGAGTTACATAACATCTATACCATGGAGGAAGCACGACATAAAGCCAGGATTATTGTAAGCAAATTCAAGAAATCCATTCATACAAATTTCGACAAAGATGACTCCAAAAAGAAGCCCCTCCAATCAACATACATAGGAAATCCAAGATATACACCGCCACAACTTAGGGAAGGAACAAATCCCAGTTCAGAGGCCCAGAGAATAAAGGAAGGGAAATGTAAGGTCTGTGGAGACAAATGGGATCCTAAGCACATATGCTTACAAAAGAAGTTGTATGCATGTGAAGCAAAATAAACAGAGTTTAAAGTCGAGGAACCAATTGAAAATGATGCAAGTAGTCAACAAGAATACCAAACAGAAATTGAGATGACACCCCGAAAATATCATTAGCCAATATTACCAAAATCTCCCAACCACAAACATTAAAGATTAAAGGACACATAAAAAAGAATAACGTCACAGTTCTCATCGACACCGACAACACCCATAACTTCATTAATGTAAACCTTGCTAAAGTATTTAACCTATTTATTTTTCCAGTGCCCAACATGAAGGTTATGATAGCAGATGGCAAGAAGATTGACAATGTGGGAAAATGTCACAAGTTCAAGCTACAAATGCAAGAGTATAATTTAGAATCATATCTCTTTGAGGTACCGCTAGGAGGAGTCGACGTAGTATTAGGAATACAATGGTTGCAAAACTTGGGTACATACTCCGCAAATCACCAATAACATTTTATTGAATTCCAGTCATTTGGGAAGACACACAAATTATACGGGTTCCAACCACCTCTGACACAGTTAGTTACATCACATCATATGGTAAAACTACTTCAGAAAGGTGCACCAGTGTACATACTCCAATGCCAAGAAATGAAGCTTCTAACATGTGAAGGAGATATGGACAAATAACTAGAGATACAAGAGATGATTCAAAAACATCACAAGCTGTTTGAAGAGCTACCCATGGAGCTTCCACCAAACAGAAAGATTGAACACATAATTGAAACAGAACTAGGGACAAAAACTTCCAGTAGCAAACCATATAGATACCCACATCACCATAAAACAAAAATCGAGAGGTTAACTTAGGATCTTCTGAAATGTGGTGTCATTTCAAAAAGCAGAATCCCGTATGCAGCTCCAGTAGTGTTAGTATGAAATAAGGATGGTTTGTTCAGACTGTGCATAGATTACAAAGGACTGAAAAAAATAACTATCAAAAATAAATTTCCGATCCCATTCATCGATGAGATGCTGGATGAACTTCATGGGGTAAGTACTTCTCAAAATTGGATCTCCGATATGGCTATTATCAAATCAAAGTTAGAGTGGAAGACATTGAAAAAACTGCCTTTTGCTCTCATGAAGGCCACTATGAGTTCAAAGTAATGCCCTTCGTATTGACTAACGATCCAGCTACGTTTCAAGCCACAATTAACGAATTTTTCCAGGAATTCTTAAGAAAATTTGTGCTGGTATTTTTGGATGACATCCTCATATATAGCAGAACATGGAAGGAGCATTCGGGGCACCAAGTCATGTTCTTACCATTTTGGAAGAAAATCAGTTCTATGCAAAAAGGTCTAAGTGCACCTTTGGAAAAGAAGAAGTGGACTACTTGGGTCATAAGATATCGAAGGAAGGAGTCAAATTTGTTCCAAGTAAAATCAAGGAAATCATCGAATGACCCAAAACCAACAACATATCAAAGCTAAGGGGATTTATAGGACTAACAGGATACCATCAAATATTTGTAAAGAATTACGCTAATAAAACCACCCCTCTCACAAATTTATTGAATAAAAATTCCTTCCAATGGAATAGTGAAGCAGAATAATGTTTTGAAACATTTAAACACATGATGTCTTCAACACCTGTAATGATCCACACTAGAATTCCCAAAACATTTCGTAGTTGAATGTGACACATCAGATTTCAGACTAGGGTCAGTTTTGATGCAAGAAGGTCACCCAATAGCATTCGAAAGTAGAAAGCTCAACAAGAGAGAAATTTTGAAGTCCACTTATGATAAAGAGATGCTGGACATTATACATGCTTTAGAAAAATGGTGACAATACTGTCTAGGGAGAAAAATACTGATAAGATAAGAACATAACAGTCTTCAATATCTCCTTCAACAAAAAACATTGTCAACACAACAACAAAAGTGGATAGAAAAAGTTTCTACCTTTGATTTGGAGATATTACATAAAAGAGGGAAATAAAATATAGTTGTCGATGCTCTATCTAGCAAGGATGAAGTCCATAAATATGCAATTTCAATCGTTATTCCAGAGTGGTTAGATGAAATAAGAAGAGAATATGATAAATACCCAAACACTTGTGCCTTAATCAAAGATCCTAATAGAAGTCCGAAATTCGAGTGGCAAAATGACATCTTGTGGTACAAAGGAAGGATCTATTTAAACCCAACATCAAGGTTTAAAACTAAGGTGATGATAGAATCTCATGATTCACCCCCCGCAGGACATGTAGGTTTTTTCAAGACATATTACAATGCCATACAGTCGTTCTATTTGAAAGGAATGCATAAATACATTAAAAAATATGTGGCCGACTGTGACACGTGTCAAAGGAATAAAAGTGAAAATGTCATGAATCCAGGTCTACTCCACCCACTGCACATTCCGAAGCAAAAGTGGGAGGAAATTTCTATGGATTTTATTGAAGGGTTACCTTTATCAGATGGTAAGGATAAAATCCTTGTGGTAGTATATCGATTAAGGAAATATGCACATTTTACGGGCATAAAGAAAATTGTCTCCACTAATAAAATCACTGAAGTGTTTTGTAAAAATATTTACAAGTTACATGGTTTTCCAAAAATTATAGCGAGTGACAAAGACGCCAAATTCATAAGCAATTTTTGGAAGGAATTCTGCAAGAAAACATGGATCACTCTTAATATGAGCTCATCTTATCACCCACAGACATATGGGAAAATAGAAGTGGTCAACAAATGTCAGGAAACCTATCTCCACAATTTCGTCATAGATAAACAAACAAAAATGGTTACACCTGGCAGAATGGTGGTATAATGCTTCATATCACACATTGGCTAAGATGACTCCATTTCAAGCACTATATAGTTATGAACCACCCAGATGGAAGAAAATAATTCAAGGAAGCACAAAATTACCCACCGTAAAATATCAGCTGGAAGACAACCAACGAATCATGCAAACACTCAAAGATAATTTAACTATGGCACAAAATCGTATGAAACAACAAGCATACCAACATATAATCGGGAGATAATTTGTATTAGGAGATTGGGTATTCGTAAGAATTCAACCATACAAACAATTATCACTAAAACAAAAATGAAAGAACAAACTAACACCTAATTTCTATGGTCCATACCAAACTATACGGAAGATTAGTCGTGTAGCATACGAGTTAAAATTACCAGAGACAAGTCGAATTCACAACGTCTTCCATGTATCAAATATAAAAAAGTTGTTGGGTCAACATCAATTAGTTCAAACAACACTTCCCGCTTTGGACGAAGAAGGGAAACTTATCTTAGAACCGGAAACTATCATCAACATCAGAGAACAAATATCATGCACTAGAATGATCAAGGAATACCTCATTAAATGGAAGAATTGCCCATAAGAAGACACATAATGGGAAATAGTGAATTTCGTTCAACATTATCCATCATTACCCTGCTTTGAGGACAAAGCATTTTAAAAGGAGAAGGAAATGTTATAAATGTTAAATTTATAACACCAAACTAGGTTAATCTAGGATAATTTTTAGTAATTAATGTAATTCAATTAAAGAGGTGACTTGAAAAGTCACCTCCCTTCCTCACTTAGGGTATAAATTACCTGGATGCCCTTCTTATGTAATCATTTCCTACATTATCTTATATACATTATTCTACATTACGTTCTTTGTTTACCTACTTGTTCTTCCAAAGTTGACATCAAATGAAATCATTTATGCAATATTGATATCATATTTTACTATATATCTTAAGTTTAATACCAATTGTATTATGTTTATCAATGTTAACAACCAAAAATATATGGGAATGTAAAGATGAGCTAACCAATGAAGAATTGAGAGTAGCTACAAATTAAGCTACAAGACCATGGTAGAATGTAAGTATGGTTGGTTCAAAAAATCAAGGATTAGAGCAAGGTCTAATTATATTTCTAAAATTGATTTTAAATTTATTGGATACATGATTGATTCCAACTTGTTAGCGTTTAACATATATATTTGTTATTGAAAGGGGAAATGAAGCTAATACAAGCAATGTTATAGAAAGCAATTCTGAATCATGATGGCAGCCCTGGCCATGGCGATGAAAGCATGTATGGTGAGGGAATCAATCATGGTTGATGGAAAGCACCATTTTTATTATTATCTTGAACTATACAAAAATGTTTCATTAAAAAAAAGCTACTTTTATGAACTAGCACCAGCCCATTTAGTTTTAATGTTCAATTTCTTTTTTTTGAGATAACACAATGAATTTTTCAAACCAATCAACATCACTTATTGAATGACAAAGAAAATAAAGAAGATGATTTTGATCGGTCTTTATTTCGACCTCTCACTAGTTTGAACAAATGGAATAAACAACATATTAAGAGGTGACTTAATTAGATATTCATTAATTATGGGACATTTAACTATGATATTATGTGACATAGATTTTACTATGATATTAAGTGGCATATTTCATGCTTACAACGTCAAATTCTATATATTTGTCTTTATGTATTTGTGATTGTTTGTTTCATATACTATTATTTTTGTTTACCAATGTCTAAGTATCATTTAATAGATAAATATAACGTGAACATGTTTTTAACGAATGGATAGGATTAATCTCTTGAGAATTTATTTGAGAATAACTTTCATCCATGCAACATTTTTTATGTCTTCTTTTTAGTGGAAAATAGTTTGTTGCATAACTGTTCCACTTATTTAAATTAATTGAAACAAAAGATAATCAATCAAATTTGTGAAGTTCAATGTAACAACACCAATTAAGGTGTAGAAACATTTATCTATGTAAAATATAGCAAAATTGGATTAGGGTAGTAGAAAACACCCAACTTAGTGATCAATATCAGAGTTATAAATGTTGAATTTCAATTTGAGTTTTCATTTTGTTGTTACCATATGTTTGTGTTTTAGTATTGATATCCATTTGCATATAACAAGATGACTAGTTAAAAACATCATCTAACAATCTTAAACTATGCGAAAAAGTTCCACTCAAAGTCTGAAATTCCCTTTGAAAACATATAACCTTTGTTCTACACTGTATTTTCCATGTTTAAATTCATTCTCTTCATTGTATGATCATTATTTTTGTGACATTCTATTTTATTTTGTTTCATCTCTAAATATATTCCTATGATAAACAATGACTTATTTGACTTGTATTACTTGATTAATAGGCGTTGGGATAATTTATCATTAACAAACAAATTAAAAGGATCTAATGAATACACATATAATATTTGGTTCACTCAAACCGCTTGACCTTGGGTCATTTTGCTTGATATTAGTTCATGGAGATCAATTGCATGGTATGATGGAATCGACGAATGATCAAAAGAGTATCCTCCATTCCATCTTGATCCTAAAAAATATTTCGTATGATTCAGAGAAATCCAATCTTGCTTCAATCCATCCAATGTGATTCATTAAAAAGCGATAGTGATTCATACAACCCAAGGCATATATAACTTCCCACCCCCCACCTAAAAGGGCCATATCCGCCTTTCATTGCTCTTGTAGAAATAATTTTAAAAATGTTATTACATTGTATTTTATCAAGTTCCTTGAGCCCAAAGTTTCAATTGATAAATTATAACTTCATGTCATAGGCTAGGCTAAGATAGGGAATTTTCAAAACCATAAAATAGATTGTATTGCAATTGGAGTCATTTGTTACCCTATTTTTAAGGAGGATATAAGTATTCAAGAATGATCTTTGATTAACATCCAAGAATCTAGAAATCCTACCACACTTTTATTTACAAATGTGTTTGTAGTTGCATCATTAACAATGTGTTCATATCTAACCTTAATAATCCAACTATTGTAAACAAACTTAGTTTTCCTTTCAACTTGCATATTTAATTATTTTCCAATGTTGCTCATTTTCTTATAGTTTATTGCAATGCCATCATTGATAATTTGTCAAATTTTAACCTTAATATTCTGCCTACTCTTATGTAGTCCACTAAGATTTCAAGGTTATGAAAATATTCTATTTGTTTGAAGATAGTCATTTACACAGAAATTACATTGAGAGTCGAAGAGAGTTGTGTTTGCAAGAATTTAAAATTCGACGTTTCGACCCCTTCTCTGGGATCATCATCAGGAGACGTTCGAAGCCTGAAAGTTTTTAGGGAGGTAGGTATGTTATAAATATCAGTTTTGGAATGAGGCTCAAATTTTTTTCTTTTGTGGAGTCGGTTTGTGAAAAATACATAGTTTAATTTACAAAAATCTTTTATAATTTTAAAATTCTTTTGTAATTTTAAATTTTTTTATAGTTTAAAAATATTTAATAAAACCATTAATTTCTACTAAGGTATAAACTCTATTAAATTAGTTTTTAATTAAAACTTTTAAATTGTTTAAAAATTTTATTATTAAAATTTTTATATAATTTTTTTTATAGAATTAAACTTAAAATTCTTTTTAGGCCTAAAACTTGTAATTTTAAAATAAATTTTATGAGTTTTAATTTAAATTTTAGGATTTTTATAAAAGTTTGATAATGTAATTTGAAATCTTTATAATATTAATTATTAAATTTTATATAATTTTAAATGTTTTATTTAAAAGCTTTATGGAGGAGAGTTTTAAATTAAAATTTTTAATTTTAGGAATTTTTATAAAAGTTTGATAATGTAATCTATAATATTAATTAATAAATTTTAACTTTAAATTTTAAAATTTTTTAAAGGTTTTATGGAGGAGACTTAAGGGTTTCTAGTTTCAAGTTATTAAATATTAAGAGTTTTAAGTTTTTTAAGATATTAAAGGGGGGAAGTAAGTTCAAAGTATTTAAAGCTTTAAAGGAGCTAACTAACTGAGGTGAAGGATGCTAAGGTTTTGAGAAGAGAAAGACCTCAACCAACTCATCATAAATCAGGTGATAGACGATGAGGGTTTTTTAGTTGAAGGGAGTGTAGGAGAGGTTTCCAGGAGTCACTAAACTTTGCACCATCGTCCCTATTAAGGCAGTTGTGGCTTAAATTGATTTTGATTTTCTCCCTGAGAAGAAGTCCAACGTGATCAATCTATCCACCACTGAGCTGAACGAGGATTCAATCAGGGTCTTGGAGTATGGATTAAATTTTGCAATTACTCCCAGAAGCGTGCCCACCAAGGATTTGATCTGCAACATAGAGAGTGTTATTGCACACCTCCCGGATGACAACGCTGAAGAAGTGCGCCAGGAATGCGCAGTGATCCTCAAAAAAGCGAGAGCCCCGAAACCCAATATTTCTAAGGTAGAATTGACAGCTTTGATGAACCTTTGACGCAACAGAGATATTAAAATCATTAAATCCGACAAGGGCAACACAACGGTAGTCTCGAACACTGCTGATTACAACAGAAAGATGATTGAGCACCTTGCTTGTGGGAGTTATCGTAGGATTGAAAAAGACCCCAGCAAAACAATACATAAGAATGTGGCACACACAATTATGAATTCAAACCTTGACGAGAGTCTGAAAAAGAAAATCCGTCCCAAGGAAGGAATGGTGCCGTGGATATATGGGCTTCCTAAAGTGCACAAAAATGAAGTCCCCCTTCGCCCCATTGTAAACACTATCGGTTCCCCAACTTACAAACTAGCAAAATACTTGGCAAACCTTCTCAAACCTTTAGTCGAAAGAACAAGCTCTTTTGTAAAGGACTCGGCCAGTTGGATCTAGGAAATCTCCAATGAAACACTATATGAGAATGACATTCTAGTAAGTTTTGATGTGGTCTCTTTATATACAAAGATTCCGGTCACAGATGCCATCGAAACCATCAGGGAGCTCACCAATGAGGAAACTGCCAAACTAGTGGAGGTTTGCTTAAGATCCACTTACTTTACCTTCAGAGATGAATTCTATGAACAAATTGAAGGTGTGGTGATGGGCTCACCCCTATCCCCAATCGTGGCCAACCTGTACATGGAGAGTTTCAAAAGACGAGCCTTGGACCTTTCCCCTCTTAAACCCAAAAGATGGAAACGCTACGTCGATGACACTGATGTAGTGTGGCCACACAGAAGAAGTAGCTTATCTCAGTTTCTTGAACACCTCAATAGCAAAAAAAAAACATTAAGTTTACCATGGAGACTGAAGAAAACAAAAGCTTACCCTTCCTTGATGTCCTAGTCTCAAGAAACAAATACGGATCAACTTCCCACCAGGTGTTTAGGAAAAAGACTCACACAGATAGATATCTGCATGCCAACTCACATCACTTCCCTCCGCAAAAGGTTGGTGTAATCAATACCCTGGTTACAAGAGCACTTAAGATCTCAGACAAAGAACACATTAAAGAGGAAATTGATCACCTAGAAAAAGTATTTGAGGAGAATGGGTACAATGGTAAACAGTTCAGGAAAATTGTTGCTTCCGCCAACAAGAAAAAGAAGAAAGAGACTATTGAGAAAAGTGACGACAATGTGCAGAGAATTTTCCTCCCGTACATTAAAGGCACCACAGACAAATTAGCTAAAAATTTAAAAAGAAACAATATCCAAACCTTCTTCACCCTCCCAACACTATCAGGAACATGGTGGACTCCTTAAAAGACCCAATTAATCTGAAGACTTACAAAGGCGTGTACTCCATCCCTTGCTCTTGTGAAAAACTATACATAGGGGAAACTGGGCGATCCATGGAAACAAGATTCAAGGAACATAGCGCTGACCTAAGACATGATAGACATAAGAAATCATCCTTTGTTGAACATTCACACTTAACAGGTCACCATATATGTTTGGATAACGCTAAAGTCCTAGCTAGAGAACACAACCTTATAAAGCAAAAAATCAGGGAGAAAATCGAAATCAATTTAAGCCACAACTGCCTTAACAAGGACGATGGTGCAAATCTTAGTGACTCCTGGAAACCTCTCCTACACTCCCTTCAACTAAAAAACCCTCATCGTCTATCACCTGGTTTATGATGAGTTAGTTGAGGTCTTTCTCTTCTCAAAACTTTAGCATCCTTCACTTCAGTTAGTTAGCTCCTTTAAAGCTTTAAATACTTTGAACTTACTTCCCCCCTTTAATAACTTAAAAAACTTAAAACTCTTAATATTTAATAACTTGAAACTAGGAACCCTTAAGTCTCCTCCATAAAGCCTTTAAATTTTTTTAATATTTAAAGTTAAAATTTATTAATTAATATTATAAATTACATTATCAAACTTTTTTAAAAATTCCTAAAATTAAAAATTTTAATTTAAAACTCTCCTCCATAAAGCTTTTAAATAAAAAATTTAAAGTTACATAAAATTTAATAATTAATATTATAAAGATTTCAAATTACATTATCAAACTTTTATAAAAACCCTAAAATTTAAATTAAAACTCATAAAATTTATTTTAAAATTAAAAGTTTTAGGCCTAACTTTTTTTTTTTGAGTTTAATTCTATAAAAAAAAATGCTATAAAAATTTTAATAATATTTTTTTAGACAATTTAAAAGTTTTAATTAAAAACTAATTTATTAGAGTTTATACCTTAGTACAAATTAATGGTTTTATTAAATATTTTTAAACTATAATTTTTTTTTAAAATTATAAAAGATTTTTGCAAATTAAACTATGTATTTTTCACAAACCGACTCCGCAAAAGAAATTTTTTTGAACCTCATTCCAAAATTGATATTTATAACATACCTACCTCCCTAAAAACTTTCAGGCTTCGAACGTCTCCTGATGATGATCCCAGAGAAGGGGTCGAAACGTCGAATTTTAAATTCTTGCAAACACAACTCTCTTCGACTCTCAATATTTTATTTGTTTAACTATTTATATTTGTATAAAAACGATCTCAACATACATATAAATGAGTGTTTTATCATGAACACCCATCTTTTTTTCACCATAGTTGAAAAAAAATCGCAATTTAATTCATAAGATCAAAATTACATCATGTAGAATGCTCAAGGAATTTCCAAACTATGTCCTCTAAAAAATAAAAACAAAAACTTTTAAAACAGTCTCCTCTTACATTAATACAAGCAATTTTTTCACTCTTATAAACATTTATCTCCTCCTATCCACAAAATGTGAAACCAAAAGCAGTCGCACACCATGCTCAAAATAAACATTCCTATACTCATCTCCACAAGGATCACATAACCCAATCCATATAATTACTATCAAAATCTTAAACTGTAATTCTATTTACCATAATCCATCTAACTCTTTGTAATATAAAATAACATAATGATTACAAGAGAGCATTTCTTAGCCTTTTTCTTATAAATAAGCTAGGAAAAATCCACAGAATGTGAATTTGTGTATTATGCCTCAAATCTATCCCATAGTTGCCATTTGCAGTCCATGCTTTGATAATCTATCTACCTATAAACTGATTTCTATGTAGACATGAGATAAGTAAATCTTAGAAAGGGATGACTTCAGTAACATTATCTCTGAGGGGAGATTTGTATCGAAAAGATCTCCAAATATAAATAGATAAATATCCTACTATGGTCGCTCATGTTATGTGAGAGTTTACAAATGTGTAGTACCAAAGTTAATGATTATCACAACATCATTCAATTTTATGTTCTGCATTTCTTGGGAATTGGTGGATTATAATTTTTTTTAAGGAGTATTTAAGTATTCAATAATGGTCTTTGATTCCATGGATGCGGGCGAAAAAAATTAGGACAATAGATGGCAAAGAAGGGACATGACACGTGCCAAGACAAGTGGCATCCTTCCCCCCTCAATCTCCTCCACCTAAATGTACAATTCCGAAGTTACACAGACAGGCTCATGGAATATCTCTATGCTCAGTTGTGGAAAAGATATGCAAAGCCATACCAACATGCCGGGGTTCACATGGCTCCAATACTTGGTAGCTTTTCGCAATAGCTTAAACATGTGCTGGTTCACCTGGTTCATGTATCCCGATGATCATGGTGATTGTGCGAATGGGTATTTTAACATGACAACTGAGCTCGACAAATTCAGCCCCTTACAACATTCTATTTTCATCTTCTGCAGGACAACTCAGTCGAAAAACTCTGTTGGCACACAAAGGATGTGAAATCCTCTGGTAAATATACTCTCATGGTTCTCTTCTCTTTCATCTCTGAACTCTCTTCGGCTAGTTATTTTACAGACTCTCAACATGTCTGGGCATCAGACGACAACTAGAAACATTGACTAGGAAGTGATTTTTGGTGCAGAAATCCCTCCCCACATTTGCAAAGCTATTGACGCCATGGAAAATTAAATGTTCGTGGGGTTCAGACTTCGACTTGGGCCTGTGGTAGCCATAAAAAACTACTATAGGCTCAATTTCATATTATCCAGAGCAATGCAAGAAAGGGAAATATTCAGGGATATGGTAAAACTCAGAGTGAGCATGTTCAAGGAGAATACAGAGTGCAACATAGGCCACATGGCTGATGTTATACACCTCTTTGAACCACCTTTCCAGTGCCAACATGGAGTCAAAGAATTGGACCATGAATCCAAGGAGAAACCAACCCAAAAATATCATGAAGAAAAGGTATAATATAGAATGAGATATTGACAACTTTCCTCTCTTCTCTACACTATAGTTTTTGTTGCATTTATGCATGTCTTCTTCCTTTTTTGTTTTCCTGTCAGTTAAGCTACTATTGTACAAAGGCTGGGAATCCGAAACTATGGTTATATTTTTAGTATGGCTTATGTTATGTATCTCTCCTTTTTGGTTACAAGTTTATAGTCTAACTCCTTGTCTTGAGTAGACTCAGTTCTATAACGGATATGTAAGAGTGTTTACAATTACTAGTAATCGAAAAAATCCTTCTTACTGATAAAAAAAATAATGGTCTTTTATTAGCATCCAATAATATAGAAACCCTACCACACTTTCATTTGTAAATGTGTTTGTACTTGGATTATTAACAATTTGTTCATCAATAACCTTAATATCCAAACTACTATGAGTGGACTTAGCTTGGCTCAACCTATAAATTTGACCCTTTTACAACTTTGCAAGTATCACTCCTTCACTTTATCATGACATCATTAACAATGTGTTCATCTCTAACCTCGATATTCCATCTATTATAAACAAAATTAGTTTTCCTTTCAACTTGCATATTCCTCTCTCTTCCAACATTTCTCACTTTAGTCATTTTCTTATAGTTTATTGCAATGCTATCCTTGACAATTTGTCAATCTCTAACCTCAATATCCTACCTACTCTCATGTGGTCCACTAAGATTTCAATATTATACAAATGTTATACTTATTTTTCTTATTGGGTACCCATCTATATTTGTATAATAAATATATCAATGTATAGATATATGAGTGTTCTATGATGGTCACCCATGTTTTTCTTCACCAAATTTTAAAAAAAGTTTTGCAATTTCATTCATAAGATCAAAATTACATTCTTTAAAATGATTGAGGCATTTCCAAACTATGTTCCCTAAAAAAACAAAAAAATTATAAAGAAGTCTCCTCTTACATCAATATGAAATTTTTTTTTAGTCTGATAAACAATTATGATCTCCTATCCACAATGTGATGCAGCATCATCCTTGGATTTGGGCAATCTGCATTACCCCAAAAACATTTTTGTTTTCGTGTAAGTAGATTTAGGAGGAATAAGGATGGATCGACTCCTTAGTTTTTGGTCCATTTCGTTAGAACCCTGCTGTTACAATTGTGATTTTACTTTGTGTTTCTACAACTCCATGTGACAGTATTTGTGCGCTATTACAATAGTGTTGCTACAACTCCATGTTGCAACAAATCAAGATTCCAACATAGTGTACCAGTACTCAAGGTTATGATTCTTGAAGTCAAAATCAATCAATTTGTTCCAGAGGATTGTTTGTTCCAAATGATGAATGATCATTAGGAAGAAAGGGAAAATGAATTTGGGGAAAAGGAAATGATGGGTATTTTAACTGTTATGATGGTTCATCTTTTGGTAGTTAGGGATTCAAGAGAGAGGGAGAATGAAAGGTTGCAAGTTTGGAGAAACGACTAGGTATTAAAGGAGAATAGAGGAGAACATAAGGTCGGGGGGGGGGGGGGGGGGGGCGACGCACTAGTTTGAGGAGGAAGATACAAATTACTCATAGCATGCAATTAATTAGTTCATCATCAAAATCTGAACAATATGTTAATCTACGAGTGGATGCAACAATTTGTAATGAATATAAGAGAAATGATCGATTGTGACTAGTAGTTCATTCACTGTATTGTGATTATTCTATTCCAGTATTTAATAAAACATCATTTGAACTCCAGTTTTTCCATAAATATATGAGTTTCACTGTGTAATATAAAGGAAAATCATGACTCTGTAGTTGTGTTACAAGGTACTACGCCTACATCAAGTAGTATAAGAGTAGGTGTGCTTTGGGATAATTTGCACCCTAGATTTGCTTATGTGAGATAGGGTAACAAAATGTTTGTTCATGGTGGTTTATCAACAAAAGTACTGAACGGATAAGTTGGGATACATAGTTGGGAGTGAGTTCTATGGATGTTGGTGAGACATTTACAACTTGGAAGGATGTTACTGCGAATAAGAGGAGCAAGATAATGGGGTGCAATAAATCAAGAATTAGAAGATTTGAGATAAAGAATAGAGGAATTGGAGAATCAAACGAATGGGGGATGCTAAAGTAGATTTAGATCAAGAAGAGGAGATTGAAGAAGTATAAGACAATGAAGAAAGAGACCCAACAATTAGTCTAATTTCATATTTGAGTAATAATAGGTAGCACAAGAGTTGAGGTTTCCTGTTATGATGGAAATCTAAGAATAGATGTTCTCATTGATTGGATTGGGGAACTTGAAAGATATTTCAAGTATGAAAATATCTAGGACCCAAATTGGGTGAGATTTTCCATTACAAAGCTGAAGGGTCATGTGGAATTATGGTGAGATATGCTACAAAAGGATAGAGTGAATAATCAATTGGAGAATATTAGAACTTGGAAGAAGACGGTCACAAAACATAAGGATAAATCTCCACCTATTGATTATGATTAGAGTTTGTATAGACAAGTCCATAACCTCATACAAAAGGAGGCATCTGTTAATGAATATAAAAAAGTATTCTTTAGGCTCACTCTGAGCATGCATCAAAGAACCATAATTTCAACGAGTTGCGAGGCATGTGAATGGATTAAAGTATATGATTTAATATGAAATGAACACACAATATTTTTGTATCATGTTGGCCCTAGGAAACCAAATGAACCACCCTATAGACCATATCCTATCGTGTTGGCCTTAGAAAACCGATGGGTTTCCTATACCCCAAGCCCACATACCAATAATACCGAGAGTAAATTCCTTGCCTTCCTATAAATTTTCAACCCTTGAGATAACCCCCTTGTTATCCACCTGAATGGCACTTCTCCGTCTGAGTGCCAACATTCCTTATGTTGGCACACAAAAGGACATTTATGGATTGAAGGTTGCCTAAAACACTATAGATGGGCATATTATGAATTAAATTTATCATCCATCTAGCTGGTTATTTTTACCTTTGAATATGTCAAGTGCTGTACGCGCCTCTTCGTATATGCAACTCACGTACATACACGCCTTTTATTAAAGCATGTCGCGTGTTGTACGTGAGTATCGGTAATTGCATCTCACATATAGATTTGTACGCGGGTTCCCCTTAGAGCAACTCGCGTGTCATACGCGAGTTTCCAGTATTAATTCTTGCGGACACCTTCCTTTGACATTAAAAATAATAAATCGTGATTATTTGAGATTTGTTAAGCCCTTAACCATAATCACCTTAACTGTGTCAACCTCCTCAACCCTCGAAACTGCCTTATTTCACTAAGTATAAATAAAGGCCTTGGGGAGGGTATTAATCAATCATACTTGGAGAGAAAGGTTATGCTAGTGGTATCTATTCAGAAGTCTTTGGAGCAGTGGAACTCAAAATCCTTTGGTTGCAGAGGAGTCCTTGTCTCAGGCATTGGGTTGTAATCTGAACTCATTCATTATTGTTAATAAAGAGAATCCTTCTTCCATATGTGTCTTGAATGTCTTTCATGTATCATGATTTAATGAATACTTATGATTAAGAACTTTATATATGATTTATCTGACCTGTTTTATATACATGTATCATCTTGCACTTGGAGTATTTTCTCTTGATAGGTGAAGGAGAAGCATCCCTGAAGGCTTTGGAGGAGAAGCAGAATGGAAGAGGACAAAGCTAGGATCAACCGTCGTGTATCGGGTGATTCTATTCTATCCTCTTATTTCCTTTTCTGTACTCTAGGGTCGACTGCATGCAAGTTTCATGAGTATGTTGGTAACCCCAAACCTTTGGTTATAAGGTGTTTATTCCTGTACAACAGAACTGACGACTTTGTTGGGGAGCCCATACTGCTGTAGGTTGTTTCTGTCACCCCTGACCAGTCTTTGCCTTGAAGTTTGTGTGTGGTATTTTATCTTGGTTCATGCTTATCACAGTGTTTGAAAGCCTTGTGGATTTTTCTTATTTTTTGAGAAAATTTTTGTACCTGTACGCAGGTTGCTCTGCTACACAGGTGCGTACAGAGGCCTGCATACGCGGGTTGCTCTCTTGGACAGTCGCGTATATTACGCGAGTTGCCCTTATACACAGTCGCATACAAGCCTGGAAATAGGGATTTTTAGGTTAGGATTTGCTTGTCCCTGTCTTTGTGTAATTCCTGTTTGTTAGTTGGCTTTCTTTATGGATACTGTGTAGTTAGTCTGAAGACCTTGGTGACCACACTTGAAGCTTTCTTATAAAGCCCTTGGGTTTCTTTTGTTTGGATTGTCTTCTGTTTGCATTTTGAAGTAGGCTGTCCTGTTTGGGTTATAGGTTGAAGTGTCTCTGTCCGAATCAATGATCATGGTTTTGGGCATTGTTTTTCTAGTCTATCTTCTGATAGTGGTTGGTTTGTCACTTACCTTTGTGAGTTTACAGTGATTTCTTGTCATTGTACACACCCAAGCTAGGGTTCCCATCTCCCTTTGTTGGTTGATTCTTGGTTTATTGACCTGTTTACTTTAGTTTGCTTATTTTATACAGTTGATTTGATCCAAGTATACTCAAGTTTAGTGCATTTTAGGTGCATGGTAGAGTTTGAGCATTTTTAAAAAGTGAAAAGAAAAACATTTTCAAGCTTTTGCATAAGTAGTTTTCATTTTCAGTTTTAAAATATAATCTCAAAAACTACAAAAAACATAGCCTTAGTTTCTCTTTATCGTTGCATTTGTTCATCAATATATATTTACAAAAAGAAAAATAAGTTTGCTTTAATAGTGGTAATTTGCTTTGAAAAAAAGAATACACCTTTACTTTTTTATTTCTTATCGAGTTAAAAACACCATAGTTCATCACTTCATTTCCTTTTGAGTAAGAAAAAGCCTTTTAAAATGAACGTAATAATTAAAATTTACTAGTAATTTTTATTTTTAGGGGCCTTTCACCTACTAGCTTAGGCTAGACTTGTGGGACAAGAAGTGTAAACTTCCCATAAGTTTTAAAATTCAGACGTAGTGGACCCTTCTTTAGGTAAATCCTTGACTTTATCAATTGTATCTGGGAAGCTCCTCTCAAAAGGGAGTCAAGCACGAGGCCGCGTGGAGGCATTGGACTGAGGAGATAACCCTGTGATTCCTTGTCAAAGCGTAAATCAATACTTTTATGCATATGGGGATTCTGTCCTAGACAGAGTTTCATGCTCAGCTACCTTTCCCATGCGTACAAGTCAGGCTTGCGACTGTCCCCCCCAGACTGTTGGTATAGCTAAGGTAGCCTTTAGTCTCTTGACATTTAGGGTTCATACCTAGGTAAACCAGAAGGATATTTCTAGTTCACCTTGGATGGGCTTGGAAGGTAACCCTTGTTGTAATTGTAGGAGGGCGGTGGGTGATTCCTCCACTTGTGCCTAAGAACCACTTCAAGGACGCCAAGTAATCATTCTTCATCTTTCTTCGAGAAAGCATATCTTTCACCCTTGATTGATTGTTTGAGGCTTTAGGATTTTTATAGTGTGTGCTCTGTGGTTTTTCCTGTGTTTAGTTGGCCTTAGGGTTTGATTTGTCAAATTTTCAATCGTAGAGGACCAACCTATAAGAAGGTCAAGAAGGTTGCGAAACCTTCCTCCTCTCATCACATTGTAGCCTCCACCTCCACCCCAAAGGCGGAGATTGGACACGGACGGTTCATTCGAACCGGTAGGAATAAGTGAAGTTCTAGGTGAACTAGAACTTATAGCTAATCGTTTTGATCTTGATACAGTTGAGATAGAAGACTTGCAAACTGATGAGTTTGCAAGGAATTTTAACACACCCTTGACTGATTTAAACGATCTTGTGATCGTTCAGGTTAGACCTTTTGATTCACCTGTTTTAGGTGTCCCTGTGGGTAGGATTATGTCTTCTGCGGGAGAAAGTTCTTTTGTGTTCACCTCAGCTGTTCTGGTTGAAGGGGTACTACCTCCCCCGATAAGTGCCCATAGATCTAGTATACCTTCTACACCTTTGACTCTAGCAAGCCGGGTGGTTCAACCACCAGTTCACTCAAACCTAGCAGGTACTTCTGGTGATACAATTACTGGGAAGCCTAGTATACCTACTGTTCCTTCTTCCTTTCCATATACTACCCAGAGCGGTCCGGTAGGATCCTCAACATTTGTCTAAGGATTTCCTTGGAATGGGGGGCACATTCCCCCATCCACTCCATACGTAGGCCCATCACCTTCATATGTAGGAGTGCAGTTTGGGAACAATACCTCTTATGGGCAAAGTTTTCAAACTCTGATTTTGGCCTCGTTTATGAGCTCTCCCTTTTCGTTGTTTAGCGGAGGGATACCGGCTACTGTCTTTCATACCCCTGTTTCTATTGGGACGGCCCGAACTTCTTATACTGCACCTCCCACACACAATCCTGTGGCTTACAGATGGAATCTATTTCAGAGTAATCTACCCACTTTGCAACCGGTGGCAGGGGGAAACCCCACTTTTACCTATGGGCATTTGGGGGAAGGTCCCTCTAATCCCTAATCCGGCACATTTAGTGCCCCGATTTGACCCAAACTTCCATTCCTGGCAACCTTAAACTTGCTAGATTTGTCAAAATTGATGAATGACCTGGTGAGACATGACCCCTCATGGCCACCTGTTCCCACCAAATTGCCATCGGACATCCCTAAATTCGAGGGCAAAGTTGGTGAAGATCCTGGGGCTCATGCCACCACATTCCATTTATGGTGTTCTTCGAATTCACTGAATGAATATTCAGTTAGGTTGAGGCTGTTCCAGAGAACCTTAACAAGTACCGCGGAAAAATGGTATATTGAATTGCCTTCTGCTGCTTTCAGTAGTTTATGGGACTTGGCTAGTGCATTTCTTAGCCACTTTCAGCTTCCGGTCCGATATGATTTCAGAACGGACTTGTTATATACCTTTAGGCAGAACAAGGCTACCCACATCTCGGATCACATCCAAGAGTGGAGGAGGTGAAAGAGCCTTATAAAATCCACTATCCCTCTCGAGTTCCTTTTAGAGTGGTTCCTTAAATCCTTGTTGCCCTACATATCTAAGGACGTATCCACCTCAGGAGTGACGAATGAAGAAGAAGCCATTCTCAGGGCCCAACAACTAGATTTGATTTATTCACAATCTGGGATCTTGTATGAGATTATCCCTGAGGCACCGAGGCCTACGCACGATGCGGAGAAGCCTAAGCCTGGACCCCACGCCGATGGTGTGGTTGGGTCCATTAACTCTCCCACGGTAGAGTCTTTGGCTAAGAAACTTCATCAGTTGTCTGTCAAGTAGTCTATGGTGGAGGAAACAAAGGCTGCCCCCTCCCCCCAGAGTGCAAATGTTGTTGCACAAACCTCTCAGAAGGGAAATCAGCAGCCCGGTGGGAAGAAAAAGAGAGGAAAGAAAGGAGAGGGAAACCAAAACAAGCAGAAGCCCGTGAACAATGCTGATGGGGGAAAGAAAGAAAAGAAGAAGGTCAAGTTCTCGTGTAAGTTGTTCCACAAGGACCAACTTACTCACCTTTGCCCCCTTATGGAACAAGCCCAAAAGCTGCTTAAAGCTCAACAACCGGCTGTCCTGAAGGATCCTTTTCCCCAAGGACAGAACTCTACTTCAGCTTCTAATGTAGCAGGGGGCACTCAAAATGCCCCTGACCCAAACTACATCAACATGGTTCGATCTTTGACTTTGTTACAGACAAGGAATACAAATTATTAGAAAGAGACTCCTGAGAAGGGTAAAGCTGTAGGTGAAACTTCTAACCCTCTCACGATAGAGAATCTTGCTGAAACTATGCCGAAGATACCAAAAGGTGTCTTCAAGAAGACCTTGCATAACCCTAACACTAGGGCTGCTTCAAAATACTCCGTGGTTTAAGATTTAGCTCAAACCCCGTGTGCAATGTCAGCTTTAGAGGTCATATAGAGTTGTCCCACTCAGCGAGATGCCCTCTTAGCAGCTTTAGGCAGCATGGATTCGTCGAGTCTCATGGTGAAGTTTCATTTGTCTGATGTTAAAATTCACCTACCTTACCATGTATCCTTATCAATAGATGTCATCCATGGTGGAAAGACCATTGGAAGGGCAGTTGTTGATGAGGGTGCTTCTACATGCGTTATGTCCTTGACCTGTTGGAAAGCTCTCGGATCCCCAGAGTTGGTCCCGTCAAACACTCTACTTATTGCTTTCGATGGAAGGTTCTTCCGTCCATATGGTATCCTACCAGCTTTTGAAATTAAGCTGGCAGGGAAAGCAGTGTCTGTTGAGGTAGAAGTGATTGATGCTCCTTTAGATTATAATCTGCTTCTGGGAAGGAACTGGACTTATGCGATGTCCACTATTGCGTCGACCATTTTTCGTGTAGTGGTTTTTCCACATGAGGGCAAGTTGGTTACTATTGATGAACTTGATTATACTTGAAAAGGCTGTTTAGAGTCTAATGAGTCCATTGTGCCATTGGTTGATCAGGTCAAACCTGCTGCACAGAGCTTGGGGGCTGGAATGTACACATCACTGATGGGCACATTTAATCTTCCAGCCCCGGTTAATTATATTGGTTCTACTAGTGTGGGGAGGTCCATAGCTACGGTTGTTGATAGGACTGATCCTTGGTTTCTCCCGTCCCCCCACGTACCAGATGTGCCCTTATCGACAGTGGAGGTAGCTTATCAAGCTATCAATCAAGCCACTGTTGATCCCATCCCAGATCTTGTAACAGTCTCGAAAGATCTGGAAGAAGTCTATTTGCCCGCATGGGCGGAAAACTCTTTGCACTCTATCGATTGTTTAGACATGGTTTTACCTTCTGATGAAGCCATTTTGGAAGCCATGAGTAGACGTGGTAAGATTTGTGAGGATCTTCATCATCATTCCTATTTTCTTCCAGAACTAAGAAGAATAGAAAATCAAGAGTTTCGTTTGAGACTATCAGAAGATGTGGATACACCCATCAATCCCTTTCCTAGGGAAGGAATGTTTGCCGAGGGGAATATGGAAAATATTTCCGCCACTATACCTATTAACATATCTGTAAATCCCGATGTCGTGGAAAACATATACATAGGTGCAAATTGCTCTCTTGAAGAGATTGCTATCTATACTTCCCTGTTTAAGGAATTCTACGATGTCTTTGCCTGGTCATATGAGGAGATGCCAGGCATAGATCCATCGATTATTGAACATGAAATCCAAACATATCCTGATGCGAAACCAGTTTGACAAAAATTAAGACCTGTTAACCCGCACAAAGCGGCCTCTGTGAAGGTTGAAGTTGAAAAGATGTTGAAGGCTAGTTTTATCTATCCCATAGCTTTGACAGAATGGGTATGCAACCCTGTTCCGGTTGATAAGAAGCAAGGGACTATCTGCGTCTGTACGGACTTTAGAGACCTTAATAAAGCCTGTCCTAAGGACAACTATCCCACCCCATTTATAGACCAGATTATAGATGCTTGTGTGGGAAGTGAGGTGTTCTCGTTTATGGATGGTTTCTCTGGATACAATCAAATTCAAATAAAACCGGAAGACCAACATAAAACTACTTTCATTTTTCCTTGGGGTACCTTCGCGTATAAGAAAATTCCCTTTGGATTGAAAAATGATGGGGAAACCTTTCAATGGGCTATGAACTTTGCCTTCAATGATATTAAAGCCATTGTCAAACCATACCTTGATGATTTTCCTACACATTCTCGTAAGAGGATTCAACATCCAAATCATTTACGGTTGATATTTGAGATATGAAGACATTATAAAATCCGCTTGAATCCCCACAACTGTGTATTCTGTGTCGAGTCAGGAAGATTGCTCAGGTTCATTGTCTCTAGTAGAGGCATCCAGGTGGATCCATTGAAATTTGAGGCCATCATAAATCTGCCTCCTCCTCGTTCTATTAGGCAAATTCAAAGCCTGCAAGGAAAGTCTAATTTTCTTCGATGTTTTATTGTTAACTATGCCAAGATTACTAAGGGTTTCATGCGCCTGCTCAAAAAGGACACCCCATTTGTATGGGATGAAACCGCACAACTTGCTTTTGAGGCATTGAAAAAAGCTTTGTTGTCGGCACCCTTACTGTGTCCGCCAGATTATTCTAGGGATTTTATATTATATCTGGCCGCGTCTGAGTCGGCCATTGGGGTAGTACTAGTCCAGGAGGACGATAAGCTTGTAGAGCATGTCATTTATTATCTTAGCTGTGCTTTGACTGGACCTGAACTTAGATACTCCCACGTTGAGAAATTAGCCTTAGCAACCGTTTATGCTGTTCAGAGGTTACATCACTACATTTTACTGAGGACCACGATGGTAATGGCGGATGTGAATCCGTTTCAATATGTTTTATCCCGATGGATTGTTGGGGGAAAATTTAACAAATGGATAGTCATTCTTCAAGAGTTTGACTTGGATTTTCAGTCCGCTAAGTCTAAGAAGTCCTTAGTTTTTGCTGAACTTATAGCAGAATTTCCTACTGAAGAAGATGTAGCCGTTGAAGATGACTCATTCCCAGATGAGCACATCTTCTTGATATCCACCTATGATCCTTGGTATGGGGTTATTCTTATATATCTCTAGACTTTGAAGTATCCTGCAGCTTCCTTAAGGGAGGAATGACGTAAATTACGCCTTCATGCCAAGAACTACCTCATCATAGGAGATACATTATATTGAAGAGGGGTAGATTCCATTTTGCGTCGATGCCTTACCCATGAGGAAGTGGAGATTGTCCTGAATGATTCCCATAGTGGAGCGTGTGGGGGTCATTTATTTGGGTTAGCAATGGCCCAGAAGATACTACGTGCCGGTTATTTCTGGCCCATGATCTTCAAAGATTGTGTGGAAGTAGTGAAGCGCTGTCATCCGTGTCAGCTTTACACCAGGAAAATGCGGTCACATCCTACTCCGTTATTTCCCGTTGTCTCGGTAGGCCCCTTCATGAAATGGGGGATTGATTACGTGACATACAACCCAGCCTCAGCTGGGGGGCATAAATACATCATTGTCGCTGTTGACTATTTTACGAAATGGGCAGAGGAAAGCCTACTTTTAAAGCCGATGGGGAAACAACAGCTTTCTTCGTATTCAATCAGATTATAGCACGGTTTGGTATACCCAAAGTGATTGTCATTGACCATGGTAGTCATTTTCAAAATAACATGATGAAGAAACTGACTACTATGCTCGGATTCAGACAAGAACATTCATCTTCGTACTATCTGCAAGCAAATGGTCAGGTTGAGGCTATCAACAAAAATTTAAAGACTATCCTTAAACATACAATTTATGCAGCCCATTCTAACTGGCACATCATGCTATATCCTGCTCTTTGGGTCTATCGAACTAATGTAAAAACTACTATGGGTTTCTCCCCCTTCCAACTCGTTCATGGAGTGGAAGCAGTTACTCCGATTGAGTGTGAAATCCCGTCTCTAAAAATAGCTATTCATGTGTTACCTGATACGACGGAGCTTGAGGAACGTCTGGTACATTTGGAACACCTTGATGAACAATGTAGAGATGCGCTGACTGCTAATCAAGCTCATAAAAATAGGGTCAAAACTCAATATGATAAATCGGTTAAACCTCGGGTTTTCTCTGAGGGGGAACTTGTCTTGCTTTGGGACCAAGACAAAGAACCCCCGGGGGCAGGAAAATTCAAGGCTATGTGGTTAGGACCTTATATTGTATCTAAAGTCTTGAAGAAGGGCGCATACGAGTTAATTGATTTTGATGGGAACAAGATGCCTAAGCCTAGAAATGGGCTCTACCTGAAAAAGTACTATGTTTAGGCTTAGCACTTTTTCTTGTATTTTTATTATATGTATTTTTATGTACATTAGGTTGTTGGTTTTGTTTTTTATACTATATTCTGGTTGTTGCAGATGTCTTCTGAAAGGTATATAGGGTTCGATGATGGCGCCAGCCGTCATACTTGTAACCTAGCTTCAGCAGCGTTGGTTATTTACTCTACCTTAGGATAGCTTGTTGCCGCTAGAGGCGCTTGCGTAGGTCCTGCTTCTAATAATGTTACTGAGTATAGGGCCGTAATTGAGCTTCTATGAGATGCTTTGTCACATGGTATCACCCAGCTTGAAGTCCGTCTAGACTCTCAGTTGGTGGTTTCCCAGCTCAATCGAGCTTATCTGGTACGAAATCCTATTCTATTACGTCATTTCATGCAAATTCAGTTATTGGAAAGAAATTTTGAAGTTATTATATTCAATCACATTCCATGAAATCAGAATTCATTGAATGATGCATATGCTAATTACATTTTAGATTGGCGTCTAACACACATTTCATAAAGATATACAACACACATATAAAAAACATTTGTAAATAAACCAACAACAATATATATAT